>JAGFNQ010007638.1:0-188392 GCA_024364735.1 Boesenbergia rotunda | reverse complement strand
AAGATGTTTCTGAAAAATTCAGAAAGGGATAAATGGATTGAAGCCATGAAGTCGGAAATGGATTCCATGTACAAAAATCAAGTATGAGACTTGGTTAACCCACCAGAAGGGATTACGCCCATAGGGTGTAAGTGGGTTTTCAAGAAGAAAACCGACATGGAAGGTAATGTTATTACCTTTAAGGCTAGATTAGTGGCAAAAGGATATCGTCAGAAACAAGGAATTGATTATGACGAAACCTATTCGCCAGTAGCTATGCTTAAATCCATTCGGATGCTCCAAGCCATAGCAGCTCATTATGATTATGAGATATGACAAATGGATGTGAAAACAACTTTCCTTAATGGAAACCTGTTTGAGGATGTATACATGAAACAACCTGAAGGTTTCACATCGGTTAATAAAACCAAAGTATGCAAGCTTTGACGATCCATATATGGACTAAAGCAAGCATCCAGGAGCTGGAACATCCGTTTTGATGAGACAATCAAAGAGTTTGATTTCTCACAAAATCCTGACGAACCTTGTGTGTACAAGAAGGTTAGTGGGAGTGCAGTCGTATTCCTAGTGTTAGATGTCGATGACATATTACTTATAAGAAACGATATATCAGTCTTACAGTCAGTTAAAATTTGGTTGTCCAAAACTTTCTCCATGAAAGACCTGGGAGAAGCAACCTATATCCTTGGGATTAGAATCTATAGAGATAGATCAAAACGGTTGCTTGGTCTTTCACAGTCTATATATATTGACTGAGTGCTAGAAAGGTTTAGCATGTCAGAATCCAAGAAAGGTTACCTTCCCATCAGGCATGGGATCAACCTTTCGAAGTCTATGTGTCCGCGCACAGAAGACGAGAGGATTTGCATGAATAAGATTCCTTATGCATCCGCGATAGGATCTATCATGTATGCTATGTTATGTACTAGGCCCGATGTATCGTATGCTCTGAGCGTCACAAGCAGATACCAGTCTTTCCGCAAAATAATTATATGATTATGTCGAACACAAACCTCGGCTCTGATATCACTGTTGGGACCGGGTGCATGTTGACATGGATGCGGGTTCGTAATTTCAAAATTAATTACGTGCAGCGGAAGGTTTAGCATAAATAATTTCTCTAAATCATTTAACCACACATGATCATATATTTGAAATTTGCAGAAACATAAACTAATTTACGTATTACCTCGCGTAACTCGAAGGAAGGGACGAGATCCAACCGTAAGCGTCCCTTGGAAGCTCCGCCTCTATTCGCGTCCACGCCGAGTATCTTCGGGATGACTTCGCAAAGCCACGAGTTTCGTGTTCTCGAGAACTACTAGATTCTCTGAGAACACGACGAGAAAACCAAGAGAGAAGTCGGAAGACTAACCACAAAAGGATGGCCGGAATCAAAATTCCCGCGAAGCAAAAGAAGAGGCTTGCAGCAAACTCTAATTCCGGCAGCACCTTCTTCCGGCCAAGAGATGGCCGGAGCATCCTTCTCCGGCAGCAGGTGGTGGTCGGCAGGGAAAGGGCAGGGGCGACCGGCTGGTGCTCCTTCTTGGGGCTGGTTGGCGCACGACAAGAAGGGGAGAAGAGAAGGAGAGAAAGAGAGGGAGAGAGCCTATGCCTTCATCTCTTTTATTATCACCCAAGCCTTGCCTTGGGTCCTTTATATAGTGGCCTCTCAACCATCAAGCCTCTCAAATATGGAATAACTTATTCCATCATGCCAAGTTTGATTTTATATCATGGTTAAAATCATATTTTAATTCATGATAAAAAATCAATCAAGTCTCTTCTCTCCTATGGAATAAATTTCCTTATCATGGTAAATCAATCCATGATTGATTTTATAAAATAAACTAATCCATGGTTCATTGTAATTTCCATGAAAAATAAACCAAATCTTGGTTTATTATATAAAAATTTATATCATCCATAATTTTATAAAACAAATCACACTTGGTTTATTTTATAAATTGAACCAAAAAATTTGGTTCTCTCCCTTTGTTGTGGCCGACCAAGCAAAGAGGATGGAGGCCCTCTTTGGCCGGCCCATCCAAGCCAAGCCCCAATGAATTAAACTTATTTAATTCATCTATTAAGTCTTCAAAAGACTTAGCCATTTTACACTTCCGATGTGTCTCTGAAAAATCAGATTCGACTTATCGTTTGGCTCAACCAAACTTAATCTCTCTTGATTGGAAAATCCAATTTTCAACTCATTTTAAATCCCTCAGATTACTCGTAGTGCATGTGACTAAATAGGCTTTCGATTTATGTTGGCCGTCTATAATTAATCAATTATTGAACGATCATGAGTGGCACCTAGTAGTACATCATGATCCACAATTAATCGAAAGATCAACGGTTGACCTCAGAAACAATTCTGAAACCCTTTAGCAGCTATAATGAATCGTGCCCCATTCCCTTCAACATCTTATATCCACTTGGTTCAGGACATGGTATATGTGTGTCAGTCCCCACTAGGCTGACTACGTCACACCTAGTCCAAGTAATGTTTTCTTGTCCTACGGATTCTAATTACTCTCATGTATTTAAGAGATTCATACTCTGAACATGTCATGCTCTGGCCAGAGCTTCGAGTAACAATCCGACGATAGGCCTTGGGTATACATCTCCTCGCAAGGAGTGGTGAATCCTTTGTAGGTTGTTCAAACATCTTCGGGCACTTCGGCTTATACCCAATCATCCTAGGTCCACACCTCCTTGGAGATGCTTGCTTAAGATGTCAAAGTATAAGTCTCCATGACCAAGATGACTTGAACACCGCAAGTCAAAGGAAAATCGCACTTATGCTGCAGTAAAAACTTCACTGACATATCTATATATAGACTACCATATGAAGTTTTATAGCCAGTCACTCCAATGAACTAGTTCCCTTAACTAGCATTCATGTTTATCTCCGGACATCTCAATGTCACCAGCTAGTGAGAATCAACTGATTAGAGAATAACCCATGCTAGTCTCAACAGAATTGATAGTGTCCGTATTTATCAATTCATTGACTAGAGACAATTTCAATACTTCACAATTGCACATGTAGAGATAATCACTAGTTGTGAATTCATCACAAATTCTCTCATGCTGTGAATTGTATTGCGGATATTCAGTAAATGAGTTTAAGATCTCAATTAAATACACAAACATGTATACTCAAATAGTGAATATTCATTTATTAGAATAAATGATTACAATCATAAGGCGATTGCCTTATGACACTTCTCTCATATCACTTACAAGATGCACGCAAGCCTTCAGCTTGCCTCCATGCCATCCTTCACGCATGCCTCGAAGTCGGCGCCCATCAGCTCATCGTCCCTGCTCTCCAAGGTCCTTCGGATGCGCACACAAGCCTCCAGCTTGCTTCCATGCCACCCTTCACCGTACTGAGGCCGTCCAGTCAAGTCCATATGTGTAACCTGTACAACCTGCACACTCAACATACACATATAAGAACATAAGGGTAAATCTAACTTAAACCTTTTGCCCAAACATCTAAACTTATGATTACTTCGAATCACAGATTGCCTCAACAATCTCCCCCTTTTTGATGTTTGACAATACGTTTAAGTTAGGAAAACAAATAGTAATAGAATAGCAACACAATGCTAAATAATGCATATGCAATGCATGGATCCTTTCCCAAGGCATCTCATCCACCTAACCATCCAAGTTAGGAATTTTCACACCTAGCCCTCCAAGCTAGGACTTTTCCACACCTAACCCTCCAAGCTAGGACTTTTCACATACCTAGCCCTCCAAGCTAGGACTTTCTCACACACCTAGCCCTCCAAGCTAGGACTTTCTCACACATAGCCCTCCAAGCTAGGACTTTTCACTAAAACGGGATTTTTAAAGCTTTTCCAAAGCTCCCTCTACACTGGACTTATAAAAGCTTTTTAAGAACCTCTCCAAGGTTCCCCTTACGCCAAGAACGGAGCAACCATGCTCCCCCTAAACCTAGGATTTTTAGCAAAGGTAAGTGTTTGGTTTCCCGCTTAAACCCAACACTTCTCTCCCTTTGCCTAACATAAAAAAGAACCCAACAATATCCCAATTATTGGTTCTTTCAATCCCCAATGATCCTAAACACAGTGTATTAAACCCCCATACACTTGTTTCCTATCATTTAGACACCAAACCAGCTGCTGATACACAAATCAGCCCTGGGCAGTCAACTGCCCCTGTTGGCAGTCGACTGATACTCTGATTATCAGTTTTCTGGCCAATTTTAGAATTGCACCAGAAATTTCATAAATCTCCAAAAATTCTCAAATTTCGTGGAGAACTTTGTGGAACCCATACCTACTTGGGAAAAATATATTTTATAATGTATCTATCACAGTTCCCAAGTTTGACACAAAACCCAAAACTAGACAAAACCTTCAATCAAACCCTTGACCTAAAGTCCTAGTTTTGGTCTTCACTTGATATTTCTACCTATGCCAACCCACAATGCATTTCTAGCATTGATTTATATGACATTTATACATCAAAAACTAATTTTCATGCTTTATGACCCCAATGTCACATTTCCAAGCATGAAACACAAAATTTTCTATGAAAATCAAGGCAACTAGGAGGCAACCTACCACTTAACCTATGCCCTCTCCCAATTTTCATTTTCCAAGGTCAAGTTCTACCCAACTTGACACCATAACACCAAGGTCAAGTTTCACCAAACTTAACACCATAAACTCAAGTTAAGTTCTACCCAACCTAACTTCCAAGTTTTTCCCCCTTTGACACTATTAAAGAATTGCCCCCAAGCAACCTTTCTCTTAGTGCCAAAAAGAACTCAACATCACCTTAAACAATCCTAAGAGTTTGCAAGCACATTTGCTAGGATATGCCCTATCCTAGAAAAATATGTTTTGATTAAGATTATCAAATGTGCTTGACTTTTGGTATCAATTCTAATTTTCTAGAAGGTTTGGCATTTGTATCAACTTTGAGATCTAATCAATATCAATTTACATAAGGAATTATCCTCAATTCTTCTCTTTGGTTTAAGTGTACAAACCTCCCCCTAATTATCTCTTAACCTTAGATTCATATACTTATCATTCTTCCTTAATTTTTCATATGGCCTCACTTCACATAATCACCCCCATGAGGCAAACCTTTGTTTAAGGAGTATGATCAAGGATCTTGCTTTTAATGTCATATCCTATTATCCCATATGCCATTTTCCTTTACACCCTCGGATCAGTCGACTGCCCATTTGGCAGTCGACTGCCAAACCTTACAGAGGGTTTTTAGTCTGAGATCAGTCGACTGCCCCCCAGGGTAGTCGACTGATACCTGATTTTCAGATTTTTCAGTCGAATTTCAGTAATGCCTAAATAATTCTACAAATCTCCAAAAATTATGAAATTTCGTGGGGAGATTTGTGGGGCCAATGTCTACTTGGGAAAAATATGTTTCCAAACAAATGTACTACGGATCCCATGATTGGAACGAAACTCAACTTATCCTAAATTGTATCATTTGAACTCAACCCAAAAGTTCTAATTGTGGTTTCTCCTCAATGTTTCTTCTTATCCTTGATTATAGTTCATTTCTATTATTGAATTATATGATATTCACACATTAAAACCCAATTTTACCCAATATAATTGTATTTTCATTCTTTTCTCACTAAGTTCCCTTTTAATGTGCCAAAACATAGAATTAAGACTTACCCAAGTCTTCCAACCCTTTTTGGCACAATTCACCTAATCTCCTAGGAGAGAAACTTTTGAGATCCATTTACTATAGACCCCAAAGGCTCCTAGAGCTCCCCCTCGAGCTCTTAGCCTTAGCCACCTCCCTAGGTGACTCAACCCACACTAAGCCACTCCGATGAACCTCCGGTGATTCTTGACCTACAAATCTAACCTTCTTAACCTTGGACACCTTGTCCTTGGTTAAGTCGCCCTTTCTACCTTTTGATGGAACCCTCTTGCCATCCTTGGACTTCTCCTTCTTGTCATGATCATATGCCTTCCCAACATATTTTCTTTTGTTGACCTTGGAGACTCTAGACCGGTAACCCAAACCTGATCTATCATAGTTGGGTTTTAAGCTACCCAACACCATGTCTAAGCCCTTATATCCAACCGTGAATCTTTCTGTCACGCCCCGAGACCTAAGAGCCGCTGATCTAATAGAAAATCGGACATCACCTCCCCTGTCCAGTGGACAATTTACACATACACACAACTTATATAATATCACCACGCAGTTTAAATGGGCCTCAGGTCTCAAATCCAAACAGAATAATAGTATATATGACAAATTACTCATAAAACCAAAACACGAACTTACCTGAGATGCCAGGGGGCAGGAACACAACAAAACCACCCACACAGTCCAACATAGGACTCAAAAGTACAATCCCATAAAGCCAACCACAAACTACAAGTCCACGATAATCCAATGTAACGAAATAAAATATAACATGGTCCAAAAACGGAAAGTAAAGCATAAAACCAAATCAGGTGTAGTAGCAAGCACGGGACTGGCGACTCGGACCCTCCTGGCAGATATCAACCTAAAATCAAAAATGTATGACAATGGTGTGAGTCCATAAACTCAGCGAATACCCAGCAGATATACATAGTACGTTATAATAACGATAAGGATCTACGCTAATACAGTCTCATATGAATAATAAACAAGGGTATATGCTAAAGACACTGAATAAAGGTATATACCAGAATCCATCTATCCTGCAGAGGGTGAAATATAATTCCTATGGAACAAGTACAACATATAATCCAAGGTAAACAAGTCTCCAGTATATGCATGTCAATCAAGTGCAGAAATCAAATGCAGCAAACAATGCACGATGCAAAATATGCACATGGTGCAATGATATGTGTCACCCCTGACACCAGTCAGATCATCGTCCACCTGTCATAAATGGACGTTCGAAAGGGTAGAGCTATGACAACTATACGCACCCTGCTATCACTGCTCCTGAGTGACCGAGTGGACAGGATGCTAGCGGAGGTCTCTCTCCTACCCCAAGCAATGGGGGAGTCTAGCTCTCATCTTCTCGAGTCTCAGGACGAGAAGGGATCCCTGGCTGCTACCACGCACCGGAACCACCCTCCAAATACAGGGCAAATGCACACACTCTATGGCAGCCACTACCCCTGAGTGGATGTGTGTGCATATCCTCATGTAACTGACGATGGGCTTAGACTACATAGGAGCCGATGATCGTCAGCATGCAATAATGCAAGGATGGTGCATGACCCAAACACATATAACACCCACCAAGTCCTCACTAACACCTCAGTGTGCTAGGTATAGGTCTGAATCCTATATCATGGGATACAAGTAATCTACTAGTTATACTGAAAAGTAACCAGTGATCTATAAATATCAAAATGCAAGAGGGATCATATCACTACCTCTATGCACACATATATACACGTAACAACTATTGAGACTGTATGAAGCTAAAAGGAATGTAACCTCAAGGATAAGCAACAGATATCAAATACATGTATACTAAGGCAGATATAGCATATAAGCTTACTGTTATCTATAACAGACCATGCATAGCAATAAGACAATATCTAAAAGATAAGTCAAAGGGTACCCGCCTCCTAATGTAGTAGTCTGAAAGCGAATGGAACCCTCTGTCCCACAATAGTCCGCAACCAACTGCTCAAGTCAATATCCTGTATCCATGAAACATAATATAAGTCATCAATACAACTGATGCCAACTAAACTAGCCACCAAATCATATTCGGATTAACCCAACAGCTTCCTCACATGAAACTCAAACTTAGAACTCTTGGTAAGAAGATTCAAAACCAATCAAAGTACCAACATCCTAGTTTGAAATTATCTTCCATAAGAACTCCAAATCCAATACCGAAATTCATTTTCTGATCCACACCAAACCCATTACAAAAATGAAATCCCAATGGAGAACAGAACCCAACCACAATAGGCTTGTTATCAAAAAGCATAAATCTGAACAGAATCAGATTAGGAGCTACTCAATTGAATTGCTATGGAAAACCTTAATCCAAACCTAAGTTTAACTTTAAACCTACCGTCAGATCGAAACAAGCATTCATTCCTACTGATCAGCATAAACTTTCCGTTATAACATATAGTAACACACCACAAGATCGTGAATACAAAGCTACCATAATTCCTCAAAAATGAAGTCAACCTATAATCCATAACGATCAGAAACATAGGACCAAAATCAAGTAATAGAAAACCTAAGTGAACTCCAATGATCATCAGAAAAACCACCATCACAGATTCAATTTCTAATAGAGGACACAACATGAGCATTTCTAACAGTAGCAAGATCAAAAGAATGACCTACCCAATCACCCTTACCAATCTAACCCCATACATGAGCAATTTATCCCAATTACCCCCAATCAGCCATGGAATAAATCTAAGACTTACTTGGGATTTGGCTGGAGCAAGCAATCCTTTGCTTAATCAACAGGTTGGCCACTGAAGACTCTTATTAGGCAACCCTAGATCCAGAACCGAACTAGATTAGTAATCCCAAAAGTAGGTTGCGGGAATAGAATTTACCTTGTGATAGCTACTTCCAGCGATAAACACAAAATGGAGAATTACGACACAGCACCAGTGATGATCCTCAAGCCAGAGATCTGGCTTCGCCGGATGGATCGAGAGTATTGCGTGCGAAGGAGGTGTCGACGGCGATCACAGGGCCGACGAGGCGGCATCGGCTGTCGTTGCGTGGAGAGGCATCGCCACCCGTTGCTCACGCGTCATAGCTGCCCTTCTCCAACACCCACAACAAACGAAAGGAGGGAGAGTCGCGAGAGGGAGCGTCGCAAGGAGAGCCTTCAGGCGGAGATGCGTAGAGAAAGAGGAGAAGAGGGAGTCGGCGATTAGGTCACGGGGAGAAAACAAAAGGCATAAGGTTACATATATATTTTTAACTTTTCCTTAAATAAATGAATATATATATATATATATATATATATATATATATATATTCCGAAAAATCAAACTTTTCTTTAAATAATTCCCAACCATCCAATTAAATCCGCAATTATTTCCAAAAATTCTAGAAAATTCTTCCAAAATTTTCCCACTTGTTTCCAATTCCCAACTCCTATTTGTGGTGTTTGTATATAAATATAAATATAAATATATATATATATATATTCCTATATATATATTTATCATTTTATTTTTTACATTTATTTATTATTATTTTTTTTACCGTATTTTACACTTTCTAGGGTCTTGTCTTTTCTAATGTATCAAGCCTTGCCCTCAAGGCTTGATTTTCCCTTTCTAGAGTTCTAACCCTAGAACCCATATGTCCACCTTGGACATTCCCAGGCCTAATCTCCTTTCTAGGCACATTCCTTCCCTTCTTGGGATTAGTGCCATGATCCTTAGATACAAAGGTCCTAGGTCTATCATGATGCATGTTTTTCCTAGGGCGTTGATCTACCTTGTTAACCCTAGTCCTATCATTATATCTAAATCCAAAGTTATGCACCATAAAGCATTTTTCATGAGAACTAGCATGCATAGAGGGATGATTAACATTATTCTTAAAATGCATTGAGGAACTTAAAATTGAGTTACATTTTAATCTAGGGTTAGGAATTACCTCCCTTACCCTTGAAGTTCCCCCTTGATGTGATCTTTGCTTCCTTCTTTCCTCCTTCTCCCATCTCCTCAAGTGCCCCATTTTCTTGAGCTCTTTCTTTCTTGGACACTTGGTGTGGTAGTGTCCTAGCTCACCACACGTGAAGCATCGATCCTCCTCTTCTTCTCTTGGGTTTCTCCAGTCCTACACTTTATGTTAAAATTTAATTTAATTGAAATAAGTTTAGAGTGTTCCTCCTTTTTACCTTTCGGGTATTTGTCCTTATAGTGCCCCTTTTTGTCGCAACTAAAGCATGTGATGTGCTCTTTCGATTTAGCTTTGGTGGAGGTAGAAGCTTCTTCTTCAACGTTGGATGAAGTGGATGCTTCCTCTTGATCCGGCATTGAAGTGGGTCTCTCCTCCCTCTCAATCCTTGAGGTGGTGACCTCTTCTCTTCTTCTCTTGAGGAGGTTGATGATCTTTCGCTTAATTCCTCCTCTTTACTTGATGAAGTGGACACTTCTTCCTCCTCTTTACTTGATGAAGTGGACACTTCTTCCTCTTCTTCTCTTGATCTTTCTCTTGAGGAGGTTGATGAGGTGGTGACCTCTTCCTCTTCTTCTTGGACAATTGACCTTACTTCTTCGGGCTCTTCAACTCTTTGAATTGATGTAGGGTTCTCATGATATATTTTCAATTTATCTCATAATTCATATGCGTTTTGGTATTCCCCTACATTACTCAAAATTTTATTAGGCAACACATTTTTCAAAATACTAATTACCTTCTCATTGGCCCGGAATTGTTCTTGTTGCTCTTTGTCCCAATATCTAGGACGAAGCCTCTTTCTATGCTTGTCCTTTGGACATTCGAACGACTCTTCAATGGCTATCCTACACGCCCAATCCATGCTAAGCCAAGTCTCCATCCTTGCTTTCCAATAGCCGAAATCATCATGGTCGTAGGACGGTGGAGTGTAGATATTATCCCCAAATTTGTCTTCCATTTTCTTCTCCCTCTAGCGTGTGCTCCCTCGGCGGTTAGTCCGATCAAGAGCAGTCCTTGCTCTGATACTAAATGATAGATCGATTGACGTTGCTAGAGGGGGGGTGAATAACAATTTTTCGAACCCCTTTCTTCCTACACGGTTAGTTGCACAGCGGAATATATAATAAAACAAAACTAACAATGAAGAATAACGCTAACAACCTGATTTACTTGGTATCCACCTCGGACGGGTGACTAATCCAAGAATCGGTCGGTGGATCAATCCCCGGATAACCTCCGGCTAGCCCTCGTTGCTCCTTGTGGGTGGAGAAACTGTTGGGATCTATAGGTAAAATATTTAAAATCGCAGCGGAAATAAGATCCCTCGAGTGATCCATGCGAAAGAAAAACTCATACAAAGTGATCTACAATTCATATCTTATAGGAATACCTTTGTCGCGTGCCCTTCGCTTATCCCGCTAGTCCTTTGGTACGCCGGATCTCTTACACGTTCAAGTGTCCGTGCCTCTATGCGTATCCACACGAACACGATCTACGCCTCGGAGAGGAACCACCTTAGTTGTGCTAGCAACTTGGGATGGTTCACAAAGCACAAGAACCTACACTAGGGAGTTATGGACAAGGAGGAAGAAAGAAGAGGAAGAGAGATGCACCCTCTAGCCTTTGACAAGGGGCGGTATTTATACTCATCTAATGAATATCAAGGGTCTATGTCCCTTGAGCTCCTCTCATCTTAATGCTAATAAAACCCAATGAATACCAAGCTTCTTGATATCCCTTGAGACTCTTAGTATTCTATTCATCTAATGAATAGAATGTCTCTTAGCCTTCCTCTTAAATAATTTTTTATTAAACCTTTTAATGAATATTATCCATAATTAAGTGGTTGAGTCTAATCTAGATGAGTCTAACTCAAATTAGACTCAATCCCATAATCTAATTGGATTCACTTGAGTCTAACTCAATTAAGCCAATTCGAATCAAATCTTAGTCAAACTAAGATCAATTAATCTCCGAAGCATCGTGTCTTTAGTGTGTGACCCAATAGGTTCTCGTAACGTTGGCAATGTGTCTAAACCACTTTAGACACATAAGCAATGAGCGGCATCTAGCAATGCATCATTGCTACCCAAGTAACAAGAAAAGTCGAGATCCGACTAAACCTCCGTGACTATGATAATGTATGACCTTGTCCTTCTATCCTCGATATCTAGATTGACCAATGAGGCATAGACCGTGTCATCCTCAGTCAATCTTGTGTTTCTTGATCCCCAAGTAGACTCACTCAAACAAATGAGCTCAATATCTCATATTGACTCATTTGAGCATGACCATGCGTTTTAGCAGTCCTACTCGATTAAGGGGCCCACACATATTACTCCCGTCATATGGGAGGGATAGATCTCATCTACATCACTCACATCCCTCCGCATAATTCATTACATACCCAGTGATCGCCTTTATAGTTCACCCTGTTACAGGTGACGTTTGACGATACCAAAGTACATAACTCCTTATGTAGGGAACCGTAGTGACTTCAGGTCTAAGGACTATTCATACTAATAGTCACATGAGAAAGTTTATGACACTCATATGACAATCTATAAAACTTTCTCATGGCGGGTCAATTCAGTACACATTCTCTAATGTATACCCATGTGTCAACTTGATATCACATATCCATGACTTGTGAGCTCAAGTCATCAGTTGACCTACATGCTAGTTTCCATGCATTAATATTGTCCTTGAATATTAATACTTGACTAGGAATGGTTTAGTGTAGTGTTCTCTACATTATCTCACTATCGATTCAACCAATCGATATAATGTAGATAAGAACCTACTACCCAAGGACATTATTATAATTAGTTATTTGGCACAAATACAAAGTAAGTATAATAATCAAACATGCCTTTATTAATGATAGAATATGATACAAAAAATCCCTAGTCAATCATCACATAATTGGCTCTAGGGCTCCTACTAACAGAAACCTCGCCATAACACCTTGGACACTATCTGGGCACAAAAGACTACTAACTCACTTTACCCAAGCGAGTTTCGTCAAGAAACCCTAGCCCAAACTGAATTCTCTTTAAATAGAACTCAGGTTGGAAACCCGCTGGCAGTCGACTGCTCCCAGGGCTGTCGACTGCCCTCACTTGAATTCGACCGTTGACACCCCCAATGTTCGAATCCAGCTGTACACCAGTCGACTACCCCACTCACACACCTAGGGTTACACTCCCCGAGTACACTTCACTCCGCACTCGAACCCTAGGATTTCCTGAGTATAATCACATAGCACTCGTACCCTCATGACTCGACTGACTCTACCTCCGCAGCCTCGACTATTGCCTTCGTGCCCTCTTCATCTTCGGCTCCTGTCCCTCAGATGCACACAAGCCTCCTGCTTGCCTCCTGCAATCCATCACGTATGCCTCGAAGTCGGCGCCCATCAGCTCATCGTCCTTGCTCTCCAAGGTCCCTCGGATGCGCACGCAAGCCTCCAGCTTGCCTCCATGCCACCCTTCACCGTACTGAGGCCGTCCAGTCAAGTCCATATGTGTAACCTATACAACATGCACACTCAACATACACATATAAGAACACAAGGGTAAACCTAACTTAAACCCTTTGCCCAAACATCAAAACTCATAATCACTCCGGATCACAGATTGCCTCTACAGATCCAACCTTGAATCTTTCTAGGGTCTTTTTTAATGTATCGAGCCTTGCCCTCAAGGCTTGATTTTTTCCTTTCCAAGTTTCTAACCTCAGTGTCCATATGTCCACTTTGGATATTCCTAGACCTACCCTCCTTTATAGGCACATTCCTCCCATTCTTGGGATTTTTGCCTTGATCCTTAGGTATAGAAGTCTTAGGTCTAACATGATGCATGCTTTTCCTAGGGTTGTGATCTACCTTGGTAACTCATTCCTATCATGATATTTAAAACCATGGTTATGCACAAGCAAACAAGTTTCATTAATTCTAGCATGCATGCATGAATAATTAACTCTATTTTTATCATGCATAGAGGAACTCAAATTTGAATTACATTTAAATTTAAGATTAGGGATTACCTCCCTTACCTTTGGAGTTCCCCTTTGATATGAGCTTTTTCTCTTCTTTCTTTCCTCCTTCCCCCATCTTCTTAGATGCTTCATTTTCTTGATTTCACCTTTCTTTGGGCACTTGGTGTGGTAGTGCCCTAGCTCTCCACATGTGAAGCATCTAATCTTCTTCTTTTTAGCTTGGGCCTCTTCATTCCTACACCCCACGTTAGATTTAAAGGAATTTGAAATGAGTTTAGATTTTACCTCCTTTTTACCTTTTGGATACTTATCCTTGTAGTGTCCCTTTTCGTTGCACCCAAAGCATGTGATATGGTCCTTGGTTTTTTGCTTTGGTGGGGGTGGAGGCTAGGTTGACTTCTTCTTCAACCTTGGATGAAGTGGATGCTTCCTCTTGTTCCGGTATGGAAGTGGGTCTCTCCTCCCCCTCAATTCTTGAAATTGATACTTCTTCTTCTTCTCATGATGAGGTGGAGAATCTCTCACTTTCTTCTTCCCCTTCACTTGATTGTACCATTGACTTGATTTCTTTGGGCTCCTCCACTATTTTGGCTTGTGTAGGTTTCTCATGATATTCTTCTATCTTTTTCCACAACTCACAAGCATCTTTATATTCCCCTACACAACTCAAAATATTATTAGGCAAAACATTTACTAAAATACTAAGTACCTTCTCATTTACTTTTGCTTGATCTTGTTGTTCTTGATTCCAATATCTAGGTCTAAGTCTCTTCCCGTGCTTATCCTTTGGAATCTTGAATGACTCTTCAAGTGCAATTCTTAGTTCCCACTCTATTCCAAACCATGTCTCTATTCTCGCTTTCCAATAGCCGAAATCCTCATGGTCATAGGCCGGTGGAGTGTAGATGTCATCCCTAAATTTGTCTTCCATTTTCTGCTCCTCTAGCTTTTTCTCTTCTTGGCGGTTAGTCCAATCAAGAGCGGTCCTTCGCTCTGATACCACTTGTTGGATCTTGTACGGTTGCTAGAGGGGGTGAATAGCAATTCTTCGGCTTTCTTTAACCTACGTTGTTAGTTGCGTAGCGGAAATACAAACAAAACAGTAAATAATAAGAAAGCAATGCTAACAAACTGATTTTACTTGGTATCCACTCCTAAAGGTAACTAATCCAAGAATCCGTCGGTGGATCACTCCCCGGATAACCTCCGGCTAGCGCTTGTTGCTCCTTGTGGGTGGAGAAACCTCGCCACAATCACCTCGACAATATCTGACCACAACAGGCTACTAACAAGCTTTGACCAAGCAAGTTTCGCCAAGAACCCCAGCCCAAATCGAGTTCTCTTTAAATAGAACTCGTGCTAGAAACCCTCTCTGGCAGTCGACTGCTCCCAGGGCAGTCGACTGCCCTCACTCAAATTTGACCGTTGACAGCCCCAACGTTCGAATCCAGCTATACACCAGTCGACTACTCCTAGGGCAGTCGACTGGTCCAGGGTCCATAACCTTTCTGTGAGTTTTATCAGTCGACTGCCCCACTCACACACTTAGGGTTTCCCTTCCGAGTACACTTCTCTCAGCACTCGACCCCTAGGATTTCCTGAGTACAATCACACAACACTCGTACCCTCATGACTCGACTGACTCCTCATCAGCAGCCTCGACTGTTGCCTTCGCGCCCTCTTCATCTTCGGCTCCCGTCCCTCGGATGCATGCAAGCCTCCAGCTTGCCTCCATGCCATCCTTCACGCATGCCTTGATGTTCGTGCCCCTCAGCTCATCGTTCTTGCTCTCCAAGGTCCCTCGGGTACACACAAGCCTCTAGCTTGTCTCCATGCCACCCTTCACAGCTAAGTCCATATGTGTAAACCTGTACATCCTGCACACTCAACATACACATATCAAATACACAAGGGAAACCTAACTTAAACCCTTTGCCCAAGCATCAAAACTTATGGTCACTCCGGACCACAGATTGCCTCAACATCTCTGTCCAACGGATAGGGCTGAGGGACGCTTAGGGAGTTGGATAAAGAAAAAATGTTCTTTCCATCCCTTGTGAGAGGAAGGAATACCCCCTAAGAACTTATGATCGGTACGGGCTGTAAAGCTAAACGCCCCTCGCGAGCCAACCGGAATGAAGAAGAAATGGAAATATCGAGGGGTCAGAGGGATGTCGAAAAATTTGAAGAGGACAAACACCTCGCCCATTTGGGCAAAGGTGTTTGGAGCTAGTTAATGAAGAGGGATGTCAAAATAGGTGGCGACACTCTTGAAAAGGGGGGGGGGAATTGGGAAACAAAGCCCTAATTCTACCTGCCCCAAGAAGAAAGTGAAAAAAACCCACAGGTGGTTCTACGGGTGATTGACCTAAGGTTGGAACTCTCACCTCCCAATCCTCTGGGATACCATACCTTTGGCAGGCGGCCTGGAGGGACTCTAGCTTAACCCTAGAGGAGATGGTATCATACCACTCTAGGTGATAGGTTGGCTCTTCTGAGAAATCATCGCCTTCGCCACGAGTCTTCTTCTTCTTCTCTAGTAGACCATGGGGTGAAGGAAAGGAGAAAATAGAAGGAGACTTACACTTGGGGGGGGGATATAGTAGCAAGATGAACAATAGGTGAACGAAGATGTTTGAAAATAGATAAGGCAAGAAGGCAGAAGGGTGTCGTTGCACCCGCTTTTATAGGGAGACGCCGCCCGCCTGTGAGCAATAGGGAGGCAGCATGTCATTGGGGTTGATGGGGCATCCCGAGGCGCCACGATCCTTTACGGACGTCGCTTCGTATGGCCCCCGCAGTGCGTATCAGCGAGAGATCGCCGCACAGTGAATGACGGAGCATGTGGTGAGACAACATTCGTCAGACGAACTTGTCGTCATTAAGAGACCCCATGCACTTTTAAGGGGCCATAGACAGCTGTCATGGCGCTGTCTCGAAACTCGTAGAGATGGGGGACGGATTCGAGGAACTGCCTGGGGTCCAGGGATGCATGGTCTGATTCCTCGGACCCGGCAGGCCGCTAATGAAGCAGTAAAAGATATATGGACCCACCATAACATAGCTTCTTCGTTACAACACTAGTCTAATTAGTCAACCACACTTCCATCAATTAGACTTAAAGAGAGGGACTTGTGATGGGGTTGAACACCTCGTGGCTGACACGTGGACTGAAGAAGCTATGTGGCAAGTCTACCAAGTTTGGACGACTCTCTTTCCACGACTCCCGAGACCCCCTCGGGAAGGGAGATTCCTGAGACCACCTCAGATAGACATACTCTTGAAATCGATCTAGGAGGACATTCGCTTGAGACCCCCTCGGGAAGGGAGATTCCTGATGAAAGATCGATGTAGGCGTGCAGAGGGGGGGTGAATGCACTTTCTTTTGGTTGTTTTGATATCTACAAAGATGTTAGCGCAGCGGAAATAATATGCAAATGAAATAACAATGCTAACAAAGTTCTTTTACTTGGTATTCACCCAGATGGGTGACTAATCCAAAGATCCACGCTACGAGCACCACTTTTCACTATCGAAAAGTCTCCTTGAGGTGGAGAAACCTTTACAACAAAAGCTTCCTCTTTACAGATGCAGAAATATGATGGAGGAAGCAAAGATCACTCTTCAATTGGGCAGCACTTCGTTACTGTACGGAACTGTACAGACACGTGTAACGAGGAGCTCCTTTTATAGGTGAAAAGGACAGATTCGCAGTCTGTCCAGACTTGCACCAGTCGATTGCCCCGAGGGCAGTCGACTGGCCCGACATTAAATGCCATCCAACGGCTAGCAAATAGCTAGCCAACAGCTAGTTTTGGGGTATACCAGTCGACTGCCCCAAGGCCAGTCGACTGGTCCGAAGCTGTGAACTTTCTGTGGATTTTGGCAGTCGACTGCCTCCAGGCCAGTCGACTGCCCTGCCTTCCAGCTCAGCTCCAGCCACTCCGAACCTTCTCCTTCGCGTGTGCCTTCAGGTCTGCTCCCTTGGCTCGCCCCTTGAAGTCCTCTTCCTCTGGTTATCGTCCCTCGGATGCGCACGCAAGCCTTCCCTTGGCTTGCCTCCATGCCACCCTTCACGTGTGCCCTTTGAAGTCCACTTCTCGGCTTGCCCTTGGAGCTCTCCTCCCTCGGCTCTCGTCCCTCGGATAGGTCCACCAAGTGTGATTCTCCAAGTCCTGCAAACTCAATCACACAAATCAAATACAACATAACACTCTAACTTTAAACCTATTCGCCCACACATCAAAATCATGATCTTCCAATCATTTAATGGCCGATTGCCTCAACAATCTCCGCCTTTTTGATGTGTGGCAATATGTTTAAGTTAGAGATAAATAACAGCAATAGAAATAGCAAAAGATAGCAATTGAAAAAGCATGAGACATAGTAAACCTAAGAGGCAACCTCCCCCTTAATCTATGTCTTCTCCCCATTTTCAATTCTAATCTAAATCCAAGTTAAGTTACCACTTAACAACAACAATATGTAAAAATATAAGACATATCAGAACCTAAGAGGTACCTCCCCCTTAATCCATGTCTTCTTCATTTCTATACATTCAATTTCTAAGTTAGAAATAAAACCCTAAACCCTCCCTTCTAGGTTAAAATTCTAACTTAAACCACCTATTCTCACCCTTTGACACCATCAAAATGATTGCCTCAAGCAACCAAACCCTATGACATCAAATGCGAGAATTATTGATTTTTGAAATTTCTCACAGTTGCTGAAAAACAGGCGTGCCAGTCGACTGCCCTATGGGCAGTCGACTGATACGCTATCAGTCTGATTTTTCAGGTTTTCTGTCGAATTTCAGAAACTCCCAGAAAATTCCAAAAATTATAAAATTTTGCATACATGTTTGAAATGATATACTCTATCAGGGAAAAATATTAAACCATATAAAATTTCAAACATGCATGACTTTTGATAAAAATCCAAAAGTTTTAAAAAACACTACATTTTGTATCAAACTTTGAAACCAAATTTGCAATTATATGACTTTGAAAAACATGGCAAAGTATGTAAAGCATGAAATGGTTTTCAAAGTTTTAAAATGTCCAACTATGATCTTTGGCAAAGTGTCCATTGATTAAACACTTGCCTCCCCCATAGTTGGTCTAGTTTTGATATTTTGATACTTTTAATGGCTCAACAATGTGTCACAAGCACAAGTGACCCAAATGTATCATCCTAATGGATCCACTACTAGAAAAGTGTTGCTTAGCGGCGGTTTGCTAAACCGCCACTATATTATGTGTTTCCCTGCGGTTTATATTAACCGTCGCAAATTAAATTATTTAGCGGCGGTTACATTTTGAATCACGGCGGTTTAATGATTCGCGGCGGTTTTAATGATTCACGGCGGTTTAATTATTTAATCGCGGCGGTTTAATGATTTAATCCTCACTTAAATCCGAAGGTCAAGATAAATATCTTCCTTATCATTTAAATCAGATGGCTAAGATTAAAAGTGATCCGATCCAACGGCTAAATCTTCATCCCAATTCAACAGCTCAGATCTTAATCAAAAGAAATAGACGGCCAAGATGTAAAACTTTACTTCTCTCCTCTCCTAACCCACACACGCAGCAACCCAAACGCAGCAACCCAAATCTCTCCACAGCGCCGCCCACGCTCTTCTCCACAGCGCCGCTCTTCTCCATAGCGCCGCTCTTCTCCACAGCGCCGCCACCCAAATCTCTCCTCTTCTTCTCCACCTCTAGCCGGCGACAGCCACCATCTTGGTGTGCCCTTCAGAAATACACCCTTCTGTCACTCTCTCGGTCGCCCTTCCCTCTCTCTCTCTTGGTCAGTGGCTCTTAGTGGTGCGGTTCCACAGCCAACCGAGAGGCTCCGTCTCCGTTCGAGATTCCGTCAACCACGCTGCAGTCCCCCCCCTTTCTCTCTCTCTCGGTCAGTGACTCCAAACGACCACTCCCAGCGGCTCTGGACCGTGGCCTCTTCGTCTCCTTCGTCTAGGCGCCATTGAAATCACAACTATTTCCTCTGGTAGCTCCTGTTAGAAAGGCTAACGAAGAGTGCTTTACTCAAGGCATGTATTTGGTAAATCATTGTTAAATCAGTTGCTTCAAGTATGTAAAGTTTAGAAAATTTCACCAATTTAGATTTCAATGAGTATTTTATTGAGTATTTGGTAAATCTTGAATGAACTATTGGTGAACCCATTGGAAGGTCACTTCATTTCGAATATCTACAGATTAAGCATTTTCAGCAAATTTATGACAAAATGAATTGCTCTATTACAAAATGGAGGGAGAAAAAGTGACATATGGAACAATGACCTACACAATTTGTTTATTGAGTACTTCTGTTAGAGATATGTTAACAATGCATCTCCAATTATTCAGAGATACAATTTACAATTTATACAAATTTTCAACCATGTGTAGGTGGTGGCCTATTCATACTCAATATTTCTGTGAGATTGCCATTTTAATCTTAGTAGTTGGGCAGCTTTGAGTTTATAGATAAAAAACTCCATATTTGGTAGATTTTCTGACTTGAGTTCATGTGCTTGTGATTTTTTATGCCTTATGTGTTGTTTGTGAAATGTCTTATACACTTTCAAGTTCTTATATGTCTTAGTTAGTTTCTATTTGAGCCCCCACTTTAGTGTGCTTTTAATTTAATTATCTACTATTGAATTAGATATGGACAAAACTTGGATTTTGAAGCCGCGAGACTCTCCCGAATATATGGATGGATTATTGAAATTTTTGGACTTTGCATTTGCTAATGCATCATCCGATAATAGGATAAAGTGTCCTTGTTCTCGTTGTGGATTTAGACTATTTCAGACTAGAGAAGAGGTGTATGATCATTTGTTGTTAAGACCCTTTCCATCGGGTTATATAGTTTGGCTATTACATGGTGAGAGAGGTGAAGGAGAGACTTCTAGTTATAGGCACGATGCACAACATGTTGGTGCAATATGCACCCAAGTCAAACCTGTGTTTTGATATTGGCAAAAAGGTTCAAAAGTTAAGGGTTAATGGTTGTCTAACGAGTTTCTTGAGTGTACAGGAAAAGCCCTAGCGAAGGAATGCTAGGCACTGGCGAAGGACTGCCAGAATGGAAAAGCCCTAGCGAAGGAATGCTAGGCACTGGCGAAGGACTGCCAGAATGGACAAAGCCCTAGCAAAGGATTGCTAGGCACTGGCGAAGGACTGCCAGAAGAAAAGACCTAGCGAAGGGCTGCTAGGCACCGAGCGAAGGGCAGCTTGGTAACTCAAGACCTGGCGAAGGACTGCTGGGCAAAAGTCCAACTGGAGGATCCGGTTGGCACCAGGTAAAACTCTCCCGAGAGGAGTAGGTGAGGACGCGTTCCCCTCGAGGGAACATTAGGCGTCGGTTCGACCTAGGGCTCCATTTTGGAGACCCAAAGTCAGAACCAAGACAGCTAAGGCTGTGAAAAATCAACTTAGTATTTGCTATTTTGGACTAACCCTGGATGCAGGACCGAAGGACTGTGTTTCTGCAGCTCAGAGGGCCTCAAAGGAGTGAGGCCGCAGCTGAGCAGGGCGCCCCGGATGTGTCGGGCGCCCCAGAGTCAACCCAAAGTCAGCAGAGAAGTAAACCTCCGACAGCACCGCGTTGGGGGGCGCCTCGCGCATGTCGGGCGCCCCTCTTGTCGCGGGCGCCGCGCAAATCGGGCACCGCGCAGATCGGGCGCCCCGCGTGTCTCGGGCGCCCACTGTGCCACGCCACTGAAGGCGGCTGCAGCTCACCCTCGCGAAGCCTCGGTGATAAAGCTTTGACCGGTCAACCCGGGCGCCCCGCCCGCATCGGGCGCCCCAGTCAACTGTGATCCCGAAGTCGAAGCGATCAGTCACGACCGAGGGCTCGCTGGATCAGAAGCCACGTGGGGGGCGCCCCGAGCATGTCGGGCGCCCCCTGCCCTATATAAAGAGGGCCTCGACCCTCTTCAAAAAACAACGATTTGCTTCGACAATCCTACGCTCTTCTGCTTCCACGACACGCTCCAGAAAGCTGCCAACTCAAGCCGACGACGTCCCGCTGCTCCAGAACTTTAATCTTCACCGGACGTCGGTAACAAGAGTTGTATTTAAAGTTTACTATTCTGCTTTATTGTAAAATCTATTTGTAAACTTTGCGAACTTATAGAATTGCCCACAGAAAACGGTCAACGACCGTGGGCCTTGGAGTAGGAGTCGACCCAGGCTCCGAACCAAGTAAACCTGCTGTGTTTGCGTTGTTTTACTCTCTTTTATTTCCGCTGCGCACCCGCTCTTTTAAATCCGAACGAATTGCGACATTCACCCCCCCTCTCTCGCATTTCTCGATCCAACAAGTGGTATCAGAGCGGGGAAGTCAAACTTGGTGCAACCACCAGTTTGAATATTTTTCGGATTCTTTTTCTCTCTCATTTTTTTTTAAAACAAAAAAATCTTCGTTCGAGTTTTTATCTCAAGGTTGGTGCAACACCCCTTGAAATCTGTGTTTGATTATTTCTTCCCGCACTACTAATCCAAGACCAAGTCTTGGAAATATTTTTGTTATTTCAGTGACAAATGTCTATCCAAGAGGGATACAGCACCGCTAGACCTCCACTCTTTAGTGGAGAAGACTTTTCCTATTGGAAAAGTCGCATGGAGGTCCACCTGAAAACTCAGGTGGACATGTGGATCATTATCCAGTCCGGTCTGGAGATCCCACGAAATACAGAAGGAATTCCACAAAGCTACTGGGAGTGGGACAACACTCTCAAACGCAAAATTGAAGCAGACGCCAAAGCAATCCAGACTCTACAATGTGGACTAACAAAAGAAGAGCTGAACCGCGTAGGCCCCTTCAACAGTGCAAAGGAGTTATGGGCTAAACTAATCGAGCTCCATGAAGGAACCTCAGACACGAGGATCAGCAAAAGGGACCTGCTACTAAACAAGCTCTTCACCATCAAAATGGCAGATAACGAGACAGCAGCCCAGCTCCACGCAAGAATTCAAGAGGTAATGAATGGTCTTCACGCAATAGGTCACCAGGTTCAAAACCGTGATCTGATAAGGTACGCCCTAAACGCATTCCCTAGAACTACCTTGTGGGCATCTATGGTAGATGCATACAAGGTCTCTAGGGATCTTTCAAAAATTAAGCTAGATGAGTTATTTTCTGAACTTGAACTGCATGAACAGACTAACTCCAATTTGGTCGAGAAAAGTATAGCTTTTTTTGCAGGGAAAACAGGGAAAATGACCAAGAAGAAAATTCAAGTTGAACCTGAATCTACCTCAGATTCAGAAGATCAAGAAGAAGATCAATCAGAACTGGTCCGGCTAGCTCGGAGCTACTACAAAAAGTTGAAAAACCAAACTAACACACGGAGAACAAGTCGGAGAAAGGACGGACAAGATGAACCGGCAACTGACAAACAAAAGCCCAACGTAACCTGCTACGAATGCAAGAAGAAGGGCCACTACAAGACTGAATGTCCAAGTCTAAAGGAGTCCAGAAAGACCAGAAAGAAGAAGGCACTCCAAGCAACCTGGGAGAGTCTTCCTCAGAAGAAGAAGAAGAAGCACCTCAGTCCAATCTTCTAGCCCTGACCGCTTCGGATCAAATCGAGACTGACTCAGACTCGGACCGGGACGACGGCAAACTGACTTTCTCCGACGACGGCGAAATAAAGGTAACGGGTTTTTCAAAATCGCAATTAAATTCTCTTATTTCCTATCTATCCCGAGATTTGGCGAAAGCCAAACTCCGAATCGAGTCCCTCCGACAGGAAGTAAAACTCCTGAAAGAGGGAGCTGATTCTAATTCCTTAACTGAGAAAATTCAGGAAGAAACCCCTGATCAAGTTGAGAAACTTGAATCAGAGAATTTCTCCTTGAAAACTCAAGTCAAGGATTTAAGAACAGCTTTAGAACAATTCACTTCTGGTTCCAAGAATCTTGATATGATTCTGGGAAAACAGAAGTCTGTTCTAAACCGATCCGGACTTGGCTATAGAACCAAATCTCGGCAAAGATCTTACTTTGCTGTACTGAACCAGTCAAGACCTAAGGTTCAGGCATGGGTGCCAAAACTGTGCCTGACTAAACCAACTGGTTCAAATCAATTTTGGATCCCCAAGGACAAGATTCACATCTTGCCTAACCCATATAGAGGCTATAGTCCAGGGGGAGCCAAAATCAAAACAATTTTTATAATTAGATGATTTTTTTTAATTAATTGATTGCTTGTTTATTTAATTTCTTGCAAATTGCCATGCTTAGATTTAAGGAATACTTAGATTTAAGGACGAAATTATTTGAAACTTGAAAACATAGTATTGGGTGGAGGTGAGATGATAGTACGTTAGGGAAGCCAATTTGGCGGAACTAGCCGAAGCTACCGATCCAAGATCCAAGCTAGTTAGACCAGAAAATGACCTAATTTAATTTGAAAATGAAATTTCATTAAAAGGCTTTGTCAAGGAAAGGGTGGATGATCCCATAAGGCTTCGGCCAAAGAAGGCCTAGTGCCTCGCCAAGACCTGGAAGCCAATTTCTGAAATTCAAATTCAAGTTAACTTTTGTCAAATTCGAATCTAACTCAAATTTCAAATAATTATAGATTCTAATCTGTTTTTCAAAACCTCTACTTCTCAAAATTATTATCTTTTTGAAAAACACTTAATCTGTTTTCAAAATTTTTTTCAAAAATAAATATCTTTTCAAAATAAATGAAAATCCCCTTTCAAAATTAATTTTTACCTTCAAACCTGTCTCACAAAAACCTTAAGGTTAACATGTTTTGAAAACCCTAGATTCAGTGAGACAGGAAAATTAAGTTCAAATCAAACCACCTTGGCTCTACACCTTGATTTTAGTCACATGGACAAGTCAACGAAGTCAACAGTCAAACCTGGTCAACAGTCAAAAGTCTGGTATCTAGGGCGCCGTAACCTGTCGGGCGCCCGTATACGCTCCATGTCCCCACGCTGATTAAAGCAGTCAAAAGCTGCAGTCAAACAGCCTTTGTGAAGGGCGCCGTGACATGTCGGGCGCCCCATCAAAACCTGTCTCCCACGCTGATTAAAGCAGTCAAAAGCTGCTGACAAACAGCTTTTGAGAAGGGCGCCGTGACTGTCGGGCGCCCTACAGACTTTTCCCTGCCGAGGCAAAATCAACCTGTTAAGGGCGCCCGTGAGCCGTCGGGCGCCTCCCATCAACCCCTATAAAAGGGACCCGAGACTCCCTCATTCCCACACTATATCTCACACTCCTTCTTCCCTTTGCCTCATCTTGTGGATCAAGTGACTAAGCCTTCCCTTGCCTCAACCATGCCTCCAAGGTATGAATTTAGTTGTGCAATAATTTTTCTTAATTAAATTTTTTTCTTTTTGCACACTCCTTTTTATCCTTAATCATTATTTTTCTACACTTAGAAACGCCGGCAGTTCAGTCGAACCCGGTAATGAGCCCAGTCCGACCCTAGATTCCTAACTGCACTTTGTAACAAGTTCGCACAAACACCTACATTCGATTAAAACAGCTACCTTAACCGTCATTTCTTCTCCCAATCCTGTCCAGTCGCAATGTCCGCAATTAACTTCTATCAACCGATAACCTCGTATTCTGCACACATTCAATCAACAACACCTATGTGCAGAATTCTATAACAACATAGTTAGGCAAGACCACTTGAGCTTCGTCACTACCGTTCAAGGAATGCCTTGAGCATCACTCCTACCCTACTGAACCGATTTTTGGGATCCGACCATCTCAGTCCATCTTCTGTTGCTACCCTCCAAGAACCCGCCTTCGACGCCCCTACTCTCATATTGACCTGAACACCTTATACAACTATTTCTTTGGGGAAGCCATGGACCCTGCAGGAGGGCAGTTCCACTCCACCCGACTCCTATTCAGGACTACGCTCTCTACAGAGTAATTGTCCGTGCATCCTTCCTTTGTCCACTAGGGACACAGCCACCATGAAACCCTTTCACACTTTTCTTCTCTATGCCCTTATCCACCATCTGGACATAGATATAGGCCTTCATCTCTCCACTGTATCCTACATGCTCTAGTGTATCCACTAAGGGGCGGATCCGCACTCCCTACTGCCACATCATCACCTCTATCCTCCACCACCACGGCCGAAATATCGCTGACGGCGAGATTACCACGATGACTGAATTCGACGAGATAGGATTTAGAACTTTTCTTTAGCGGTATAGACGTCTCGGGCACCGGGTTCTGACTTGGCGACGCCGACCAGCCGCACAGGACATTGCCGACGAGGAGGTCGAGGTCGACGTTGCCGACTTAGCAGCAGAGGTAGATCAGCCCGCTCCACGACCTTGTACGAGAGAGTTACACGACTCGAGACGCACGTCCAGAACCTCAGAGAAGAAGTAGAAGCGTACCATATTGAAGACCAAGAGACAAACTTAGGCTACTACAACAACATTATGAGTACCCTCACAGCCGATAGAGAAGCCTGGAATGCACAGTACCATGAGATCATGGCACGATTTGATGCATGGCAGCCGGGCCCATTTGATCCTCCTGGTCCCTCCTCTTAGATGACTTGGACATGTACCCATTTGACTACCCCTACTGAGTAGGGTTGACTTCTGTTGACTTGTACTAGACTTCTACTTGAACTATGCTAATCTTAGCTTGGCTTGTTTTTTTTACTAAATTAAGTTAGGGTTATGCTTAGTAGAATAGAATCATTTGGTTTTTGGATTTTCAATTTTAAATTGAACTTAAAATGTCTTTTAAAATGTTTTTTGTTAAAAATATTACTTTAACTTTAAAAAGTTTTTTTTCTTAGTTTTATTTCAAAAACTACCCCTTTCAAAACTAGGGCTTTTTCAAAAATGGACTTAGCCTAGGCTCTAACCCTAGAATTGCATGCACCTATAGACTTAGAAGCCAGCATCTCACAAACACCTTAGGATACTTTTGATTGATAACCTAGAAAGGGTTGAGATGCTTAGGTCTTTGCCTCAATTCAAGATGCTTTAAGTCAGTGCATCGGCAGCAATTGGGGCACTAAATGAACAGCAATCAGGTCAAGTGTCAAGTTTAGACAATCTAACTTGAACAATGCACTTAACTTGACTAACTCTAGCAAAAGCTACTGTTTATAACAGTTAGTAAGTAGCTAAGTGGGTTAGACAGGTCCCTAAAAGATTTAACCAGACTTAGGTCTTGCTTTGATTCAGTACAGCACATGCTTTATTATTGCAAATATCCTTTTGTGCATTTTGTTTGATATATGTCAAAGGGGGAGAGTTGGAAAGGAAACAGGGAACAAAAATGTTTTTCCAAATTTCTATTTTTTTGCTCTGAATTGCTATTAAGTTTTTTTAAAATTATTCTCTGAAAAGCTTTTTCTAAAGTCTGAAATTTTTTTTCAAACCCTGAAAAATTTTCTAAATCAAAAAAAAATTTTTTAACTTCTTCAAACTTAGAATATTTTTCTTGAAAAACTCAAGTCAATACTTAAAAAGTTTTTCGATAATAAAATTTTTCTAAGTATTTAAAGTAAAATCACCTACTTTTGAAAAACCTAGGGGGAGATTACTTCCAGGGGGAGGGAATCCAACTTAGGATTTCAATTTTAGCATTCTTTTTCCTTAACTTTTTGAACTAGGTTGCCATATATCAAAAAGGGGGAGATTGTTGGTGCAGTATGCACCCAAGTCAAACCTGTGTTTTGATATTGGCAAAAAGGTTCAAAAGTTAAGGGTTAATGGTTGTCTAACGAGTTTCTTGAGTGTACAGGAAAAGCCCTAGCGAAGGAATGCTAGGCACTGGCGAAGGACTGCCAGAATGGAAAAGCCCTAGCGAAGGAATGCTAGGCACTGGCGAAGGACTGCCAGAATGGACAAAGCACTAGCGAAGGGCTGCTAGGCACCGAGCGAAGGGCAGCTTGGTAACTCAAGACCTAGCGAAGGGCTGCTAGGCACCGAGCGAAGGGCAGCTTGGTAACTCAAGACCTGGCGAAGGACTGCTGGGCAAAAGTCCAACTGGAGGATCCAGTTGGCACCAGGTAAAACTCTCCCGAGAGGAGTAGGTGAGGACGCGTTCCCCTCGAGGGAACATTAGGCGTCGGTTCGACCTAGGGCTCCATTTTGGAGACCCAAAGTCAGAACCAAGACAGCTAAGGCTGTGAAAAATCAACTTAGTATTTGCTATTTTGGACTAACCCTGGATGCAGGACCGAAGGACTGTGTTTCTGCAGCTCAGAGGGCCTCAAAGGAGTGAGGCCGCAGCTGAGCAGGGCGCCCCGGATGTGTCGGGCGCCCCAGAGTCAACCCAAAGTCAGCAGAGAAGTAAACCTCCGACAGCACCGCGTTGGGGGGCGCCCCGCGCATGTCGGGCGCCCCTCTTGTCGCGGGCGCCGCGCAAATCGGGCACCGCGCAGATCGGGCGCCCCGCGTGTCTCGGGCGCCCACTGTGCCACGCCACTGAAGGCGGCTGCAGCTCACCCTCGCGAAGCCTCGGTGATAAAGCTTTGACCGGTCAACGCGGGCGCCCCGCCCACATCGGGCGCCCCAGTCAACTGTGATCCCGAAGTCGAAGCGATCAGTCACGACCGAGGGCTCGCCGGATCAGAAGCCACGTGGGGGGCGCCCCGAGCATGTCGGGCACCCCCTGCCCTATATAAAGAGGGCCTCGACCCTCTTCAAAGTACAACGATTTGCTTCGACAATCCTACGCTCTTCTGCTTCCACGACACGCTCCAGAAAGCTGCCAACTCAAGCCGACGACGTCCCACTGCTCCAGAACTTTAATCTTCACCGGACGTCGGTAACAAGAGTTGTATTTAAAGTTTACTATTCTGCTTTATTGTAAAATCTATTTGTAAACTTTGCGAACTTATAGAATTGCCCGCAGAAAACGGTCAACGACCGTGGGCCTTGGAGTAGGAGTCGACCCAGGCTCCGAACCAAGTAAACCTGCTGTGTTTGCGTTGTTTTACTCTCTTTTATTTCCGCTGCGCACCCGCTCTTTTAAATCCGAACGAATTGCGACATTCACCCCCCCTCTCTCGCATTTCTCGATCCAACAAGATCTATTAGATAGATAGCTTTGTACGAGTTTTCATTCGCATGGATCGCTCGTGGGTTCTTGTTTCCGCTGCGTTTTTATTGTTTTATGCCGGGAGAACCCAACATTTCTTACGTATCGCTTATCTTCTTCTGCTACGTACTCATTTTATAAATTTCATAAAAGTAGAAAGATTTTAAAACTCATATGATCCCCCCCTCCCCTGCAACGATCCTACAATCTCTTCTCCTCTTCTAACCCGAAGAGAGAAGATGGAGGGTTGCTAAAGTGGAGCAAGTTATCTGAAGATAATGAATGGCTATCGGAGTGGAGTAAATGGACTCTCCATTTCTAACCCAAAGTGGATAGTGTTAGGACCAGTAGGCGAGCTAGAGGGGGGGTGATTAGCTCCAATCTTTACTCGATGAAGATATATTGCGGCGGAAGACTTGAGCAATGCTAACACCTCCAATTTTACGTGGTATCCACCTCCTTGAGGTGACTAATCCAAGGATCCACTCTTGTCACACTCTTATACACTATGAAAGTCTCCTTCATGGAGGTGAAGAAGCCTCGTAAAAACTTACAAGAAGATACAACAAGAAACTCAAGCAAATATAAAATAAATCTTACAAGATTTACAGCAATGAGCTCTCTTTGCTTGTCTTGCTTTCTTCTTCTTCTTACTTGGAAAATGCCTCTTGAAGTGCATCAACACTAGCTCAAGAACTAACAAAGAAGGAGGAGAAGAGTTGCGAAAAGATGCCACTTCAACCAGCGTGAAAACCAAATATACTCACACGACCTAGGGTTACCTAATTGATTACCACATCAGATCTAGTCGTTCATTGACTAGTTTTTGAAGCTAAATTGATTAGACAATCGATCAAGAAGATCTTAATCAATCGCTAAATTGATTCAGTACATTTCTGTATTCTCGCGCAATACCTCCGTAATCGATTGGCTAATCGATTACAGTTCTCCTTAATCGATTGTCCAATCAATTAATAGGATGTTGAATTGATTACCCAATCGATTCAACATCTTTATGTTCTCGCGAGACAACAAGCCAATCGATTGCCCAATCCTAACTTGCTTAGCTCTTAAGTCTAAGGTTTCCTTACCTAACCCTGATCAATCGTGACCTGTTAGAAATTCCTCACCAAGTGTCTGATCAACCCTTTGACTGACTTGGACTTTTCCTTGCTTAGTTCTCAACTACAACCTCTCCCGTGCTAGCATGCAAACTCCCTGATCCACCTAGACTTCACCTAGTCCCACTAGGTGTGCCTGGTCCCACTAAGACTTTTTCCGTGCTAGTGTGCGATCTCCCCGATCCACCTGAACTTCACCAAGTCCCACTAGATGTGCCTAGTCCCACTAGGACTTCTCTCGTGCCAACGTGTGATCTTCCCGATTCACCTGGACTTCACCTAGTCCCACTAGGTGTACCTAGTCCCACTAGGACTTCTCTCGTGCCAGCGTGTGATATGCCCGATCCACCTGGAGTTCACCTAGTCTCACTAGGACTTCTCTTGTGTCAGCGTGTGATCTCCCCGATCCACCTGGACTTCACCTAGTCCCACTAGGACTTCTCTCGTGCCAACGTACGATCTTCCCGATCCACCTGGACTTCACCTAGTCCCACTATGTGTGCCTAGTCCCACTAGGACTTTTCTTGCCAGCGTGTTATCTCCCAAATCTATCTGGACTTCATCAGTCAAGTCTTCAATTATCCTTGACCCATTTAACTCACATAATATTCAAACATCATTGTTGAACATCAAAATCTAAGCTCACCTGAGCCTAGTCAAACTAAGTCAACCCTGACCTAACGAAGATTGCACCAACAGATAGGGAATGAGATTGCTACTGTGGAAGGAGTGAACCCTCCTCTTCTAACTTGAAGAAGAGAGGTGAAGGCTTTGGTAGGGACTGCTGGATATATATGGAGTCGAATGGAAGGAAGAGACTCTGGTTTCACCTCTTCTAACCCTAGAAAGAGGTGGGCAACAATGGTGATGATCAAGGTGGGCATCTGGTTGAAGCTTTATCTGTGTGTTGCTTAGAGGAGAAAGTATGGATGAGGAAGAGAAGAAGAGGGAATGGTCGGCTGACGATGGTGAAGAGGGTGGTCGCCAACCATTAGTGAAGGAGGAGAAAGAAGAAGTGGCATTGGTGTCATGTGAAGACTGCGTCCCCAGGCGTTGTCCACATGAAGAGTCCTCCTTCAAGAGAGTTGTGTGGGTTCTTCTGTGTTGACCTCATGTGAACTGGATTTGCTTCCTCGAGTAAATCAACTCTTCACTATTGAACCAACTCAAGACTTGAACCAAATTCTCAATTGAACCAGACCAAGATAAACCAAGCTCTCTTTAAGACTTTAACCCTAGCCTTAGGCTAGAATTAATCTGGTTCAACTCGAGTCCATGACCCAGCTTTAATTCCCTGCAAAACCACATTCAAATTGTGAAAATCAATTATACAAATGTAGAAAAATTACAATAAAATCCAAAATAGATTCCTACTCATAAACATGATATAAATACAAAATTAAGCATATGAGAGAGTAAATAAATCAAGTATACAAGCCAAATAATGCATCCAAAATGGTTGTTATCACTTCCCATTTCGCTTGTGCTCGTCATTGAATGCATAGAAGAAACTTCGATCAATTTAGACGCACTACACCTTCATTTTACTTGGTATTCGCTTCCTTGAGATGACTAATCCAAGAGACCACTCCTAGCGATCTTCTTCCGCTATGAACTCCCTTTTTCTAAAAAATTTTCTGAAGGCAGAAAAGACTTACAATCTTTATTACACAATAATACAACAAGAAACGAAAATGCAAAGACAAACACAATCAAAAATGATTTTACAATCAAAAGCTTACTTTGTTTGATCTCTTGTTATTTGGAAATGTCTCTTGTTAATTTGGAAATACAGCAGCATTTTGCTCCAAAACCCTCAAGAATCGGCGGCTTCAAATCTTCACGAGATCCCTTCTCTAAGATTGCTTTCAGGCTGAAATTAGTCTCTCAATTGATTGACCTTACCTCTAATCGATTGCCACGTCAGATTCGACCTTTCAAACCTGCAGAATGACTTTTTTCTACTCGACCATCACACCAATCGATTTTGGATGTCAATCAATTGTCTTAATCAATTTCGCATACTTATGTTCGCTCGAGAAAATACTACCAATAGATTGGCCACATTTATTTTATTAGACTAATCAATTCGGCAAATTTCTATTTGCAAACCACAATCAAGCAATCTATTGTAGTAATTGAATGATTACTGTCAATCAATTACACTAATCAATTTTGAGTCATTCTGTGTCCCCGAAATAAACTCCTAATACCAACCCTAAATTCAGCCTTTTCAAGGCTGAATTCACATTTCACTTAGTATCCAATTGACCTCAAACAACCAGGACTTCCTCTACCCATCATTCAGTCATTTGTGACCTACTGAGACTTTCCATTGCCCGATATCTTATCAAACTTGACCTATCGGGACTTCTTTCACTAAGTGTTCAGTCAACCTTTGACCCACTTGGACTTTCCTCTTGCCAACTTCTCATTGGACTTTCGATCACTAAGTGTCTAGTTCTTCTTAACCCACTTAGACTTTTCTCTTGCCAGCTTTCCATTAGACTTTCGATCACCTAATGTCCAATCCTCCTTGACCCACTTGGATTTTCTTCTTGCCAACATCCCGTTAGACTTTCGATTACTAAGTGTCTGGTCCTCCTTGAACCATTTAGACTTTCCTCTTGCCAAGACTTTTGATCACTAAGTGTCCAGTCCTCCTTGACCCACTTGGACTCTCTTCTTACCAACTTTCCATTGGACCTTTGATCACTAAGTATCAAATCCTCCTTGATCCACTTGAACTTTCCTACTCCAATATTGATCAACATCTAAATCTAAACTCTAGTCAACCCGATCAACTTTGACATAAGGTTGATTGCACCAACAGTGAAAATTCTAGTGATATCAAGGTTAACTGTATGACTAGCAAAGGGACAGTCTAGTCATATCAAGGTTGACCGGATGACTAGCAAAGGGAAAGTCTAAGCAGGTTAAGGGTGACCGGATGCTTACCAGAGGAAAATTCTAAGGGAGTGAACCTTAAATAATCAAACCCTTAGAGGAGTGTATTCCAATAAAAACCCTAAGAGAATGAATCTTAGATCGTCAGAAGTCTTAGAAGAGTGAATTTCAAGCAAAGGAAGAATCTTATAGTAGTTAACCCTAGTAGTGAGAAGTCTTGAAGGAGTGAATTTCAATCAAAGGGAAAACCCCAGGGGAATAAACCCCAGGTAGTGAGAAATCTTAGAGGAGTAAATTCTAAGCAAAGAAAAAAATCATAGAGAAGTGAAACATAGGAAGTGAGAATCTTGGAGGAGTGAACTTTAAGCAAGTGTGACCAAAATGCATGGTTGACCGAACCAAAGTATTTGGTAAACCAAAATACTGTGTTGCTAATATGTTTTGCATTATCTATTGTGCTAATTCGATTTTGTAGGAAAGTCTTAGTGGATAAGGTCAATCAAACAGTAATAGAGAAAGCTCAAATATGTTTGGAGGATTATATGTTTGGCAAGTAAATAAGGTTAGTCCTAGAGAGACTTTTTAGTTATGGAAGGTAGTAAGGATGCATCCTAGTAGAGACAACCTTAGACGTTGATCCAACTAAAGAAACCAACGGAGATTCTAAATCAAGATTGGACAATCCTAATTGTCAGACTCATTCATACATAACTATATATTTCTAACTTTGTTTTGCATGCCTGTTATTGGTATTCTTGTTGTTTTAACTTTATTTTATAGAAAAACAAAAGTTCGGGGTGACTAAAGGGTTCAGTTGACTAAACGGGGTGGTTCGGTCGACTGATCTTGACAGATAGTCGCAGATAAAATCATGATCCATAAAAGAAGAAAACAAAGGCTTAGTGAACTGATCAGGAAGATTAGTCGATTGAACAAATATGGAAAGTGTAGAAGATATGATATGATCCAATAGTTAAAACCCCTGGGGTTCAGTTGCTTGAACATGTTTTAGTAGACTGGAAAAGAAAATTGTGCAGGATTGATCAGATTGGATCAGAGCAAGCAAGGAAAAAATTCGGATCAGTCGCCTAATAGAAGTTTAATTGACCGAAATACTTCATTCGATTGAACATTTTCCAAACAACCGAATGAAGCTTATAAAATAAGCCTCGGGATTTGAGGCTCAATACTCAATTCAATATTCAATCCTCTCATTCAAAGCTTCAAATTCGTGGTTCTATTCTATGATCAAACTTCATCCATTCGTGCTTCATCGACAACCAACAACCTATGCCAAATCACTATCATTCAAGTTGTTGGTAACTTTATTTTATGTATATTTCATTTGTAAAGAGTAACAACTTATGTTGTTCTCTATACCATCTATACGAGGCTTTCTCCGCCTCTGAGAGATTCTTGGAAGGAAAAAATTAATGGATTGCCCAGTTGAAACAATTTAGGGGATTGTAAGATTTAGAGTAGTAATCGTTAGACTATGAACCAAGTAATTGACTTTGTCCTTCCATTGTGTATCTTTGTTTGGTTTTCTTAAGAAAAGAAGGTTTTCAAATGAGTGATATTCACCCCTCCCTTTCTTGCACATTTCGATCTTATAGTTTGATAATTTTTTCAAGCTAATTTTGAAATCAAAATATTTTGTTAAGTTTGATAATTTTTTCAAGCTAATTTTGAAATCAAAATATTTTGTTAAATTGTTCACGAATAGCTTGCGAGTCAAACTTTAACCAAACTTTAATTATTTTTTTACAATTTAGTTGAAATATGTTTAAATAACTTGAATCAAATTTGAATTTAAGTCATTTCGAATTATAGTTCAATTTTACTCGAATCATTAAGGTTCAAACAACTCAAGCCAAACTCGAGCTCAAATTTCATTTTGAACCGAGCTCGAGCCATAATCATTTATATTTTCAAAATTCAAATTGAATTCAAATATATATATATCAAACTCGAATATCAATATTTTTATACTATTTGATTGATTATCTCTCATAGTTATTGTAATTTTAAAATGTTATTTATTAGTAAATGACAATTAAAGGAAAGTTGACACATACAAAACATATAAAATGTAGTTGATCTTTCCCATTTAGGGTCTTCAGAAGCTTTATTTTGGAAATAGTTGTTGGGAAAAGAGTCTTCTTGGGGACCTTCCCCATCACCTTCCGCAAATGGATTAATCCATTCATCCTCAGAGAGCATATATAGATGTTCAGAAGGTTGCCATGGTCGTCTGTTTAAACGTTGTTGTTCCAAATATTGTTGCTCTTCACAATATTCGTCGACTGTAATTTGGCCATCTAATAATTTTCTGAAAGGATCATCATAATAGTCTTTGGTTCTTGAAACGCCAGGGTTGTCTTTGTGGAGAGTGGTTGGCCAATACTCATCATTCTGCATGATGTACTCATGGGGTGCTGCATAAATGATTTGCTTGCCCTTATGTATTTCCTCTTGGGGATACCAAGTAGACAGCGGGAGGATCTCGATATTCTTCTCGCGCTCAGGACGGAGCCGACACCTAGAGCCGAGAACGAACAGAGAAGATGCACACGGATGAGATGGATAAAGACCAACGGATTTTATTAGAGATCAAGAGGGAAGTAAGGCACGAGGATCGCTCGTTTCTACCTTGCAACCCATTACAATAGGACTTAAATAGAGAAGAAAAGGAGACATCGTAACATGCCGGGTGCTCATTGGGCCCCATCGTCGCATGCAGAGATTCTTTCTTCTCCACTAAGTCTAGACGAAGTGGCGGGACAGCGCCACTTTTACAAAACCTCAGGCTCAAAACCACGAGCCCGCCGTTGGTTTACCAAAACCAGGAATCCAAGTGGACCCCTGTTGAACAATATGGCACATGGACGGCCACCTTTGGGTGCTTTTCAGGCACACTGTTCGACACGACAAAAGGAAAAGATTCGCGGCTGACTCAGCCACTTTACAGGACACTGGCCAACAATGGCCGACACGTACAAAGGAACGGGTGAATAACCTGGGTCCACCATGCTTCATTATTGACACCGATAATGTACAACCTTTAGACAGCTGGCTGTACGGAGTCGTCGCTGGTTCTTGCCTGACGGACCAGCAACTCCGTCACCAATCTTCATGGCAGCGGTCGCTTTCCGTATCCTTTTTTGAATATTATTCCAACGGAAACGTCGTCTCCTCGGCCTTCCCTGTTCAGATTTTCTTCGGGCCGGGCTTGCTTTCTGGGCCGCGATTGGATTTACAGCAGGGGCCGAGTTAGCTTTTTGGTTAGCTTTCTGAACAGTACAAGGCCCACAGGCATGTTTCTGCTCGGCTTGCTTCTTCTTCGTCTCCGGGCATCGCCCTACGCCGGAGCTCATTAGCTTCTTCCAGCGTCGGTAGTATGGACTCTGCCATCGTTGCGGTGGCGCTCGTAGAAGATTCACAGAAGGCGGCAGCGGCACTAGGCTACCACTTCCCCCACCACCTTCCGAAAAGGGATGGGACATCCCGTTAATCGCCTGGTAACAGTCGGGATCTTCAGGTGGCTCTTCGTCTGCATCTTGATATTCTTCAATGCACGCCTTGAGCATTTCCAAGACTCTCATTCCCTAAGAGTGTTCTAAGTTTGTCAAGTTGTGCTTGCTTTCTTGTGCTTGCTTTCTTCAAGAAATAAATCTCTGAGAGATACTCTCGGGTTTCATATTTCCAATTGAAGAACGATCCTATTTTGGTATCAGAGCTTGCTGTTAATGGCAGGCTAAAACTCCTATTGTATTCAAGGCAAAGGTAAGGGATAAACTAATACTATTCCTGTTCAGTTAATTCATTAAAATCTTTCATATCAAGTTATATTTCTGAGAAAGAATTTAAAGGCTGGAAGGTGGAGACTCGACATGCATCCTTGGTCCGGAATTCTCCGCAAGGCTAGTAAGTGCATAAGACGGTAAGCTGAAAGGCCTTAATTAAGGATATTCTCAGATATAACCCATTGAAAGAACATGATTATAACCCATAATTCTCTTTTTATGATAAGGCGACCGAGTTGATTAACTGATTACAAAAGACTGCAGTGCTTATATGACTCGAAAAGGAGCAATAGCCAGTCAGGTGAGTATGAAAGTTTTATTGACTCCTAAGCTGTATGTAGAAGGAAGAAAAGTGGGGGATACTTCATGAGTGAACGATTTGAACAAAATATTAGGGAATGGTATAGTAAATCCCGAACCGTAAACCTTGAATACCTTGATCTAGCTGAAACCAGTACACCAAAACCTTCGAAAATTGCTAACAATATAGGCGTTGTTTACAACAGACTCACTTTGTTGTCCAAAGTAACTTTAAAGCATTTCTATGTGATAGAAGAAGAACAGAAGGACATAAGACGTGAAATCACGAAGCTTCAAAAGGCTATTATTAGCCAAAAACCCTTAACAAAGGTAGAAGTTAGAGACCTAGTTCGTGAGGTTTCCCAACAACCTAAACTTGTGGAGGAGGAAGTCCTTAAGCTTACTGAAGAGTTGAGGAAAAGTGTTCGAAAAGTTGAACACTTAATTGAGGAAGTTAAAAATCTTATTGGTAGCGGATGAACCTGGAAGAGCAGAGGGAAAATATTGATTATAGAAAGGCCTTAAAAACTACTGAAGCAATCGAAACACCTGCTGTGGGATTTATTTCAACTACTGAACTCAAAACTAATTTTGATCTCTTAAAGACCGTCATTAAACAATAATACTTTGATTTCCCTAGTTATCAATTTAACCGAACAGGTTCAGGAATTGCAAAGCTTGGTAAAGAAGGTCCCTACATCCATAAGGACACCAATAAATTCCTCAAAAGAACTTGAAGACTCGATAGCTGATCTGACTAAAAGAATTGGAGGACTAAATTTGGGAAGTGATCCTATCATCCCAATGAAGAAAGGCTCCATATTTTTTTTTAATGACCCAGCAAAAATCCTGGAAAACGAGAAGAGAAAATGAACACCTCATCCAGGACAAGTACTTCAACAAGACCACCAGCGGTATTGGCTACAACAACTACTGTTCCAAATTCCGAAGACCAGATTCGAGATTATCGTCAAAATCAGCAACGGATATATAATCTTCAGCGAAGACTGATGCCAAGCCAAAGAAGGTTTAGAAGAACTATTGAAACTCAGATAAGTCCTGAAGCTCAACTAGAAATATCTAGATCTCAAAGGGCTGGTATGGTTCCAGCCGAAGTTCTTTATTCTACAGGGTACAGACCAACTCAACACCGAGTTTATCAGCATTACTCAGAGGAGGATATCCTCTGTGTAGAAAATAATCAAGTGGATCTGCCACTTGTAACTGATCAAAGCCAACAAGCTCTCAGAGAGGCAGGCTTTCAACATATCCACATCGGTCTTATCATGGTAAGACTATATGCTTTACATCGTCGTGATACAGGTGTTATGGCCCTGGCAGTCCTAAGGGACACAAGATGGAGAGATGACAGATCCATTATAGCTACAATGGAGATGGACTTAACCAGAGGGACACAAATGGTTTATGTTATTCCTGACATAATGATGAGCCTGGAAGACTTTGCTAATCATATAGAGATCTCCTTTCAGATGCATGGATATACAGAGTGGCAAGGCGGCGCCAGCAACTTACTCCTTACTCGAATGATGATCGGAAGGTTAACAAACACAAGTTTCACTAATTTTGCTTATAATGTGCAAAATGTTGCAGATTATTTAACCAGTAGAGGAGTACATGCCTTGCCTGGCACTCGTTTCACTACAGAACAATTACAACAGCAAAGATGGATATTAAGGCCATCAATCAGAAGAAATCCGGTTGCCCCCACCCAAGTGAACACTAGAACATTGCTGGACGGAAGTATAAGCCTACAGTTTGAAGGATATACTCCTGTAGCAGAGCAACCAGTGGGACAATATGAGCATATGGATTCGCCAGAGCAAGAAATCTTGGCCTTTTTAGAAGACGAAGAAGTCACAACATTAAAAGTCAAGAGACTCCATCCAAATGCAATTCTGCCACAACGGCAGACTGCGGGAGCAGCAGGGTATGATTTGAATATTATTGATAATTATGAAATTAGCCCTGGGGATAGGGCCTTGCTCTCCACAGGCATAGCGGTGCAAATTCCAAAAGGACACTATGGGAGGATAGCTACTCGATCCGGAGTAGCCTGGAAGCAAGGGCTTCATGTGGGAGCTGGTGTTATTGATCAAGACTACAGGGGAGAGGTAAAAATTTTGGTATTCAACCTGAACTATGAAAATATTATGATTTTTAAAGGAGAAGCAGTAGCACAGCTAATTATTGAGAAAATAAGCCTTCCCGAGGTTATTGAGGTTGAAGAATTTACAAGTACTCAAAGGGGTACCCAAGGGTTCGGATCAACGGACCAGCAAATTTTAGAAAACCTAATTCCACCCCAAGAGGAAATACATAAGGGCAAGCAAATCATTTATGCAGCACCCCATGAGTACATCATGCAGAATGATGAGTATTGGCCAACCACTCTCCACAAAGACAACCCTGGCGTTTCAAGAACCAAAGACTATTATGATGATCCTTTCAGAAAATTATTAGATGGCCAAATTACAGTCGACGAATATTGTGAAGAGCAACAATATTTGGAATAACAACGTTTAAACAGACGACCATGGCAACCTTTTGAACATCTATATATGCTCTCTGAGGATGAATGGATTAATCCATTTGCGGAAGGTGATGGGGAAGGTCCCCAAGAAGACTCTTTTCCCAACAACTATTTCCAAAATAAAGCTTCTGAAGACCCTAAATGGGATACGCTGGGTGAGCCCAGTGGAAAATATGATTATTATGTGTCATATGCAATCCCTCAAAAGCCAGATTATTACTATACATACAAGCCTGAAAATCCCTCATGGGATGATGATGTGACAGATGAGTCTTCTCCCTCACTTACTGAATTTCATTCTGTTGCCACTAGTTTTGAATTTGATGCAAATGATTTTCAAGAAGAATATGTGGCTACTATTAATGAGCAAATAGAAATGGATTATCCAGAACAAAGGCCTAATGAAAGTCTGATGGCCTCAACATCAGCCATATCCGAGTATCATCCACCTCCAGATTCTACTATGGGGCCTCCTTAATATGCACCAGCAACTATTAAGAAGAACCAAATGTGTACAATGACCCAGGGTATTATGGAGCGAAAATCGGAAATATCCAGAAGATGTACTCCAACGAAACATGGACGTTACCATCTGCACAACAACAAACAGGTGCTATCCTGGTTCTCCCTGATAATATTGGTCTATATCATGATGTTATTTCCAGGTGGGAGTCAATAACTACTAATGTTGTGGATTCAAAAATCTGGAGCGATAATAGAACCAAGGTACAATATGTTGAGAACCTTTTGGGAGAAACAGAGAAAAAGACCTTTATTCAATGGAGAATGATGTACCCAGACCAATATGACAAATTAGTTGGGATGACAGATGAAACTCAGAATATATTAACACAGATCCGCAGAATAATTACCCTGGAAGATCCTGCTTTAGGCTCCACCGTAGAACAAAATCAGGCTTACTTGGACCTTGAAAGACTGGTATGTCATGATACTAAAGACTTAATTTCATACATGAATGAATATAAAGTGCTAGCAGCTAAAACGGGGCGAATGTTCGTAAACGAAGAACTTTCAAGCAAATTCTACAGAAAGATGCCACCCCTTATTGGCAGCTACCTTGAAAAGAAGTTCCAGGAAAGGCATAGGGGAAATACGATTGGCGTATTACCCCGAATACATCATGCCTACCAAGAACTAATGGAAATGTGCAAACAAGCATCCCTTCAAAGAAGCTTGAAGGACCTCCAATTTTGCTCAAAAATTCCGTTACCATATCATTATCAAAAGCCCACAAGGAGATATGGTCTGAGGAAGGCAAAAACTTACAAAGGAAAGCCTCACAAATCTCATGTGAGAGTCATTAAGAAGAAATATCAGAATGATAGGGCCAAGGTACGCAAATGCAAATGTTTTATTTGTGGTGAAGAAGGACATTTTGCACGCGAATGCAGGAATAAGGTTGGGAACAAGGAGCGAGTTGCAATACTAGGAGAACTCGACCTACCTGAAGAATTTGATGTTGTATCCATAGACCCTGAAGAAACAGATAGTGATGCAATCTGCAGCATCTCGGAGGGTGAACATGATACGGAGCATTATTGCAGTCTGGTAACCAGTTCTTTGCCTGAAACTTTATTTGTGCTAATAGGGGAAACCCAAGGATGGCAGGTTCAGGTGGATATACCAGAAGAACAGTATGCATGCGATCATGAATGGCAGTTGAACCAGGAATTAAATTCTCAATTTATAAAGTGCAACTTTTGCAGAAGAATGACGAGTCAGAGGTCAAGGGGCCATTGTCCAAACTGTAAACTAACCACATGCACTTTGTGTGCCGGGAGTTATTTAAAGCTTTCATTAAAGCCCTTACCACCACCTACAGTGCAGTATGATGACAGGAGTTTAATTTCAGAATTGATTAACTATACTCAATATTTATTGACAGAAAACCAAAGGTTGAAAGAAGAATTATCAAGAGTCCTTAAGAGGAATCAGAAATCAGAAGAAGAGTTATCTGAGGAACTGATGGAAGACCTGCAGCAACTTGCACCGGAAGATTTTCATAAAGAACGAGAGCAAGTCTCCTATCTAGAGGAACAAGTGGTTTCTAAAATCACAGATGGTCAGGTATCTCAGAGAAATACACTTAATCGCCTCTACAATATTAAAGTAAGCTTGGAAATACAAGATGTGCAGCCTTTTAGCGTCAATGCCATACTAGACACAGGAGCAACTTCTTGCTGCATCGACACAAGATCAATTCCAAGTAAGGCCATTGAACCAAATGCTTACACTATACTAATTAATGGCGTTAACTCTCAGCAGGAGGCCAAGAGGAAGTTGAAAATGGGACAAATGGTAATCGGGGAAAACAAATTCAGAATTCCCTTCACCTATGCATTCAATATGACTCTAGGAAAAGGAGTACAAATGGTGCTGGGATGTAATTTCATACGTAGTATGCAAGGAGGAGTAAGGATAGAAGGTAACATTGTTACTTTCTATAAAAATATCACTACAATTGCCACAAACCAGAATGCTACGGCTGCAATTGAAGAGCTAGGACTTGAAGAAATGGAATATATTCAACTACAGGAGGAAGTATATTTCGCGGGTACTATCTCTAATCAGAATATTTTGCATAAACATAACTCTTTGTTTAACAGATTAAAAGAGCAAGGATATATAGGGGAAAACCCCCTTCAGCATTGGGCCAAGAATGGTATTCTATGCAAGATAGAGATTATTAATCCCGACATTACTATTCAAGACAAGCCACCTACAAATATCTCGCCAGCATTAAAAGAGGCTTTCAAACGACATGTGGATGCACTCCTCAAACTCAATGTTATCAGACCAAGCAAAAGCCGGCATAGAACAATGGCAATGATCGTACAATCAGGAACCACCATTGATCCCACCACCGGAAAGGAAATAAAAGGCAATGAGCGGATGGTTTTTAATTATAAAACGCTCAATGACAATACTTATAAAGATTAGTATAGCCTTCCAGGGATTAACACTATATTAAAAAAGGTGGGAAATTCAAAAATATATTCCAAGTTTGACCTGAAATCTGGATTTCATCAGATCGCTATGGACCCTCTTTCTATTGAATGGACGACCTTCATTTGTCCATCGGGCTTATTCGAATGGCTTGTAATGCCATTCGGTTTAAAGAATGCACCAGCAGTATTCCAGCGGAAAATGGACCAATGCTTCCAAGGTACGGAGGAATTTATCTCTGTTTACATTGATGACATTTTGGTCTTTTCAAATACAGAACGAGAACATATTAAGCATCTAGAAATAATGCTTGGTATTTGCGAAAAACATGGTCTGGTACTTTCTCCAACTAAATACAAGATTGGGGTCCCAAAAATTGAATTTCTCGGAGCAGACGAAGAAGAAGCAAGCCGAGCAGAAACAGGCCCGTGGGCCTTGTACTGTTTAGAAAGCTAACCAAAAAGCTAACTCGGCCCCTGCTGTAAATCCAATCGCGGCCCAGAAAGCAAGCCCGGCCCGAAGAAAATCCGAACAGGGAAGGCCGAGGAGACGGCGTTTCCGTTGGAATAATATTCAAAAAAGGATACGGAAAGCAACCGCTGCCATGAAGATTGGTGACGGAGTTGCTGGTCCGTCAGGCAAGAACCAGCGACGACTCCGTACAGCCAGCTGTCTAAAGGTTGTACATTATCGGTGTCAATAATGAAGCATGGTGGACCCAGGTTATTCACCCGTTCCTTTGTACGTGTCGGCCATTGTTGGCCAGTGTCCTGTAAAGTGGCTGAGTCAGCCGCGAATCTTTTCCTTTTGTCGTGTCGAACAGTGTGCCTGAAAAGCACCCAAAGGTGGTCGTCCATGTGCCATACTGTTCAACAGGGGTCCACTTGGATTCCTAGTTTTGGTAAACCAACGGCGGGCTCGTGGTTTTGAGCCCGAGGTTTTGTAAAAGTGGCGTTGTCCCGCCACTTCGTCTAGACTTAGTGGAGACGATGGGGCCCAATGAGCACCCGTCATGTTACGATGTCTCCTTTTCTTCTCTATTTAAGTCCTATTGTAATCGGTTGCAAGGTAGAAATGAGCGATCCTCGTGCCTTACTTCCCTCTTGATCTCTAATAAAATCCGTTGGTCTTTATCCATCTCATTCGTGTGCATCTTCTCTGTTCGTTCTCGGCTCTAGGTGCCGGCTCCGTCCTGAGCGCGAGAAGAATATCAAGATCCTCCCGCTGTCTACTTTGTATCAGAGCTTGAAAGGAGTCTTGAGGAGGTTCGAGCTGTGTAAGGCGCTGTGTTAGTTCTACGTTGCCTGCGAAGGAGATGTCTGTGTGCGAAGTCTACTGACCACCGAATTCGCCGAAGGACATCAGGTGACAAAAGATGTAACCACCGTAAGACGCAGGAGGCGCAGCAGGTAGAAGTTGAGTCCCTGAGGTGAAGGCTCAGAGAGTAGGCCTCGTTGTGTCAGGAAGTAGCCACCGCCTTCGACGTCGGCAACCACAGCAAGCGCAGCCCCGTTCTGCTGAACCTCTATTCACGAGCATCAAATAGGAATGGAAGGATCCTACTATTACTACTCGGATGGTGAAGAACAACATGTTTTCTATAATTACTACATGGGAGACTCCTATGGACCAACGAACGTCGAGGTCTGGAGCGACCCAGACTACGACGAGGGGAGTGGTGATTACTATGGCATAAATCCTTATAAGGGCTCGTCTTCTCCACAACAAGTCTAGGGTTGTTGTGAGTATGAAGCGTCATCATCATCTGATGAAGAACAGTCAAAGCCTGACTGTCCTTGTCAGCACGCTTCGACGACCGATTCGGAGGACGCCTCCTCGCTCTCTGCTACCGACGAAAGTCATACCGTGTCTGAGTGGGAAATGGACAACGGCACTAGCTCAGTGACTAGCGATGCATCAGGTAAAACTTGTGCTAGTTCCACTGACCAAACTGACTCATGCAGGCACTCCTCTGCGACATCATCATCTGAATGGGAGACTGCATCCACGGAAGAGTCAGCGTCTTCATGGGAGACAGCCACGACCTGCTCCTGTGAGGCAGCCGATGAGTCTGCATCTTGCCTACGTTGTCGACCGGCTGAAGGAATTCTTCGATGGGACGAAGAGCCACCTGAAGATCCCGACTGTTACCAGGCGATTAACGGGATGTCCCATCCCTTTTCGGAAGGTGGTGGGGGAAGTGGTAGCCTAGTGCCGCTGTCGCCTTCTGTGAATCTTCCACGAGCGCCACCGCAACGATGGCAGAGCCCATACTACCGACGCTGGAAGAAGCTAATGAGCTCCGGCGTAGGGCGATGCCCGGAGACGAAGAAGAAGCAAGCCGAGCAGAAACAGGCCCGTTATTGTGAAACAAGATATTATCGTAAAGATTGATGAATACAGTCAACTCTCATTACAAATTTCATCTTTTTCTACCAAAAAGTGATGCTAAATCTTTAATACAAATATTAGGAAAGCTACTAAGCTAGTCCAGATGATCGACAATGTATTTGTGCACTTGCTCTAGCACTTCTTGATCTATTGAGAAACATAAGCAACCACCCACCCTCTCATGTTGCCACCATTAGAATCCCCTCCTAATCCCTAGATTGATAGGTCTATAAATGGAAGTAAACTCATCGGCATAAGAAGAAATGACAAGAATAGGAACCTTCGCTACCATTTTTTTTTTTTGTTAAGCCATCAAACCAGCAATCTCCGATCCTTCTCGTCGGAGAGTCCTCCTTGCTTGCCTTTGGTCCTTCTAACTTCACCGAGCTCTTCAAACTTGTTTCATATTATCCTTCGCCCTACCTCCAAATTAAGTATCCAACTTATTTCTATTTATTTTTCGATCAGTCTTGAAATTTTATATTCATCACAACATTAAAAATTCATTTATATTTTTATTTAACCGTTGTTAAATCGATGCCATGGTGGAAATCACACCGTAGCCACGTTGACTAAATAGCAAAAAGAATCTCAAACTAAATTTATTCAAAATGGATTTTGAAAAAAAAAATCAGAGCAAATAGACTATGATTCTAGAATATTAAAATTTCATTAATTTCTCATTACGATGTAAGAAAAATAACTTGATCTTGATGTTGGATTCGAGAAGCAATCTTTAAAATAATAATAATAATAATAATAATAATAATAAGATAGCCCGGTGTTCAAACTCCGGTAATCCAAAGTTCTAAAAAAGATAAAATTAGCCTCCGGGGTTATGGTATAGTAATAAGGTGACTAATCGTTATCTCAGACTCCGCGGTTCGATCCCTAGCTACGACGTATTTACAGAAATTTTTCTTCCAAATAGCACGCAAACCCTAGAATGCTGGGCTTCTAGACCGTCCACCGCGAGCACTTCCTGATTTACCCTGGTGACCGATGGAAAATTTCTGTGGGGCCGGGCTGGTGACCTCAGGTTCATCTGCTACTTGCTCCAACATTTTTTTTATAAAAAAAGAAAAAACTAGAGGATTGTTCCGGAAGGGAATGACGCGGATGGCGAGTCACCAAAGCACGGCCTACGAGGACGGTGACAGGGAGAAGGCGATCACGCCCTGCGAGAATAACACAAGCGTTAATGGGAACACACCGGAAGACTTTCTGGCGGAGCCCACTCGGACGCTTAAATCAGGAATCTGAATTCTCTTAGGAGGACAACGAGGAATCAGAATTTGGTTAAGTTCGGAAAGCTTACCCTTTTACCTGGATGCCGAAGCATCTTATAAACCTGAGGTTTTGGTCACACGTGTCTCCACGTTCTCCTCCATGCTCCCTAATCATCGGTTATGTGATATCTTTCAAGTAGCAGTCGCTGCGATCATTAAGGCCTTAATTGCCGCATGTAACGGACAATAATTATCTGATGACTTTTCTGTTCTGGAAAGAAGAACGACTACTTGAAATCGGGCTATCTGATATATTAATCATTGGGCTCCATCTCTCGAGTCGGTCTCAGGGTCTCATCTCTCGAGCTGACCTCGAGGCCTTCATTTGTTTTATCGAGAGGGTGTCAGGGCCTGACACCCGAGCTAACCTCGGAGGCTTTCATCTGTTCTCCCGAGCTAGTCCCGTGTGCCTGACATCTAGTCTGACCTCGGGGGCTCTTGCCTGTTCTCCCAAGGTAGTCTCGGGAGCCCGACCACCCATCTAGCCTCAGAAGCTTTTGCCTAGTCTCGGGAGTCTGAAGTCCGACCTAACCTCGGGCGTCTGTCCTCCCGAGGTAGTCTCGGGAGACCGCTTGTCTGGTTTGACCTCGGAGCTCTGATCTACTCTCTCGAGGTGGTCTTGGTATGACCCTGGCGCTCAGGTTCAGTGGACCTGACACGTAGCTTCCCCGTGCCACATGTCCACCCTGGGATGCTCAACCCCATCACAAGTCCCTCCCTTCAAGTTTAATCGAAGGAAGTGTAGCTGACTGATTAGGCTGGTGGTACGATTAGGGGAAGCTACGCATCTGTGGGACCCATATTGTCATTCCTTCTCTCATGGCGGCTTGCCGGGTCCAAGGAATCGAAACATTCGTCTCTCGGATCGAGGTGGTCCTTTGAATTAGTCCAAAAAGGCTCTGTGAATTCTGAGGCGCGGCAATAATAGTTGTCTATTGCCCATTAAAAGCGTGTGGGTATCGTAATGACGAGGAGACCCTTCAGCGAGTATGGCCTTGCCAAGTGGACAAAGCTTTTCTTTGTGATCTCCTTCTGACACGCGCCACAGGGTCATACCAAACGATGACTCTATGGAGTGGTGATGCCTCGAGATGGGCAATTATCGCCGTCCACATATCGTGGCCCTATTGTCCGCACCTGGGCGGCTTCGTCTCTATAAAAGGGACGGCGAAAGCGTCCTTTCATCTTCTCGCCTTGTCGAATATCAGAGCTCACCCAACGTTCTCGCCTACTAGCATTCTCCTTCTCTAGGGCTTTCTCTTCACATGTAAGTCTCCTTCGTCTTGCTCCTTTCTCTTCCTCTTTCATTCGCAATCATGGGTAAGGACGGGAAGGGGAAAAGAGACCAAGATAGGAAGGGGTAGCCGGGAGAGGAAAGGACTTATCATCTGGAGTGGTATGAAGCCACTTTGTCCAGGGTTAAGTCGAAGACCCTCTGAGCCACTTGCGAAGCGTACGACATTCCGGCAGAGTTGGATGTGGAGGCCCCTAGGATAGACCAATCCCCCGTAGAACCTTTCTTAGGGTTTTTCTCCTTTTTCCTAGGGCAGGTAGACCAAGGTCTCCAATTTCCTCACCCACCCTTCTTCATGAGTATATCTGCTTATTTTGATATCCCCTTACACCAGATGGCTCTCAATGTCGTAGCCCAGATGGGCGGGGCGTTTATCCTTTTCAAACTCTTCGATATTCCTTTGACTCCCCATTTTTTTCATTTTTTTCTTCCTCCCAACCTTAGCGTCTAGGGGGGCTTTTAGTTTCACGACTCGCCCTAGCCATAAGTTTATAGGAAGCCTTCATTCCTCCCATAAGGGATGGAAGGAGCATTTTTTCTTCATCCGACTTTCTGAGCGCCCCTTCAGCCCAATCCTCTAGAGAGAAGACCTACCGTCCATTCCGGAGCTAAGTGACTTCCAGCAGGATCCGAGGTACCAGCGAGCCAGAGGCATCTTGGCCGACATGGAGTTCAACGGCCCTAGCCAATGTGAAGAACTCCTGTATCGGGCTGGGCTCAGCTCTAAAGCCACCCGCATTAGCCCCAGCCTCAGTAAGTTCACATTTTTATCAAATGCTTGTTGATTCTAACTGATGTCATAAGTCTTTGTATTGCAGAGGACGTCATGCTGTCCCGGGCAATGAACAAGCTCCTTAAATGGGAGCAAGTCAACGAACAAGCCTTGGACCCTCCTCCGGCTACCACCGCCTCGGTGGTCGACCCGGCTGAAGACTCGGAGGGGACACTGGTGCGGCCCGATGATCAAGGAGTTGGCCCCTCTCCTACGCTCATTGAGATGGGAGGTCATGAAGAAGAACCTGCGCCTCAGGCTTGTCTGCCGACGACCGAACCAACCGAAAAGATGGGGCACATGCAGCTTGCCAAATGGTCAACTCCTCCCCCCTGGAGGAGGTTGAGGAAACGCACACCTCCAGAGCTCCCCACAATCACGGAGGAGGATACGATCCCCCTCTCAAAGCGCTTCAGATAGATGACCCCTCCAGCTGCGGGGCATCAGACCGCCACCACCACCCCAGCCAATTCTTCGAACGCCTTGAAAGGCAAGCAGGCAGAGCCAGCAGAGCCCCGGATGACGAGTGCATGCTTGCGCCGGAAGGTCCTGGTGGCGGAGGAGACAACCTCTCTAGGTCCTCAACCAGTGAAGTTAAAGGAGGCCTCCGCCGAGGGTCCTACTTCCAGGGGACCATCTGGCTCTGAGGAGGACATTCTGGGCCCTTCTATAGTGCCTCCCAAAGCACCTACCATCCAACCCCTCCGCCACTCTGAAGATACACTCTATCCGAGGAGCCGAGACGATGCGAGAGGGAGGACTTCGAGTGCTTCGGTTGGGCCACTCGCCTACCTGCACATGTCCCTCCTGAAGGTAAAGATGTCATGCTTTTCTATTATCATTGTTCATCCTTTCTAATTCCCGTTATTTCCTATGACAGGTCGCTTATGACTGCCTCGTCACGACAACCACTTATCCTCCAGGCAGGAGGTCGAAGCCCTACGCCAACAGGTAGCAGAATTGGAGGCAGAGGTCCACCACGCTCGCGAGGAAGGCCTAATGCAGGCGGAGGTTAGCAAGGGTCTGCAGGTTAAGGTGGAACACTACCGAAACTCCTTGCTAGCCTCCAAGTTTTCTCTACACAGTTGTCGCCATCGGGAGCACCTTCTCTCGATGTTGATGAAGACCCTCACCCAAGAGATGGACCATCTGTCTCAGGAGATGAAGTGCTCCGGTGAACAGGAGGCGTAGCTGTTCGAGAAGGCCCGCCTCCTGCAGGAAGACTCGGAGCGAGCCAAGTTGCAACTCTTGACAACCACGGAGCAGCTTGAGAAGGCCCAGGCTGCCCAGGACCAGCTATCCTCAGAGGCAGGTGAGCTGAAGACTGGCCGGGACCAAGCCTTAGAAGAATTGAAGACGTATAAAGCCAATGAAGAGTCCCAGCAGGTGGAGGCGGAGATGGTGTTCAATGCCAAATTCCTTCAATCCGATGAGTTTGAAGAACTCCTGGCCGGTCAAGTGTTGAGACGGTTGAAGCAGGGCTTGAATGGAGCAGTCCAGCAAATCTGGCGGGCGAGAATGCTGAAGTCAAACGCTGACCTCAGCTTCCTCAGGAGCTGTAACTTTCGCCTTTTCTTTTCTTCTTTTGTATTTTGCCTTTTATTTTTTGTTTTCCAAATGCAATCTAGATGTAATCATCCCCTTTGAATGAAATATTTTTGCACTATTATCTTGTGTACTCTGAGTTGATGAATGAAACCTTTACTTTCTACTTCTTTTCTTGCTTGCATTTGCCTTCTGTATTTTATGAGATGTATTCTGAATTAAATGAAATGTCTTTGTCTTCTGTGTCTTTCTCTTCAAATCTTATGATCATATTCTCTGTTTGTATGTACTCCAAGTGTAACTTTAGCCAATAAATAGAATACATTTATCTTCTATGTCTCATTGCCAATCTACTCCCCTATTAGACTCCATTATATCCGCGAGATCTAACATTAGAGGAGAGACGAGGACATAATGTCTGGTTTAATCGTCTACACGGGCAGGGATAGGACTCGTCCTGTTCAATATTCAGCCCAGGACGATGTACCTCTGGTGTCGTCCATAAAGTTAGGCGACATAGGTCCAAGTTATACTCGACAGCGCTTCCTCAGCGTCGTGCTCAAGCTAACTCATCTCTGGTCAAGCCCCTTTGGCACCTTGGCCGGGTCTACCGGCCTCGGGCCTCCTCGACGCCATGAGATGTTAGGATTTTCTTGCTTCTCCTGACCGAGCATCCTTGGCGCCACGACCAAATCTACTCATCTTGGACATCTTCGGCATCGCGACCAGGCCTACTCATCTCGGGAATCCTCGGCACCGCGAGATGGTTGGACGTTGTGCTCCACCTGATCGAGCATTCTCGGCACCACGACCAGGCCTACTCATCTCGAGCATCTGCAGCACCACAAGATGGTTAGAGTTTGCTCCTCCTGGTCGGGTATCCTCGGCACCACGACCAGACCTACTCATCTCTGGCATCCGCAGCACCATGAAATGGTAGGAGTTTATGCTCCTCCTGGTCGGGCATCCTCAGCACCATGACCAGGCATACTCATCTCGTGTATCCGCAGTACCACGAGATGGTAGGAACTTCAGGCAATTGTGTTGGGTCTTGATAAGACATCTTGTTTATTTCATTATTAAAGTTGCAAAGTAGTAGAAACACACAAGTATGCACATATTGTATCTCACAAGGTTCGCCAAGTATGATATGGCTTGAGGTGATTTGTATGTCATGGCCTATCTAGCTTTTTGCCCTTATCGTCTTGTAGATAATAACTGTCTCCGGTGACCTTTTTGACGATGATGTAGGGTCCACTCCACTGTGGCTCAAGCTTTCCGGGGTCGCCGACCGGCTTGATTCTCTTCCAGACCTTGTCTCCGACTTGGAAAGTTTGGGTGATCACTCGGCGATTATACGCTTGCTGCATACGCTGTCAAAATGCAACCAGTCGGGTACCTGCCTTGTCCCATACCTCTGCCACCAGGTCCAAGTCAATCAACCGTTCTTGATCATTGTCTTCTTTGTTGTAGTGCTGCCGCCAGACGGACTCCTCTCCGACTTCTACCGGAATTACCGCCTCCGCTCCATATACCAAATTGAAAGGACTCTGGCCTGTTCCTTCGCTTGGAGTGGTGCGGTACGACCATAAAAAGCTTGGGAGCTCTTCTACCCAGCTGCCTCTGACGTGATCCAGCTTTATCTTCAGCCCTCTAATAATCTCCTGGTTGACTACCTCTGCTTGGCCATTGCCTTGAGGATATGCGACAGAAGTGAAGGCTTGGAGAATACCCAATCCTGCAAACCATTCTCTTAGTTTGCGCCCTGCAAATTGTCTGCCATTATCCGACACCAATTTGTAAAGAATGTCGTACCTACAAATTATATCCCTCCACAAGATCTTGATCACGGCAGCCTCCGTGATGTGCTCAAGCGGTTTAGCTTCAACCTATTTGGAGAAGTAGTCAACCAGCATTAACAAGAACTTCTTTTGTTGAGGCCCGATTGGAAAAGGACCCACAATGCTCATTCCCCATTGATCGAAGGAGCAGGAAACATTGGTGGCTCAGAGTAGCTCAGTCAGGCGATGAGTGATATGCTGATGCTTTTGATAGGCCTCGCATCCTGTGACGAACTTGATGGCATTTGCTTGCAGCATTGGCCAAAAGTATCTAACCAGGATAATCTTCCTAGCCAGGAATCTTCCCCCAATATGGCTCCCATATATGCCTTCGTGAATCTCTCGCATGATGTAGTCGACTTCCTCTGTACCGACACACTTGAGAAAAGGTCGGGCAAATGCTCTTTTGTATAACTACTCCCCGACCAGCGTAAACCTGGAAGCCCAACGACGGAAAAGTCGGACTTTTTTATCGCCCGTAGGCATAGTTCCACTGCATAGGAACTCCACATAGGGTTCTCTCCAGTCATGTAATGCAGTGTCTGCAGCCTCTTCTACGTTCTGAGCCACCCTTCCTTCCGTAGCACTGGGCTCGTCTAGCGTCCACGAGGTAATGGAGCTACCCAACTTGGCTAGCTCATTTGCCTTAACATTGTCAGCTCGGGAGATCTTCTACAAATCAACCTCGGTGAAAGAAGACCTCAGTTGTTTATAGATGGCCACATACTTTTCTAGACTCTCATTCTTTATTTCAAATTCGCCTTTTATCTGCTGGGCGACGAGCTAAGAGTTTGAGTGCAAGATGACACGAGTAGATCCCACTTGCTTGGCTACTTGAAACCCCGCTAGAATCCCTCATATTCAACTTCGTTGTTGGTGGCTCGGAAGTGGAGTTGGATAGACAGTTGCAATACATCTCCCCTAGGGGAAATCATCAGGACTCTGACCCCGCTATTCCGATGGTTAGAGGAACCATCAACGTAGACATTCCATACTCCATCAGCTTCAGGTTCATGGACAACCTCGAGTATAAAATCAGCAAGAGCTTGTGCCTTAATGGCGGTACGGGGGTGGTACTCAATCCCATACTCGCTCAACTGCGTCGTTGACTTGATCAGTCGTCCCGAAGCCTCTGGGTTGGTGAGGGCCCGCCCAAGCGGGCTATTGGTGAGCACCACCACTGGATGCGCCAAGAAATACGGCCTCAGTCTTCGGGTGGTCAGTACCAAGGCATAGGCTAGCTTCTCCAGTGTTGTATACCGAGTTTTTGTGTCATTCAAGAGATGCTCGAAGAAGTAGATTGGGTACTGAGTAGTACCTTCTTCCTGAATGAGCGCAAAACCCACAGCTTGCTCAGCCGCAGACAGGTAGACGAATAGTGTTTCTCCCTCAAGTGGTTTATAGAGGATGGGGAGCTCGGCGAGGTATGTTTTTAAATTTATGAAAGCTTTCTCGCACTGATTATCCCAATCGAACATGACAACCTTCCTCAGAATCTTGAAGAACGGTAGAGTTCTGTCAGCAGATTTGGAGATGAATCGGGATAGAGCGGTAATTCTACCATTCAGCCACTACACGTCTTTGAAGTTGCGAGGGGATGACATATTGAGGATGGCTTGTACTTTCTCTGTGTTAGCCTCAATCCCCCTTTCCATCACCAAGTACCCGAGGAACCGGCCACTCTTCACCACGAACAAACATTTTGCGGGGTTCAGTTTCTGCTTGTTGGCCCTTAACATAGCGAACGTCTCTTCCAAGTCAGTTATCATGCCCTTCTCCTTATCTGTATTGACCAGGATATCATCCACATATACTTCAATGTTTCTCCCTATCTGGTGGCGAAAGATCTTGTCCATCATCTACTGATAGGTTGCCTCTGCGTTATGCAACCCAAACGGCATGACATTGTAGCAGTAGGTACCATCTGCTGTCACGAAACTAACTTTTTCTTGGTCTTCGCAAGTGAGAGGAACCTAGTGGTATCCTTGATAAGCATCCAACATCGAATAGAATTGCAGCCAGAGGTAGAATCCACCAGCCGATCAATCCAAGGTAAGGGGTAGCAGTCTTTAGGGCACACTTTATTTAAATATCTAAAATCAATACAGACTCGCCATTTACCCCCGGACTTAGGGACAAGTACAACATTCGCCAGCCAGGTCGGGAATTGAACTTCTCTTATGTGTTCGACCTTCAGTAGCTTGGTGACTTCCTCCCTAATGATCTTGTCCTGCTTAAGAGAAAAGTGTCTTCGCCTTTGTTCACCGGCCAGGCTCCCTGGGTTACATGTAAGTGATGCGTGGCCAAAGCAGGGGGACTCCTTTGATCTCTTCGGTCCACGCAAACACGTCCCGATGGTCCTTCAAGTAGCAAATCAAATGGCTTCTCAGTTCGAGTGTAAGGTCAGCCGCAATCCTAGCCATTCCTCCCGCCTGTTGACGATGAATCTGGACCTCGTCGCTTTCGACCTCTCTGCGTTCTTCTTTGGGTCCTTCTTCTTCTCGAGGGTTGACCATGTCGATTTGTAGCGCTTCATGCGTCTTCGGGTTCTTGCGGGCCTCTGTCCTGACCTCCCCGCTGTAGCACCACTGAGAAGCTAGCTAGTCCCCTTTGACCCCGGTCACTTGCTCACCCTCCGAGAATTTGATCTTCTGGTGGTAGACTGAGACCACTGCCTAGGATGACGGGCATCCACGATAATGAAGGGCATCCTTCTCATCCTCTCCAACATGTCATCCCCTAGCTACAGAGACAAATAGATCTACCCTCTCCGCTGCACTCTGTATCCGGTGAAGCCGAAGAGAGAGGTGGAGACCGAATGTAGCTCATCCAGGTTGATCTGCATCTGATCCAAAGTTGCCTTGTGCAAGATATTGACGGAGCTACCTATATCCACAGAGACGTGCTTAACCTCGTAATTAGCTATCCGTGCGAGGATTACCAGTGCATCTTCATAGGGGGCTTCCACGTCCTCCAGATCTTCAGGGTCGAATGAAATAATCAGACCCTGGTGCTGGTTACTGCTAGTCCCAATGACATAGTTCTCCAGCCGATGTGCGTGGGCTTTCCTTGCATGATGAGAGTCTCCTCTAATAGATCCTCCAGAGATCACTCCCACATGGCCCGATGGAGGCCCGCGCACCGGAGCTTTGCCCTTCTTGGGATCTCTTTTGGGGGAGATAGATTGGCGAAGCATTATCTCCTGACTCCTTCCTCTCGAACGTGACCGGGATCGCCACCTGGCTCTATCATCACCTGATTGTCATCGACGAGGGGAAGGGCTTCGCCGAGGGGATCGCCGTCGGTGCCCCACTTTATTCCACCATTTGTGAGGCTTGGAATCTGCATCCTGAGACCTCCTCTTCTTCAAGGTGTAGCACTCCTCTATAGAGTGTGTGGTACTGCCGTGGAAGTCGCAGTACTTCTTCAGTGGTTTGGTCTCTGCGGTGTCGACCGTCTCCACCAACCTCTTCTTACCAACCCAGTGCTCCTTCTCAGAGTGAGGATCTTTCGCCCAGGCTGGTGCCAGTGGTTCTCTTCTCTTGGATCGTACCGAGATCTGCATAGGGTCTCCTGCTAGATCTTTGCGGCGAGTATGCTGCACCTCTTCGATGTTGACGTACTTGACAGAGCGCCCCAATAAGTCATCGAAACTGGTCGGCGGCTTCTTCACCAGCGATCGGAAGAAGTCACCTTTGGAGAGTCCCTGCATGAAGACGCTGATGAGGATCTCTGAAGTAGCGGTTGGCACATCTTGTGCCACCCGATTGAACCGCTAGACATAGTCCTTTAGCAGTTCTTTCGCCTTCTGTTTGAGGGCGAACAAGTTCAACGTCGTCTTCTGGTATCAGCGGCTGCTAGCGAAGTGATGTAAGAAAGATGTTCTAAACTCCAGGAAGGAGTTTATAGAACCTTGGGTAGCCTCTGGAACCATCTCTGGGCGGCCCCTGACAAGGTGTTCAAGAACACCTGACACTTCACACCATCTGTGTACTGATGTAAGAGAGTTGCGTTCTCGAATTTGCAGATGTGGTCCTCTGGATCTGTCTTCCCATCATAGTCAGCGATTCCTGGACCACGGAATTGCTTGGGCATGGGGTCCTCTACGATATCCAGAGAGAAAGGGGTAGATGGAGCTTTCAAGAGGGCTTTGGATCCCTCGATCTTCCTCGGTCCTTCCTCCTATCGTAAAGCGCTGGAGGCGACGGAGTGTGCTTTCTCCAGCTCCCCCAAGGAATCTCACCGAGGGGTTGGAGTTTTCATGATCGGTCTTGCCGGTGGCGAGACGGAACTTCGGTTACTGTGGTGCGAGGCAGACATTCTTGGAATTTCGCCTTGCTCCGAAGCCGCTCATCGTGAGCCGGCTTGCTCGATTTGGTGTTGTTCCAGCACTTCTTTGACGGCGTTGGCGACTAGGTGATCCAACTCCTCTCTCGTCAAGATCATTGGTTGTCCCTCTGGAAATGCCATCACGGTGCTCCTTCAGGTGCTTTGATTGAGTTTCCCACAAACGGCGCCAAACTTGTTTCGGAAGGGAACGATGCGGATGGCGAGTCACCAAAGCATAGCCCACGAGGACGGTGACGGGGAGAAGTTGATCCTGCCTTATGAGATTAACACGAGCGTTAATGGGAACACACCGGAAGACTTTCCAGCGGAGCCCACTCCAACGCTCAAGTCAGGAATCTGAATTCTCTTAGGAGGACAACAAGGAATCAGAATTTGGTTAAGTTCGGAAAGCTTACCCTTTTACCTGAATGTCGAAGCACCTTATATACCTGAGGTTTTGGTCACACGTGTCTCCACGTTCTCCTCCACATTCCCTAATCATCGGCTACGTGATATCTTTTAGGTAACGACCGCTACGATCATTAACGTCATAATTGTCGCGTGTAACGGACAATAATTATCCGATGACTTTCCTGTTCTAGAAAAAGGAACGACTACTTGAAGTCAGACTATCTGATATATTGATCTTTGGGCTCCACTTTCTTGAGTCGGTCTCGGGGTCTCATCTCCCGAGCTGACCTCGAGGCCTTCATTTATTTTATCGAGAGGGTCTCGGGGCCTGACACCCGAGCTAACCACGGGGGCTTTCGTCTGTTCTCCCGAGCTAGTCCCGGGCGCTCGACATCCAGTCTGACCTCGAGGGCTCTTGCCTGTTCTCCCGAGGTAGTCTCGGGAGCCCGACCACCCGTCTGGCCTCGGAAGCTTTTGCCTAGTCTCGGGTGCCTGAAGCCCAACATAACCTCGGGCGTCTATCCTCTCGAGGTAGTCTCGGGAGTCCGCCTGCCTGGTATAACCTCGGGGCTCTGATCTACTCTCCTGAGGTGGTCTTGCTATGACCCCGGCGCTTAGGTTCAGTGGTCCCTGACACGTAGATTCCCCGTGCCAAGTGTCCACCCTGGGATGCTCTACCCCATCAAGGATATTAGATTTCTAGATTGCTCACTACGAACACTTCCTGATTTATCCTGGTGGCCGGTAGGAAACTTCTTTGGGACTAGGTCGGTCACCGTAAAATTTGACATTACCGAACCTGATTAATTATATTTTTAAAAAAAGGATCAAACTACGTGAAGTCTATTCTACACATAGTTATCTTATATTAGAAATTATTTTTGTGACCTGAATCCATGTCTACAAAGTCATATGGGATACGATAATAATTTTATTATTACATAAAGACTCCCCTTCAATTCAAAACAATAACTAAAGAAAAATCAATTTTCTAAACTATTTTTAGATAATATGTCTATTTTATAGTTTTTAAATCTATAAGCACCCTAGGTTGATTTTGATGTGATCAACCAAGTCATATTTAATCGAGCAGAGGATGCAACGAGCGAGATGGTTGACACGGAAAGAGAGCCGACGGGCTCGATGCATCCATGGAATGAGAAGCTGCGGAAGAGTATACTTATGGACGAGAAGGACGTGCGCAGCGTCCAAGGGTCGAGAAGCTAAGGAGAAAGCTCATTCGAGGAGAAAAAAAAAGTTGAGTTCAGGTGAACTCAATTCCAGACAACCAGAGCATCACTTGAAGGTTAAACTCAAAGGTTGATTTTGAAGACATGAGACACGAGACTTGAAGGTTGATTCTGTCGAAAACCAAAACTGAGATGCCTCAATTGAGACTGAGAGTGCCTTGAGGGAACAGTACTAGAGGCGCCCGAGCTGTTAACTGAGGCACCCTAGCTGTGAACTGAAGTGCTCTAAGTTGAAATTGAGACGCCTCCAATGAACAGTCATTGTTAGGATACCATTGCAATGTGGATAAAATTCTATCTAACTAAGGTGCCTTAGGACTCAACCGAGATGCCTCCGAGCAATGTCAGCATAATGATAACTTACAAATAATCTTTCAAAATCTTTTTGACTGGATTTATTTTGCCTCAAATTTTTTTGTGATAGAAAAATCAATCATCTATTCATAAAAATATTTTTGAAAATTTTTCATCGTCTAATAATTTTTTACGAGTTATTGGTCAAAAATCAATTTTTTTAATTTAAAAATACTTCGAAGATTATTTTATAAAAATCCTAATTTTTTAAAAATTATCCATTATATTTTGACTATTACGAAAAATTATAATATTTTTTAAAGTCAAAATCTATTTTTAAAATTTAAATTTCTAATATCTTTAATTTTTGTAAAGGAAATCATTTTTCATACATAAGAAAATTTATTTTCTCATGAATATTTTTGTGGAATCAGATTGATTAAAGATACACCATGATAAAAGTTTTCTGACCATTAAAATTTTTTTATGAATTTTATTTTAAAATTTAAAGTTTTATAATTAAAATTTTCGAATATATACCTTTGATGACACTAATTTTTTGTGATTACTCGGTGGATTTTACATAAATTGAAAAATTAACAACCTATTTTGCCAAATAATACTATTTTTAAAGGAATTATTTCTTGAAACTATTATTTCTATTAAAAATAATTAATTTGTAAAAAATAAAATTAATTTTGGTTGAAACTTTTTCTTAATTAGAAAATTAATTTTTAACGGTGACAAATTTTTGGCTTTTCTTTAAATGATAAATAATTTTTATATAATTTCTTTGAAAATTCAAGATTCGCAAATTAAAAATTATATAAGTTATAAAATATTTTTAAAAAATTAACAGAATTTTTTTGTTCAATCTTGAGTGACCCATTGTATTTTTTTCAGATTTTGTCTAACTTCTGCACCGTATTTCAATGTGATCATAAGGGAGAATTATAAGATTAAGTTAAGGAGAGGTGTCATTCCAAAATTTTACTTGTGACTAATTGCAAATTGTTAGGTACTTAATTGCATAATTATGCTTTATTGTTTTCATAAAGAATTTTATTATTTGTTTGTTATCTCAATTTAACTCAAGTTGATTCATATAAAAAAAAGTGAAATTATAAGTACCTCGGATAGATTTTGATATAATCAACCGAGTTATGTTAGGTCATATTGTGTTTGATGTCGTGTCTAAGTGTGTAGGAACTTAGGAGCATAAGAAGTCGAACGGAAGACACAACGAGGGAAAAGGATGACGCGGAAAGGGAGTTGATGGGTTGAGTGCATCCGAGAGACAAGAAACTGTGAAAGAGTAAACCAGTGGATAAGAAGAGCGTGCATGATATCTAAGGGATGAGAAGTCGGGGAGGAAGTCCGTTCGAGGAGAAAGTCGGAGTTTGGTTCGAGTAAACTCAACTTTGAACGATCAAAGCATCACCAAGCGAGTGGGAGCGAAAAATGATCAACTTGAAGGTTGATCTTAAATACTTGAGGCACCTGGTGCCTCAAATGCCAAAATTGATTACGGGTGAACAAAACCAGAGGCGTCGTCGCTATTAATTGAGGCGCCCTAACTGTGAACTAAGACACCCTAAGTTGAAACTGAGACGCCTCAGTGAACAGTAGTTGTTAGACTATCATTGTTATGTAGATAAAATTCTATCCAACTGAGACGCCCTGAGTCTTAACCGAGACGCGTCCAAGCCACGTCAACATAACGATAACTTCCTCTAGAGGGCTATAATTATCACTTTGGAGCTAGGAGTAAAGTACAACACTTATAATCACTTTCTGTACTTACATTCTAAGTTTCAAATTGCTATAAAGGGGTTCTCCGCCATCAACGAAGGAGCATTTTTAGTGAGTTTCATTTGTCTTGGATTAATAACTTCCTAGGATGTAACCAAGTAATTCTTGTGTACTTTTACTTTATTTTCATGTATTTATTTAATAATGAATTAAGTGTTTGACCTTGTTAAACAAAAGCAAGAGAAAGTGCTAACTTTGATTGCAGGGCTATTCACACCCTCCCTCTAATTAGCCTACACCGAACCTATAAAATCTTCCTTGAAAGCAACAAATTAGAAATCTAAATGTTAGTGTGTCCTCCTATCTGCCAAGACACTTATTATATTTTTATGAATAATTATTTTTAAAAAAATAAGTATTTATCGTTAATCATTTACTTTTCTGCATGTATATGATTAATAATTAAGTTTTACGAATTAATGATTATATTAATCTGAAAATAATCCTTGATCGGATAGATATCTAGAGAGAACATAGATATCTAGGTCAACGCTGAATATGACTAGGTCGAGAGAGACCGAGGAATGGATATCCAAATTGTACTTAAGGGTGCCTTGAGTTTAGAGGTATATTGGATACAACTCGCTTGAGAAAAGATCACATATTAAGCATCATTGGTTGTTCTTTTTATGAACGAGTGTAACTAATCTTTTGACTTAAGACTTTCATTTATTCTATTCGTAGAGTTTTGTACTTTGACACCGTTAAAAGCAATTTTTAACCGAATTGTGATTAATACGGCAGTTGGCTGTATGACAAAACGTAAAGAGAATAGTGTTGAGTCAATAAAGGATTCATTGCTCTCTTGGAATAAGGAGTTAACATCCTGACCGCTTGACAGAGATATTAGTGATTCAAAATCCTTGGTTATGGAAGGAATGATTTATCATTCAAGCGAAGTCTATTATATCTTGAAAATCAAGTAAAATAATTAATTTGGTGATGATGCATACTGCACCGAATTAATTGAAATGTAGTCTAGATGAAGAGATTGAATTAACAGTAATATATTCATAGTGGTTTATCGTTTATGACTAATATTCTATTACATTGGGTAACTAAAAATTGTTGTTAGACAGTTACCTTAGTATATGTATAAATTTACACTGTCTTCGTATATAGAATCTAAAACGTCACACACATAATAATAGATATAAACATTATCTATAAATGATTATTTTAGTGGATTCTAAAATTAATAAATTTAGATTTTAGAATTTAAATTAATTGAATTATTAATTAATTTTGAAATATTGATACTAATACATATGAGGATCAAATATGAATTTATCTAAAATTCGATTGTACATTGTTAAATTGATTATTATAAATTTTGTTTCAATTTAACAAATTGATTTAGTTAATTTGTTCAATTTAACAAATTAAATTAATTCATTTATTAGTAAAAAGGAGGAAACGTTTCAGTTCATTATTTTTTGCTTTCATTAAACGTTTCATTAATTCAATATGTATCTTTTTCCTATAATTACAATCAATTAAAAGAAATGTATAAAATATGTGAATGTAAGTTTTGATACCAAAACTTTACTATAAAAAGGATCATTCACAATTGATTTAGAGGGAGAAGAAAAAGGAAAAAACAAGAAGGGGAAAAAATAAGAGAATTTTATTTTAGTTGATTCTAAGATTGTTTCCAAATGTTTTGTCGATACAAAAGATTAACATCTAACGTATCATGCCAGTTTCGTGATCTAGTATGCATGAATAGCACTAAAGGAGTCATATGTGGGACTTATTTTGTGATATCGTTTATGTTTATCGAGAACCACGAGGTATATTTTCATTTCATATCTGATCCTGTCGCCGAGCGGAGTGGGGCCACAACCGGATGACGGTGTAGGGATGAATGACGTGGATGCTGACTGGATGCCCTCGCTCAGAATGACTCAGCGAGTGGGGGGTGTCCTTCAACCGGACGTAAGTAGATGTCGCCTGGTGAACCTCCGACCGGATGGAAGTAGACCTGCTGAGGAAGATGACCGTTAGCAACCTAGCCGGGAGACGTCCCGGCAAGGCCCTCCGACGGTCAAGTCAGTACTCCGATGAACAGGAAAAGTGATGAAGTACTGTAGACGAGGGGCTTCGCGCGTACCTGATAATGAGGAGGGGAGGGGCTTATATAGCCGGGGAAAAGGACCAAGTCTGACCTGTGTCAGGATTCTCTGACGGGGTCAGGGAATCTTACATGATTATGTCGATTTGTAGCCAACATTCCTTGTCGCCTACTGTTTGTCTTATGTGAGGACAAAGACCGGTTTCTGTATGCCTTCGACCGGCGCCGCCTGGCACCAACGGCATGACAGGGCGGCGTGCCAGGGAATGTTAGTTCACACGAGTGATGACAGCCTGTTATCTGCAGCTGGTGCAGGTATATTTTGTCGCTATCCCCAGGTGGTTTCGGGAGAGAGTGCCCAAGTGGGCGCCGGGCGGGTATGCCCGGGTGGATGTCAAGTGTGCACATGAATGACTGCCGAGCGGAGGCACCCGGATAAACGAGACGTGTAAGCCCTAATGTGATTGGGCGGAAGCACTCACTAGGCGTGTAAGCCTAGCTGTGGCCGGGCGGATTCACCCGGATGAACTAGGCGTGTAGGTCTTAATGTGGTTAGGCGGATACACCCACTGGGCGGGAGCACCAAGTAGGTGTGTAAACCTTGATATAGCCGGCCGGACTTAACCGGCCGGATAAACCTCTTCGTTTACGCTGACCGGCCGTGCTGAATCCGACCGGACGATGGAGACCCTAGGACCGACCAAGGTGTTTGCCAAGCAGGCTGCCCGTACAGTGATGTAGACCCTGTAGCTGACCAGGTCATGTTGCCACGTTGGCTGTTCGTACGGTGACAAAGATAGGGCGGGATCAATATCATTTTATATAAAAATATATGTACCACGAAGCGATCCATAGTTTTAGGAAAAGAAATATGCTTTGTTATTAATTATTCCATTGCGCTCAACATTTAACAGTGGTATCGGAGCTAATTTGTGGTTGGATCATATAGTTACATACCTCAACTTTTAAGTTTTTGATTAATTATTTCAACAGCAATTTTAATATCGTTGAATTATTTTATTATGTACATATTTACTAAACGAATTGGAATTATGCAGTGCATGGTTAATGAATTTTTTGTTTGTAATATTTTGACTAATGTCACCTGATTATATTAACATGCTAAGCTTATTTGTCTTAAAATGCTATGAGAATTATTTTGAATAATAAATCAAAAATCTTGATACAATTAAAAGTTATGGACGAAGAACCTAATTACTTCAATATTAATGGATATAAAACTCATAATGAGTTTTCTTGTCAATCTGTAAATGATTAAATATCTACATAGTTAAACTATTTTAGTTGAGCATTCAACAAAATAATTATTAAGATTGCGTGAATACACAATAACTTTATTAATGGTGAGATATTTTTAATTATAAAACCTCTGAAATTTATTAAGTCGAGATTTGTTAAATGCCCTCCATTAATAACTATGATAATTGTTGGAGTTTTACATTAGTAGGTACAGCTCAGCTATGAGCTTGTGTCAGAACATCTATAATTTATCATAATTATTAGTAGGTCAACTTTAGTCAAATTCATTAATTTGTTTAGCTTAGCTAAGGTCAATCAATTTTAGGGGCAAGTGTCAAAAATATAAGACTCGACAAGAATATACTAAAAGTCACATGGATTTGTGATTGGCAAGTTAAGGTCTACTTGATGAATGTAGCATGTAGGTCCAGCTCAATTGTGTGCATACTATATGATCAGCGGTTCGATCCTACTAGGAATTATTACCCACCAATTTTCGATTCTAACAGTGGAGGTTGTTGAACTTGAATAAAATAATAAGAGTTATAAAATTCTTTATTAAATATATTCCATAAATACTAAAATTTTACTTTACATTATTATTTTAAATGACAAACACAAGTACCTTTTCACTGTGAAACATTCTCGAGAAAGAGAATACCCTCTTTAGTTCCAACTACATGGATTGGTATAAGAAACTGAAAATCGTTTTGAGATGTAATAGAAAAATCTACGTGCTTGAAGATGATCCGATGGAGCCTATGCCCGATGCTTCAGAGGAAGATCAGTCATATTATTCTCAGTATTTGGAAGATGCATTAGATGTGCAACGCATCATGCTATCTTCTAGTCTCCCAAGTTGCAAAGACAGCATGAGAACATAAGTACTAGGGAGATTGATCAACGCGTACATGAGCTCTTCCAAAAGAGTGCAAGAGTAGAGAGGTGTGAAACCTCTCGAGCATTACTCCATACCATACTAGTGGAAGGAAACCAAGTTAGGTCTTATGTACTCAAGATGATCGAGTACTTAGAGAGGCTTGAGTGCTTGGGTTCCAAATTGGACCAAGACTTGGCTATTGGCCTAGTCTTATCATCATTACCTCCATCATTTTCCTAGTTCATGTTGAACTTTAACATGAACAACATTGACAAGAGTTTAACTGATCTGATAACAATACTAAAAACTGCTGAAAAGGATATGAAGGTAAATCCTTCACTACATGCAATGATGGTCAGAAAGCCCAACAAACACCCTAGTATAGAGAAATTTAATCCTAAGGCTAATGCAATGAAGAATCTCATATAACAAGCTCAGAAGAAGCTTAAGAAAAGAGTGCAAGTGCCCCCAATCTGATGAGAAGGAGATCCTATGCTTTCATTGTGGCAAGAAAGGTCACTGGAAGAAAATTTAATACATTTTTATGAAGAAAAATGTCAATGGAGCGATCTTTCATATATCTTTATAATAAAGTGCAATCTTTCTATTTCTTCTCATGGGTCATAGATTCTAGAAGTAGTTCTCATATTTGTAGAAACATGCAGAATCTAAGTGACTATGGACGGTTGTCCAAGGGCGAGATCGACCTACGAGTAGCTAATGGAGCGAGAGTTGTTACATAAGCTGTAGAAACTTATTTAATAAATTTGTCTAGTGAACTTGTTTTGAATTTAGAAACATATTATTTTGTTCTTAGTTTCTCAAAGAATATCATTTCGGTGTCAAGTTTAAATGCCAAGAGATTTGTATTTTAATTTAAGAACAAGTTATGTTCCTATTATTTGATCAACATATTCTATGGACATGGTTCATTGAATAATGATTCTTAACATAGATGAACCGATTTATTATATTGAAAGCAAGAAATATAGAAATTTCATACCTCCAACTTGACATATCTCTGGCACTGTTGACTTAGTCATGTAACCGAGAAACGCATCGTTAGATTACTCAGTAATGAATATTTGGACTCTTTTGAATTAGAGCCCATAGATACATGTGAAGCATGTTTACAAGGTAAAATAACCAAGAAACCTTTCACCAAGATAGGTGAGTAGAGAAAGGAACTACTAGAACTCATGCATAGTGATATATGTGGGTCGTTACAAGTTCAAGCTAGAGGAGCTTATACCTTCTTCGTGACTTTTACCGATGATTTAAATAGATATGGATATATTTACTTAATGAGGCATAAGTCTGAAATTCTAGACAAGTTTAAGGAGTTGTAGAACGAGATAGAAAATCAATGTGGCAAAAAGATTAAGGCCCTTTGGAGTAATTGAGGTAAAGAGTATCTAAGTCAAGAGTTCATTTATTACCTAAAAGTGTGTGAGATAGTTTCCCAACTTACACCTCCTAAATTGAGGTGTTTCAAAAAGGAGAAATCATACACTCATGGATATGGTTAGATCAATGATGAGTCATACAAGTTTTCCGATGTCGTTTTGGGGTTATGCCTTAGAAATAGCAGCATACATACTTAATTGAGTTCCAACTGTCAGTAAGACTCCTTATGAATTATGGTTTGGAAAAAAAATCAAATTTGTCTTATCTTAAGACATGGGGTTGTGATGCTTACGTGAAGAATGAAAATTCTGATAAGCTTGCAGTAAGATCCATAAAGTGTATATATATAGGTTATCCCAAAGCTATAATGGATACTATTTTTATCTCCCAAGTGAGTACAAAGTTATTATTGCTCGATATGCTATTTTCTTGGAAAGAAAGGTTATTTCTAATGTTAGTAGTGGGAGTAAACACTACAAGAAAAATACTTTTCCGCAGCACGTTATTAACAGCGCACATTAAAAGCATGCTGTTAATAGTATTATTAACGGCATGCATATTGATGTGCGCTGTTAATACCATACATTTTTTTAAAAGAAGAAGCATCAACGGTATACATTAAAAGCAAGCTGTTAATGCTATTATTAACAGCATATTAACGTGTTAGTAATATAGAGAAGTGTCCTAAGGCAATCGCCTTATGATTGTAATCATTTATTTTAATAAATGAATATTCACTATTTGAGTATACATGTATGTGTATTTGATTGAGATCTTAAACTCATTTACTGAATGTCCGCAATACAATTCACAGCATGAGAGAATTTGTGATGAATTCACAACTAGTGATTATCTCTACATGTGCAATTGTGAAGTATTGAAATTATCCCTAGTCGATGAATTGATAGATACGGACACTATCAATTCTGTTAAGACTAGCATGGGTTATTCACTAATTAGCCGATTCTTACTGGCTGGTGACATTGGGATGTCCGGAGATAAACATGAATGCTAGTTAAGGAAACTAGTTCATTGGAGTGACTAGCTGTAAAACTTCATATGGTAGTCTATATATAGACATGTCGATGAAGTTCTTACTGCAGCTTAAGTGCGATGTTCCTTTGACTTGCGGTGTTCAAGTCATCTTGGTCATGGAGACTTATACTTTGACATCTTAAGCAAGCATCTCCAAGGAGGTGTGGACCCAGGATGATTGGGTATAAGCCGAAGTGCCCGAAGATGTTTGAACAGCCTACAAAGGATTCACCACTCCTTGTGAGGAGATGTATACCCAAGGCCTGTCGTCGGATTGTTACTCGAAGCCTCTGGCCAGAGCATGACATGTTTAGAGTATAGATCTCTTAGATACATGAGAGTAATTAGAATCCGTAGGACGAGAAAATGTTACTTGGGCTAGGTGTGACATAGTCAGCCTAGTGGGGACTGACACACATAGACCATGTCCTGAACCAAGTGGGTATAAGATGGTGAAGGGAATGAGGCACGATTCATTATAGCTGCTGAAGGGTTTCAGAATAATTTCTGAGGTCAACCGTTGATCTTTCGATTAATTGGGGATCATGATGTACTACTAGGTGCCACTCATGATCATTCTATAATTGGTTAATTATAGACGGCCAACATTAATCGAAAACCTATTTAGTCACACGCACTACGAGTAATCCGAGGGATATAAAACGAGTTGAAAATTAGATTTTTCGATCAAGAGAGATAAGTCGAATCTGAATTTTTCAGAGACGCATCGGAAGCATAAAATGCCTAAGTCTTTTGAAGACTTATTGGACGAATTAAATGAGTTTAATTCGTATAGTTTTAGCTTGGATTTGGCCGGCCAAAGAGGGTCCCCACCCTCTTTGTTTGGCCGGCCACAACAAAAGGGGAAAACCGAATTTTTGGTTCAAATTATAAAATAAACCGAGCGTGGTTTGTTTTATAAAATTATGGATAAAAAAATTTATATAAAGAAATTTATTTTTCATGGAAATTAAAATGAACCATGGATTGGTTTATTTTATTTTATAAAATCAATAATAGATTGATTTACCATGATAAAGAAATTTATATAAAGAAATTTCTTTCCATAAGAAAAGGGAGACATGGTTGTTTTTATCATAAATTAAATTATGATAAAAACTTGGCATGATAGAATAATTCATAGAAAAATTTATATGATAAATTTCTTATGAAAATTTATTCCATAAAAAGGAGACTTGGCGATTGAGAGGCTACTATATAAAGGAACCAAGGCAAGGCTTGGAGATTAATCTAAGAGATCTAGAAATAAGCCCTCTCTCTCTCTCCTTCTCTCCCTCTCCCTCCTCTAGTGCCGCCGGCCCTAAAAGGAGAACCCCTTTTGCCGTGAGCTTCAACCACCACCAAGAAGCTACCGAAGAAGAAGAAGAAGCGGGCGCTACTCCTTCCTTCTTCCCGGAATTTTGATTCCGTTCTTCGTTTGGTGGTTAGTCTTTTCATCTCTCTCTTGGTATTCTTGTCGTGCCTTTGGAGAATCTAGTAGTTCTTGTCGGCACGAAACTCGTGGCTTTGCGAAGTCATCCTGAAGAAAACTTGGTGTGGACGCGAATAGAGGCGGAGCTTCCAAGGGACGCTACGGTTGGATCTCGTCCCTTCCTTCGAGTTACGCGAGGTATTAAGTAAATTAGTTTACTTTCTACAAAATTTTAATATATGATCATGTCTACACAATATAAGGTTGAATGCTAGATGTGTGGTTAAAATAATTTGAGAAATTATTTATGCTAAATTTTCCGCTGCACGTAATTATTTTATAAAATTACGAACCCGCATCCATGTCAACATGCACCCGGTCCCAACATAACGTACGCTGTGAATAAATAATAACAATGACAGCATATAAAAATTGGTACGCTGCTAATGCATCTATTTATTATATGTGATATGCTACAAATAAAATTACAAATAATCACTATTTTATTATTTTATTATTTTATTATTTTATTATTTTTTATTTTCTTTTTTCCATATTTTTTTCTTATTTTTCTTTTTCATTATTTCTATTTTTCCTTATTTATTCTTTTTCATTATTTCCTTATTTTATTTCTCTCCCAAATCCCTCGCGCCTCCCTCCTCATCGCGATCGTGCCTCCTTATTTCTCTTTCCGCTGTTTCTTTCCCAAAACCCTCACGATCGCGCCTCAACTCATCGCCTTCCTCATCGCTCGACTCTTCGCCTCCTCGCTGCCTCCTCAGCGCCATCTTCTTTGCCTCCTCCTCACAGAAGCTGCCTCTGTTTGCGCCATCTTCTCCACTTCCTCCTCTCAGACGCCTGCAGACTCCCGCCCTAGGGCTTCTTGAAAGACTGCGCCATCTTCTCCGAAATACTCACGGTAACTTATTCGAGGGGTGCGCTAGGGCTTCCAGGTTAGTTTTTGTTCTGAAAGACTAATGTATATTTGTTGTTTGGGTTGCACTAGGGCTTCTTGATTGGTATGTGTTCTGAAAGACTGATGTATATTTGTTCTTCGGGCTACGCTATTTCCCTTTCCTCTGTGGAGACTGATGTATATTTGTAAAAATACGGTTAAATAATATAATTATAATAATAATAAGGGTATAATAAATAAAATAAAATAGGTATATAAATAAATATATATAGTTATATATATAAATTTATATATAATTTAAAGTAAACAGGAATTAAAAATTTGAAATTAATCATGTGAAAATTTTGAAATAATTTGTTGAAATTTTTGGAAATAATTAGGGATTAATTAGGCATAAAATTGATTAGTTACGGATTAATTGAGGAAAAAATTAGTTTTTTCCATATATATATATATATATATATATATCTATCTATCTATTTGTTCTCCTTTAAATACCTGTGCCCTAATCACTTTCCCCCATAACCAGACCCCTTCTCTCCTCTTCCTTCCGATCGTTTTTCCTGACTCGTCGCCGGCGCTGGTAGCCACACTGGAGCAGGGAGTCATTGAGGAGTAGGACGGCTTGTGCAGGTGTTGATCCGGCAACAACAGAGGGGATTTGGAGTGTGCGACAACCTCATCCAGACAACCCTTTCCTCGACTTCGTCTCTGTGCGAGCGCGAGTCGACGACAAGGTTCCACCTCAGGGAGCTTTCGACGCCGTGGACAACATTGTGCGGCAAGGGGAGTTCATCGCCGGCCTCTTCTTCTCTTGCACGTAATCCTTCAGTACTCCACACAGTTGAGATCCAACGCCGAAAAAACCTTGGATCGGAGTAGGGGAGGTCAACTTTCACGCGTGGGCATTGAGAGGTAAGGATCTGGAGGTTTGAGAAGTTGAAAGTCTTGATGGACTCATGGTTTCTGAATTTGATCTTGGGGTAGTGTACGTTTTGAATTAGTGTTTTGGCTTGTGAAATATTGTCGTGAGCTTAGTTTTTGTTTTCTTTTGTGAATTTGTGATGCATTGTGCCGTGAGGTACAAAATGGAGTTCATCTTTGATTAGGTTTGGTGTTAGTTGAGCACAAGAATCAAATTCCTTTCAAGGAAACTGTGAACAAGGTATTAAATCCACCCATTATGTCTACATAATTTTAGCTAAGTAGTACTTAAATTATTATGTCTAATCTACTTAATCTGAAGCTTATGGATGCAATTGACATTCAATGAATTTATTATCTTTGATTTGTGTATTTTGATGCTAGGCTTTCCAGTTTATCAGGAGTACTGGTCACCATGCTTCGGAAGTTATCCTAGCTGATTCATTCTTTTTAAGGTCTTCTTTCTCAAAATCAGCCATACCTGAAGCATATAAACAACTCAAAGTCTTTATGTTGTTGGTGCAAGTGGCATCAATGATATTCCTCTTTAAGTGTTTTAATGTTTGACAATACACTTAAGTCAGTGATACATTGAACAGACAAAGGGGAGAAGAGAAGTAACCTTAGCTGAAGAAAAGTCTTAGTCAATCTAGGCATCGAAACCCTAAGTCCCAGCGAAGGGATGCTGGGCGCCTAGCGAAGGGCTGCTAGGTATCGAAACCCTAAGACCTAACGAAGGGCTGTTAGGCACCTAGCGAAGGGATGCTAGGTATCGTAACCCTAAGACCTAGCGAAGGGCTGCTAGGCACCTAGTGAAGGACTACTAGGCATAGAAGACCTAGCAAAGGGCTGCTAGGCACCTAGCGAAGGGCTGCTAGGAATAGAAGACCTAGCGAAGGATTGCTAGGCACCAGGCGAAGGACCGCTTGGTAACAAAGACCTAGCGAAGGGCTGCTAGGCACCTGGCGAAGGACGGCTAGGAAATGAAGACTTGGTCCGAGGGACTAAGCAACATAGCTGAGCGATGACTAAAGACAGGAGTAGAGACGGGTCAGGGTGTGGGCGTCTCGAGATCCGTAGTAATCGGAGGCTAAGCAAAAGTCCATCCGAAGGACTGGGTGGCAACCGTCTCCTGAAAGGAGTAGGTGAAGGGCGAGTTCTCGGGGATAGGAACTCGTGCCAGTTCGACCTAGGGTTTCGTGGAGATCCGAAGTCAGAACCAAATCCTTAAGCTTAATGTTGTATGTATATGCTTTGTGTTTGTGTATCTTGCAGGTACCAAGATTGGAAGACAAAGCAAGCGGAACAAGGGCTGGATGCCCTGAAGCAGGGCGCCCCCATCAGGGATGGCGCCCTCACCATCCAAGGCGCCCTCAACTGCCAGGGCGCCCTGAGCCAAAGGTAAAAATGCAGGTATGATGAAGCAGGCAGAACAGGTGTCAAGCAGGGCGCCCTGAGCGTCCGGGGTGCCCTGGTTCAAAGATGTATTTGCAGTTTCGAACCCAAAACACAGATAAGCCATCATGAGGGCACCCTGGAGGTCCAGGGCGCCCTGGTCAAAAGTCTTATCAGCTGCGGCGAGGTCGGCGCAAGGATAAGAGTTGACCGGGTTTATCGGGGCGCCCCCAGCGTCCTGGGCGCCCCCAGGAGGCATATATAAGGGGCTTCGACCCCTCTGCTTCAGACACGACTTCCAAGTACTGTTCTGATCATTCCGACCAACGACAACGTGCTAGAAACGAGGCTCTACGACCGGGAGGCTCCAGGAGGAGGTGCACGGCACTTCGGAGGTCCAGATCGGCCGAGCTTCTGACTTTGTCTCGTTGGTTTGCTTTTTAATTATTGTACTTAAATTTCTATATTATTGCTTGTAATATTGCACTGTAAGTCGGGTTTCTCTGCCTCCAGAAAGTCCAGGAAGGAGACCAATAGTGGATGAGCGTTCCCGTGCATAGGCCTTGGCTGTACTGACCCTGGGGGGTCGGGAACCAAGTAAAATCCGTTGTGTACCTGTGTTCGTTTTGTTTTTATTTTCCGCTACACTAAAAATCTGAATAGTTTTACGAACGAAGATTTCCGAAAGATTTCGAACGGCCCCTCTATCGACGGCACCGGTCCTACATATGTCACTTGTCGAAAAATGTCACCATGAGGTGCTAATCTTTTCTATCGTTCTCATATTTTCAATTACATTGGTTGGTGATCTGCATGAGTTATTGTATCATTCTGTTTATGTTATCTTTCTTTATTGTTAATTATATCCTTCAATTGTTAATCTTTGTTTAGAAAGGTGTGCAAATTGGTAAATTTTTAGAGTTTAATTTCTTTCTTACTAGGACAATATTCTTATGAGCTTGTTTGTAAAAATATTAATATTTTCACAATGTATGATGGTTTCCTAGTGTGTTATGTGTATGCTAATATTTGGTTGTCTTGGCACCTTTTAGAGGCATCTTTTGCAAGGAATTTTCATATTATGAGTTGGACAAATATCCAAAATTTTGAGAGATGGATGGGGCAACTGATTGAGTGTTCTCTTGCTGCTATTTCTGCTTCATATTAGTTTCTAAGACTTCTTATTACATCTTCAATTTAATGTACTTTCACCACAACTATAATTGGTTGTTAATTATTTTTAGTTGGAATATTTGCTGGTACATTCAGCTAGAATGAATAAATCGCCTGACCCATGAAGCACTTTGTGGTAAGAGTGAATGTTTAGGAAATTATCTTAGGTAATTTGAGTACTTGCATAACAACTACAGGCTAACCTATTGTGGTAGACTGTAAGCATTCATTTTCATATATTCCATCAAATTAAAAGATGGATCATTTTTTGTATGAGGTTACGTTTCTCCCCCTTAGTCTTTAGAGGAGTTTTCTCCTTAGTGGGAATTAATTTTGTGAATAGATATTGTTAGAGAATGCATGCAGTAGGACTCGAGTCACATAAAATATTTAATATGCTAACTATTGTCATTTCTTATATTTTCTTTTATTTCATTGTACGTGCTCATTTCATTGTACGTGCTCGAGTCACAAGTTCTGACATTTTAACTCAGAAGCACTTTTTTAACTCAGAAGCACTTCTTCCTATTTGCACCTATTAAGTGTTATAGAAACATTTGTTCAAGTTCTTCAAGCCGAGTATAATATTAAGTTGTTCAAGTTCTGACATTTCATGCTGAGTATAATTTTATTCTCCTTTAAAATGACCACTTGAAATTTGATTATACAGTTACAACTAAAGAACTTGAGTCGTGAAGATATCATTGATAATACTAAATATAAGCTGCTTCATTGGAGTATTGACGGAGTTGTTGCAGAAGGTCGAATTGCATCCACAGATCCCAAAGTAAAAGTGCATCACGTTCCTCTTGGTGGAGCTTGTTGGAAAGTTTGGATTGATAGGGTGTTTGTGAACAAGCTGGACCTCATTCGACCAAATGATGAAATGTTGTTTCTATGCAATAGGAAGCACAATTGCTTGGTTATCTAAGTTTATAGTTTTTAACTGAGTTACTTACTTTAGACTTATGACTAGTTTGTAATTTTTTTTGCTACTCAGTTATTTTAGACTTATGACTAATTTGTAATGGTTTTTGCTAGTAAGTGAAATGCTAGTTTGGTAAAGTGTGGTGTTGATGATTAATTGTGATATAAATGTTTTAGTTTTGGATGTTAATTGAGAGATGTGATGTGGTATATTTATTGTATTATCAAATTGTGTAAGATGTGTATATGTATTATTATAATTATATGGAATATATTAGTATCTGCAGCGTACAAATATACACTGCGGATATGTACATCCGTAGTGGTCGGCCGCACGCTGTGGTTATTTGCGGATGCACATATCCGCAGCGCGCAGTCACTCGCTGCGGATGTAATTTTTCATAGTGTATATTCGTGTGCTGCGGATCCACTTATCCGCAGTGTGTAGCCGCGCGCTGTGGATACAACTTATCCGCAGCACGCAGATGCACGCTGTAGAAATGTTATGACTTTTAATAGCTTGGAGTTATGCAGCATTCGATGCGCGCTGCGGATACAATTATTGCGCGCTGCGAAAAGGCATATTTGTTGTAGTGAAAGTAAGTCTTGAAGAAATTCTAGACTCTACAAACAGGTTGGAAGATGAACAATTTGATGATGATACAGTCCCCCAAGTACAAGTATCTCCTTCATCCGAGATTACTCATGAAACGCAAGATTAATGTATGTATGCAAGAATACGCCGAGAGTTAAATAGATATGGTTGGTTGGTAACACAAAATGAGGAAGTGCTACTCATCAAAGATGATGAATAGTCGACTTACGAGGAAGCAATTTCTTCAAGTGATTTCGAGAAGTGGCTCGAAGCCATGAAATCTAAAATGAACTTCATGTATACCAACCAAGTATGAGAGTTGGTTGATGTGCTAGTTGGGGTAAAACATATAGGGTGAAAATGGATCTTCAAGAAAAATATTGACATAGATGGGAACATAAATATCTATAAAGGAAGGCTTGTAGAAAAGGGTTTCAATCAACGATAAGGAATTGACTATGATGAAACATGTTCACTTATTACAATGCTTAAGTCCATTTGGATTTTGCTAGTTATAGCAACTTACAAGGATTACGAGATTTAACAAATGGATGTTAAAATTGCTTTCATAAATGGAAGGTTACAAGAAAAAGTATATATGGTAAAATCTCTCGGTTGTATAACATCCAAGAATGTCAATAAATTATGTAAGCTCAAGAGATCTATTTATGGACTAAAACAAGCATCTCAGAGATGAAATCTATGAATTGATGAAGCGATTATAGATTTTTCCTTTGTCAAAAATCTTGCATTTACAAGAAGGTTAGTGGGAGCAAGATTACATTCATAGTGTTATATGTTGATGATATACTTATTATAGGCAATGACATTCCTAGCCTAGAATCTACCAAGTACCAAGACTTGGTTGAGAGAGTGTTTCTCAATGAAAGATCTTGGGGATGCAACCTATGTCTTAGGTATTAGAGCATACCAAAATAGACAAAATAGGTTACTAAGGTTGAGTCAAGGTACATACATTGATAAAATGCTAAATAGATTTGGCATGCAAGACTTCAAGAGAGAACTATTGCCAGTATCACATAGTGTGCATCTCTCAAAGGCTATGTATCCGAAGACCAAAGAGGAAAGAAGTAGAATGGACAATATACCTTATGCTTTAACTATAGGGTCCATAATGTATGCTATGATATACACTCGATCAGATGTCTCGTATGCTTTAAGCATAACGAGTAGATATCAGTCAGATCCTGGAGAGGGTCATTGGACTACAATAAAGATTGTCCTTAAATATCTTAGAAGAACAAAGAACATGTTCTTAGTTTTTGGAGAAGATTAGGAATTGGTTGTTAGAGGATATACTTATGCCAATTTTCAAACAGATCAGGATGATCTGAAATCGCAACAAGGTTATGTGTTTGTTTAATTGATACATCTATTTACTAGAGGAGTTCCAAGCATGAGACAATAGCAGATTCAACAGCTAAGTTCGAGTATATAACAGCTTCGGAGGCAGCAAATGAAGCTGTGTAGATCAAGAACTTCATAACAGAGCTTCAAGTGGTTCCTAGCATTGTTGATCCAATTGTACTATACTATGACAATAATGCAACAATAGCCCAGGCAATGGAGCCAAGGTCTCAACAACAATCCAAACATGTGCTAAAAAAGTATCACCTACTCAGAGAGATTATCTAAAGGGGTGACGTGTTGGTTAGTAGAGTAGATACCAGCGAAAATATAGCAGGCCCACTCACAAAGACCTTGCCTCTGCAGAAACATGAGACCCATGTGAGGAGTCTGGTATTGAGAGTATATAGTATTTGGTAATAGTGCAAGTGGGAGATTGTTAGTGTGTGCACCTATAATTATTTAATAAAGATAAATATTTATTGTTAATCATTTACTTTTCTGCACGTATATGATTAATGATAAAGTTTCACAGATTAATGATTATTAATCGAAAAACAACCCTTGATCGAATAGATATCTATAGGGGGCATAAATATCTAGATCAACGTTGAATATGACTAGGTCGAGAGAGACTGAGGGATAGATATCCAAGTTGTACTTGGGGATGCCTTGATTGTAAAGATACACTGGACATGATCCGCTTGAAAGGAGATCACACATTAAATATTATTGATCGTTCTTCTTATGAACGAGTGTAACTGACCTTTTAACTTGAGAGTTTTATTTATTCTATGCGTGGAGTTATGCACTTTGACGCCGTTAAAAGCGCTTTAATTGGATTGTGATTAACATGGTAGTTGAGTGTATGACAAAGCGTAAAGAGAATAATGTTGAGTCAATAAAGAATTTATCACTCTCTTGGATTAGGGAGTTAACATCCTAACCGCTTGACAGAGATATTAACGATTCAAAATCTATGGTCATGGGAGGAATAATTTATCATTTAAGAGTAGTCTATTATATCTTGGAAATCAAGTAAAATAATTAATTTAGTGGTGATGCATAGTGCACCGAATTAATTAGGATGTAGTTTAGATAAAGAGATTGAATTACACAGTAATCGATTCATAATGGTTTATAGTTTATGATAATATTGTATCACGTTGGGTGACTAAAAACTATTGTTAGACAGTTACCTTAGTCTGTGTATGAAGTATACTATCGTCGTATATAGAACCTAGAGGGTCGCACGTATAGCACCCGAGGCTATGGTGCGGCAGTAGAGCGATTAGTCGCTATCCAAGGCATCTGCGGTTCGATCCCCAACTACGACGTATTTTGTAAAAAAATTTCTTCCAAATGGGGCGCGAACCCTGATATGCTAGGCTTCTAGACCACCCACCGTGAGCGCTTCCCGATTTATCCTGGTGACCAGTGAAAAACTTTCGTGAAACTGGACCAGTCATCTCAAATTCATCTGCTACCTGGTCCAACATTTAGAGGGTCATATAGCACTAAATATTAGTATTATGTATAAATAATTATTTTAGTGGATACTAAAATTAATAATTTTATAATTAGAATTAATTAAATTATTAATTAATTCTGAAATAGTAAAAGCTAATATGGATCTGGATCAAATATTTATTTGATCTAAATTAATTGTTACATCGATAAATTGATTATTGTAAATTTTGTTTCAATTTAACAAATTAAATTAGTTAATTTGTTTCAATTAACGAATTAAATTAATTCATTTATTAGTAAAAAAAGAAACGTTTCATTTATTTTTTTTTCGTTCATTAAACGTTTCATTAAACAATAGGTTTCTTTTTCCTGTTAATTGATTACAATCAAGTAAAAGAAACGTATAGGATATGTGAATGTAAGTTTTGATACCAAAACTTTACTTAAAAAGGATAATTCACAATTGATCCAGAGGGAGAACAAAGAAAATTAAGAAAGAAAAAGAAAAAATAAGAAGGAAAAAATTAAGAGAATTTTATTTTAATTGATTCTAAGATTATTTTTATTGATATAAGAAGTTAACACTTAACATATCATATTAGATTCAAGATGCATGGATATTATTACTAAAGGAGTCACATGTAGAACTCATTTTGTAATATCATTAATGTTCATTAAGAACCAGAGGTATATTTTTATTTCATATTATTTAATATAAAAATTATATGTACCACGAAGGATCCATATTTTTTAAAAAAGAAATATGCTTTGTTAAAAATTATTTGGCAGTGCTCAAAAACCAAGAGCATTTGAAATTTTTAAAACTTTATGGAGATTTCTAGAAGGGAGGTTGTTCCGGAAGGAATCGACGTCGATGGACAGTCACCGAGTTCAACCCACGAGAACGCTGACAAAGGAGGATGGGAAGTCATACCCTACAAGATCAACACGAGCGTTACGGGAACACGCCGGAAGTTGTCTGGCAGAGCCTACTCCGACGCTTAAGTCAGTATCTCTCTCCAGAAAATAAAAGGAAGGCAAGAAACTTATGCGTGAAAATAGAGAATGCCCCTTTACCGGAGGGGTTAGAGTACCTTTTATACCTGCAGCGGTCATCCCACGAGGCTCCAAGATCCTTGCCACGTCCCCCCTCCCCATCGTCGGTTACGGGATAACCTTTACAACGGTCCACGCAGTTATTAAGTTCGGACCGTTGCTATAATTACGGGTCATGATGATCCCGCAATAATTGGTCATGTTTATCCGTAGATTCGAAGAACGGGGGGTCGGTACTTGAGGTCGAGTGCTTCTTGGGCTCCGGTACTCCGAGGTGGTCTCGGGGTTTTCTGGCCTTGAGGGGTCCCGAGCGTTTTGCCTTCCCAAGATTATCTCGGGAACCTAGCTTTCCGAGGTGATCTTAGGGATGCATCTTCTTATTTAATCCCCGGGACGTGTCTACCCGCGGGGGGTCTCGGGGAATCACCTTTTTGAGGGGGTCTCGGGAGCTCCGGAAAGAGAGTCGTTCAGACTCAGTACATCTTGTCACATAGCTTCTTCCATCCATGTGTCAACCATGGGATACTCAACCCCAGCACAAGCCCCTCCCTTCAAGTCTGATAGAAGGAAGTGTTGCTGACTGATTAGACTAGTGTTTACGATGAAGAAGCTATGCCACCGTGGGGTCCTGTACCCATTACTGCTTCCCTGGCTGTTATACTAGGTCCGAGGATTGTAGAGTTTGCCTCGGGTCTCGAGGCAATCCCTCTTTGATTTTGTCTTCCCAAAAAGACTTCTATGCCTTTCGAGGTACTGCAATGATATCTGTCCATCCTTCATAAAGGCGCATGGCGCTCTTTAATGGCGACAAAGTCCCTTCATGAATTCCTCGTTGCCACGTGCCCCAACTGCTCTCTTCGCGATCTCTTACTAACGTGCACAGCTATAGCAGACTCACGTCAAGCGGCTGTTCCATAGCGCATCCCCGATGTGGTGATTCCTTACCTTCCACGTGCCTTGCCCCCATTGCACACATGCGGGAGACTTCCTCTGTATAAGAAGGGGAGGCGAAGGCGTTCGGCCACCTTCTAGCTTCGTTGCTTGGTGCACCTCATCTTCGTCTTCTTTTCTAAGGATCCTTTTTAACGTAAGTCTTCTACCTCCTTCTCCTCTTTTCCCTTAGGAACCATGGAAGGTTATCGAGCGGAGTGGTATGAGTCAGCCTCTTCGAAAGTGAGGCCAGAGGCTTTGCAGGCGGCCATTGAGGCCTACGGCATTCCGGCCGAGATGGTTGTGGTGATCTCTAAAGTAGATCAGATGCCGGTGGAGCCTCCCGTAGGTTTCTTTACCTTCTTTTTGGAGCAAGTAGAGTTGGGGCTCGGCTTTCCCATTCCTCCTTTCTTCATGAATGTGGCCTCCTACATCGATATCCCTCTTCACCAGATTCCCAACGCCTTTGCCCAAATAGGCGGGGCGTACATTATCTTCAAGCTTTTTGATATCCCATTGGTCCCTCTCCTTTTTCATTCCTTCTTCATTCTAATCGGCTCGCGGAGGGGGGGGGCCTTTAACTTTTCGGCGCATCTCGGCCATAGGTTCTTAGGAGGGTTCCCTTCCTTGCACAAAGAGTGAAAAGAGAAGTTCTTCTTCATCCGACTGCCTACGCAGCCCTTCAGTCCTCTCCGCTTGACGGAGGATCTGGCGACTCCTCCCTTATTAGGGAATTTCTTCCAGAGTCCCGCCAACCAGCGTGCCAGGAACATACTCTCCGGCATGGAGTTCAGTGGCCCAGGTCTGGTGCAGAGTGAGGAGCTCATGCACCGAGCGAACCTTAGCTCTAAAGTGACCCAAATTAGCCCAGCCTTGGTGCGTTCATCTTTTTCATCAATGCATGTTAGTTCTAACTGATGTCCTCTTGCCTGATCATTGCAGAGGAATTCATGTTTCCGAGGGCAATGCACCAACTTATCAAGTGGGAGGAGGCCAATAAAGAGGCTCTGGATCCTCCGCCAGCCGCTCCTGGTGCTCCTGGTACACCCTCTGGTTCAGTCGAATCTTTGGAAGGGACTGCTAAATCCTCCAGTGAGTATGCGTCATCAGAACGGGCAGAGGCTCCTGCTGTGCTTCGGCCGTTTGCTGACCGGGGGACTTCCGGTCCGTCAGTTGACCTAGAGGTGGGCGTCCCTTCAGGGGATGACCCGCCCACAACTGCCGTCCATCCGGAGGGGCCCCTCCTGCCCCCTCAATAGCCCAATTCTCAGGTTGGCAGAAGAGGAAGGTTCCGGATGGCTCAGGCCCCTGATGGAAAAGGCTGCGCTTTAGTGGCCCCAACACCCTTCCATCTGTCCCTAAGGAGGATGCCCCCCCCCCTTCTGATGATGGGGAAGTTATTCCCCTATCTCCACCTTTTCCATCGACTGCCACTCCGAAGGCAGGTGTTCAGGCCTCCGGCTCTTCTTCGGTTGACCCTATCGAGGTTCCTAAGGGTAAGAAAGACTTGCCCAACCAATACCGAATGCAACTTGACCGCCTTCAAAAAAGGCTAGATGCGACATTGGAGGCTTCCATGCAATCTTTGCCCCCCCCCCCCAGTACAATTGAAGGAGGTTCCTGCCAAGAGCCTTTCTTCCGAGGGGACTTCCAGCTCTAGGAAGGTGATTCCGACCCTTCTACACTGTCACTCGGAGCTCCTACTGTCCAGCTACTTCCTCCGCGCAGGGGCTCGTTGCCTTCTGAGAGCCAGGCTGACACCTCGAGGTCTCAAGGGGGAGCAGCCATGCGAGTCACTACAGGGCCTCTCACCACTCTCCGTGAGTCCCTTATGAAGGTGTGTGTTCCCGGTACATAGGTTGTTTTCTTGTATGTTCTATAATTCCTTGGTGCAATGATAGGCGGCTAAAGAGTGCATGACAGTCGGTCGTGGCTTGTACGTCTGGCCCCAGATTGAGGCCTTGACCCGTCGGGTCCTGAGAGCGGAGGTCGCAGCTGACCACGAGCACAGAGCGGGATTTATGCAAGCGAGGGTCAGCAGAGCTCTCCGCGCGAAGGTGGAGCATCAGCTGGACACCTTGCTGGTCATGGAGTCCTCTCTTTAGAGTTCCAGGCACCAAGAACATTTGGCGTCCGAGAAGCGGTGTTCGTCACCAACGACCAGCTTCGGGTGACTCGGGAGCGGGACCAGCTTCAAGCGATGGAGAAGAAGTTGTCGGGCGATATCCGCCTTTTGGAGGCCTCGGCCAGGAGGTCAAACGAACATGTCAACGACCAAGCGTGTTAGCTTGCCTAGAAGGAGTCTGACCTCCTGATGGCGGCTGATCGCCTGTCTGACTTCGAGGAGGACCTGGCCCAGGCACGGTCGAATGTATGGGCTACCTCGGACAGGCTCAAGGAGACTCTGGCGGACCAAGATAAAATGGTTGTTGAGATGGAGCAGCTAAAGCGTGCTAAGGAAGCTGCTGAGACCGACGTGCGTAACTTTCGGGCTACTGAGGCTTCCCACATGAAAGAGGTCGAGGCAGACTTCAAGGCTAAGTACCTGGTGTTGGTGCCCCAGTTGGTTTTGATGTGATCAACCATGTTAGGTTAGGTCTTGTTGGTTTTAATCCCTCTGCTAAGTGTGCAGGAGCTTAGGTACGGAGGAAGTCGAGCGTAAGACGTAGCGGACGAGAAGGATTGTGCGGGGAAGTGAGCCGACAAGCTTGGTACAATCCGAGGGACGCGGAAGCTGCGGAAGAGTACGCCGGTGGAGCGAGAAGGACGTGCGCGGTGTCCGAGGGACGAGAAGCCGGGAGGAAGGACGCTCGAGGGGCGAAAGGCCGAAGTCGGGTTCGGGTGAGCCTAACTCCGGTTGGCCGAAAATCACCCAGAAGACGAAGAATCAAAAAGACTGGTCTAAGCACCCAAAAGAAAAGAGAAAATTATTTAGTGCCAAGAAGATTCGAACCTGTGACCACACTGCTGGATGCCTCCATACTTACCAAATGGGATAAACAGGTGATGTGAATAAGTTGATGTGAGCTGAAGATAAAGTTAATCACCTGCTGCGAATAGAAGCAAAGTTTTAATTAAACTTTATCTTCTAAAGGATAACCTTATCCTTTAATCAGATCTAATGGATGCAGTTTAATCCCATCTAAGATTAACTGTCTAGATTATATCCATGGATCAACGGCCAAGAGAAAATTCATCAAAAATCAACAATCCAGATTTATTCTCTTAGGCTATAAATAGACTTAGAGATTTAGCTTTAGGAATCAATCATTTTATTTCATTCTTGTAAAATCTCTAGCGTGCTATTTTTGTAAGGCTTCTCCGCCACAAGGAGATTTTTATTGAGCGTCCACTGCCTTGGAAGCAACGTTCTCAGTTGCGACCAAGTTCTTTTTTTTTGAAGACGAGTGCCTCCACTTTCATAATTTTTCCCCCGTCTATTCACCCCCCTCTAGCCGGTCCAACCCGATCCAACAAGTGGTATCAGAGCCAAGGTCGCCGCAGAAGGACTAATCACCGACTGCAGCAATTTCAAGAAAAATAGTTGGAGCCGTAATCTACCCGCCGAAATTTGAGGGGGAGTTCGCGATGTGGAAGCGCCGAATGCAGGTATTTTTTAAAACTGATATTGAATTGCTAATAATTATGAAAAGTGGATTTTCAGTTCCTAAAGACAACTACGGCAAGGATAAAGAAATAAAGTCGTGGACCAAGAAGGAGAAATCAGACTTTGAAGCAAACGGCAAAGCTGAATTTCATCTACTAGCCGTTCTTCCCACGCAAGAAATTAACTGCATCGAGAATTACAACTCGGCAAAAGAGCTCTGGGAGAAATTCCTAGAATTGCATGAAGAGAAGAATAAGAAATCAGACATCGCCGCACTGAACACAAGGAAGATCCAACTCGACGATGAGTTCTCGTCAGAGGAGTCGGAAGGTCAAGAATACGAGGGACTTGTGCTGATGGCAAACCATCAAGAAGGGAGCACTGATGAAGGCGTAGAGACGTCAGAAGAAAGCAACAACGAAGGAGGAACCTCGCTTTTCGAAACCGACCCGGTAAGTGAGGTATGTCTACTTCCACCTGCTCGAATCTACTCGGTAATAAAATCCATGGTTAAGTCGATGAATAAATTGGAGATAGAAAATTTTGAGTTAAAAGAAAGATTTGGCACTGTATGCTCATCTGTTCTATCCGACCAATTAAAAATAGAAAATGAAAATTTGAAGAATCTAGTGGAGAAATTAGAAAATGATATTGCATGTTTAAGAATTAAAAAGAATTTTTATCCTGAAAATCTGAATTGGTATGTTAAAAATCATAAGGGTCAGATTAGGAAAATTCCTAGAAATTATATTCCTCCAATGTTTTTGATTAACCCCGTAGATGAAAATTTATTTTGGGATCCAAAATTTATTTTAAACTGATAAGTTTTTTTTGTGCAGAATTCTTTTACAAAAGTTATGTTAATATTTTTCAAATATTTTCGGTCAAAATTTAAAATTAAATTAAAAAAAAATAGATAAATTATTTTTATTGATCTAATTTTTCATGATTCAGATATAGTGAAAAAACTCAATATAATTTTTTTAAAAAAAATATTCGAAGTATTTTTTGATTAAAAAAATATATATATTATTCTTCAAATACTTGTATTTGTTATTTTCAGACTTGATAAACAAATTTAAAGCTGAAAATTTTTGTCTAAACTCATATCTTCATCTTCGACTTTGACAAAAATATTCAGATTTTTTTTCATAAATGTTCGATTTTTATGAATCGTTTATTGAAATTTATTTTTTTAAAAAAAAATTGGAATTAACTTCTGAAAAAATATGTCATTTTAAATTTGAAAAATTTGTGGTAATGCGATTCTTTTTACTTAGAATATTTGTTATCACACTTAAAATTTTTCTTCTTCCCTAATCATATTTTCCCTTCCCTATTTTTTTTTTGTCCCATTTTTGCTGTGATCAAAGGGGGAGAGTAGTTCGGGGGAGGTTATGTACATGATTGTAAAATTTTTTATGCTTAATTCTGTTACAATACTATTATTGTTTGTTGTTTATCCCTAACTAAACATGGGTTGATGCACATCAAAAAGGGGGAGATTGTTGGTGCCCCAATTGGTTTTGATGTGATCAACCATGTTAGGTTAGGTCCTGTTGGTTTTAATCCCTCTGCTAAGTGTGTAGGAGCTTAGGTACGGAGGAAGTCGAGCGTAAGACGTAGCGGACGAGAAGGATTATGCGGGGAAGTGAGCCGACGGGCTTGGTACAATCCGAGGGACGCGGAAGCTGCGGAAGAGTACGCCGGTGGAGCGAGAAGGACGTGCGCGGTGTCTGAGGGACGAGAAGCCGGGAGGAAGGACGCTCGAGGGGCGAAAGGCCGAAGTCGGGTTCGGGTGAGCCTAACTCCGGTTGGCCGGAAATCACCCAGAAGACGAAGAATCAAAAAGACTGGTCTAAGCACCCAAAAGAAAAGAGAAAATTATTTAGTGCCAAGAAGATTCGAACCTGTGACCACACTGCTGGATGCCTCCATACTTACCAAATGGGATAAACAGGTGATGTGAATAAGTTGATGTGAGCCGAAGATAAAGTTAATCACCTGCTGCGAATAGAAGCAAAGTTTTAATTAAACTTTATCTTCTAAAGGATAACCTTATCCTTTAATCAGATCTAATGGATGCAGTTTAATCCCATCCAAGATTAACTGTCCAGATTATATCCATGGATCAACGGCCAAGAGAAAATTTATCAAAAATCAACAATCCAGATTTATTCTCTTAGGCTATAAATAGACTTAGAGATTTAGCTTTAGGAATCAATCATTTTATTTCATTCTTGTAAAATCTCTAGCGTGCTATTTTTGTAAGGCTTCTCCGCCATAAGGAGATTTTTATTGAGCGTCCACTGCCTTGGAAGCAACGTTCTCAGTTGCGACCAAGTTCTTTTTTTTGAAGATGAGTGCCTCCACTTTCATAATTTTTCCCCCGTCTATTCACCCCCCTCTAGCCGGTCCAACCCGATCCAACACCTGGAGTCAGATGAATTTGGCGACATCATTGCCGGCCAGGTAATAAAGAGCTTGAAGCAAGACTTCCACGGGGCCATCGACTAGCTGAAGAAGGCCCAACTTTTGCCTCCGGATATCGACCTGGGCTTCATGAGCATCGGTCGAGTTTCGGAAGAGCTCCATCCCGAGGACAAAGAGCTGTAGGATTATTTGTTTCCCGAGATCTTGACCCCGCTGTACCCGTTTTGATTATAATGAAAATATATCTTTGCCTTACTGTCCTGTGCATGCTTTTGCATTTGGCTCCCTGTATCCTTCGTCTTCATCTCGAGGGCTCAGAGTGTAGTAGGATCAGAATTTTTCTTTGACTACAGGAGCTAGATAGCAGATTAACTATTTTGAAGAATAGGCATTCCCTCTCAACCCCTGGGGTAAGGGAGTCAGGGAGCCACTGCTCGTCCCCTGCATCCCCTTGGGTCAATCCTAGAGACCCAACACCTCCTGGGATGTCAGGCGTCTTCAGAGGTTTTTCGGGTTTGATCCTAGGTATGGATCTCCCCAAGATGACACCGCAGGCCCAACTACCAAGTCTGCGGCTACTCTTCTGTGGGACCCATGTTGACTCCTTCTCTATTGCATGTTTGCAGCCTCTGAACCGTAGTCTCCGGGCCCCAAGCAATCCATTGAATTGACCCATAAAGGGTTGAGAATTCTCAGGCGCCGCAGAGGCATACTAATCGACGCGACGCTTCAGGATTGGCGTTTATTACTGCTCCGGCGTCGTGCCTGCATTGAATGCGGATGGGTAGCTGATAAGTGTCATTTTGTTGATCATTTTATATGTTTAAATCTGTGTCTGACCCATATTTTACTTGTGTAATTGTGGATTTACCCTAGGTTCTAGGATTTGTATTCTTTTTGGACTTAATTGCAAATTTTGATATTTTTGAGTTGTTTTGTCACTAAATTTGTGATCTACTCTTGTAGGCTTGAAGGGATCATGGACCTAGGTCAGGTTGGGTCAAATGTTGGATCAAAAATGGACTAGATCAAATGATCAAGGATTGACTCATTTGGACCGTCCGATGCAAGAACGGTTAGATCTAGACCATCTGAGAACTTCTGATCAATCCGAGCTGGGTTTAAGGCTAATCAAGTGATCAGATCAAGATCTGAAAGTTCTAGCTAAATCAGAGACCATCTAGCCGTTGGATCATGATCGGAGTGTTCTAGACCATCCATACAAAGATTAAGGTGATCTGGATCATCCGTTGAAGATCTGGCAGATCCGAGCTACCACAAGGATGATCTGGACCTTTGATTGAGATCTGGAAATTTTGAATCAAATCGGACGAAGATCCACTGTTGGATGAAGCGGGATCAATATCAGTCGTCCGTTGCTTTAACTACTTAAACGACATTCTCTGTTCAGATATGGGTCGCGACCTCATTTCTCTTCCACAGTTCGTGAGCTCGTTCTTCTTCAGTTCTTCATAGTTTTCCTTGCAATTTTCTTCAGTGGAGGCGTGACCGACTCGATCACATCCTTGAATCAAGATCTGGATCTCTGGAGGAGAGTTTGATGGCGATTTTAGCTCGGAATTGCGCCGGATGCAGAGCTTCTTGAGGGTTTCGGCAGTTTTGCGACTTGAGCTCTTGGATCTCAACCGCGCCCATTTCCTCCCATCTGAGTCATCTGTAGGGGTCCTAGGGTGAGCTCAGATGATTTCCAAATCATCATCTTAGCGTTCCACACCGAGATCTAAGAGTTTGAAGTGGAATTTTCCAACTGTGAGCAGTTTCGAGCAGATCTGAAATTGGAGTTTATTTTCCATTGATTTGCAAGTTTAAGAGGTTCTTGGCTTGCCCTTGCGTGACGAACAAGGTGGTCTTGATGCATGGGAAGGATCGAGATTAGTTTTTAATGAATTTTCTTCTTGTTCATAGCTGTAATTTCAGTTTCTGCAAGGTTGTTCTTGTTCTGTTTTTGTATCTGCTGTAAGTTCTTTTCTGAATTGTTTCGGCAGTAATTAGATTTCATCCTGCAAAGTAAATAGTTAGATAGTTTAATTAGTGAAAAATTGTTCTCGAATCAGTTTGTTTGGAATTTGAATCATATCTGAATTTAGTCTCATATCTTTAGTCCTGCTTAAACTGTAGCGTATCATTTACTGCTTCAGTTCTAAATGTTTGTTTCAAGCTAGATTAGCTGGGTTTATTGAGTTCACTTTGAAGTTCAATCTATTTACATAGTCATTGAAGTAAATTGTTGCATTTGGTTTCAGCTCAGTAGTGTAATTCAGAATTTATTCCTGCAAGTTTCTGATTTCTGCAAAATCCTGATTACTGAAATTTCTGATTTCTGAAGTTTCGGATTCCAAGTCCTGAATAGTACCAAGTGATCTCTATTCCTTGTGAGCTTATCTGACCCTTGGACTGTAGTATTCGAGTTTAGTTGATTTGTTTGATTCTGTATTCAATTCATGTTGTCTTTTATTTCTGCTAGTAGCTCTGAATTCCTGCACATGTATTGCTGCTTTAGATGTTGTTAAACTGAACTTCAGCTGTTTGTTTGCTTTTTGTTTCAATTGTTGCAGAAATTCTACACCAAACTTTGAATTCGATCAGCTTTAGCATTAGACAGTTTAGGTTTATTTGCATGCAATGTTTCAGTATGTTGTTTCTGAAATTGTATCAATGGAGCATTAGTTTCTCTTTGAATCGTATCATGTTCTGAAATCCTGCAGTCTGATTTTGTATCAAGTTCAGTTCTTAATTGCTGTTGCCATTTCTGATTTCCTTCTTTCAATTCTGCAGATTCTTCCACCGAGCTTGTTTGTTCAAGTAAATAGATTTGTTCCAATTCTATATTGACAGTTTCTTTTGTTTCAGCAAATTATGAGTTTCCTTTTGGCACTTTAGTTCCATTTCTTGCAAGCTTGTAGCAATTAAGAAAGTTCAGAGTTTCCATTTCACAACCTGTAGTTAATATTTCCTATAGTAGCAGTTTTTGTTTGCAAAATTTGCAAGTATCATTAGTTGATAAAAGTTTTTTGAAAGGGTAAGTTCTTAATTGCTACTACTTAGTTTAATGTCGTTTAGTTGAGTTTACTTCTTTTCATTGCATTTCCTTTGCTAATTGAAACCAAAATCCCAAGTTCTATTCGAAACCCAAAAACATTGACGACACGTTAACGCAAGCTCGAATCATACAACTTGTACTAGCCCCGAGAAAAATACGACCTGTGGCCCCTTTCCTACGCTTTTGTTCTTCATTGCAAAAAGGGTTTCCAGCACATTTATAAATTTTTAAAATTCTGATGGATCTACATTCGTGACAACTTTAATTAGCTAAATTGGGTCCATCAAATTTTTGGCGCCATTGCCGGGGAAACATACTAGTTGAGTTGTTTGATTTTTGCTTGTGTATTCATTTCATATTTTTCTTGATCCATTTTTCTTGCACTTACTGCTATATCTTCTGATTTGATTTTATTTGATTCATTTTTCTCTATACTTGTACTGCGATTTGTTCTTGTTTTTATGACCAGGTCTACAGGTGGTAATCTTGAGGATTTTGACCCGGAGATTGAGAGGACTTTCAGAGCTAGGAGGAGCCAGCTCAGTGTTTCAGAGGGATTTGATATTATTCCTTCTCAGTCTATTCCTACTTATTCAGTTGATCAGATGGCAGACCACCAGAAGACCATGAAAGAACTAGCAGCACCAGATGCTTCATTCCAGTATTCTAGCATTGCCTATCCAGAGCTGGGTGGAGATTTTGAGCTCAGATCTGGACTTATTCATCTTTTGCCTAAGTTTCAAGGTTTATCTGGGGAGGATCCAAACAGACACTTGCATGAGTTTCATGTTGTTTTCTCCACTATGAAGCCTCAGGGTATTTCAGAGGAAGACATCAAACTGAGGGCTTTTCCATTTTCTTTGACTGGAGTAGCTAAGGACTGATTTTATTACTTACCTACGGGGCATGTGTCTAGTTGGATTTCCATGAAGAAGGCTTTCTTAGAAAAATATTTTCCAGCCTCCAGAACAGCAATTATCAGAAAGAGTATCTGTGGCATTCAGCAGATAGTGGGAGAGGCACTCTATGACTATTGGGAGAGATTCAACAAGTTGTGCTCGAGTTGCCCCCAGCATCAGATTAGTGAGCAGCTCCTCATCCAGTACTTTTATGAGGGATTATTACAGATGGATAGGATTTTGATTGATGCAGCAGCTGGAGGGGCTTTAGTTAACAAAACACCACATCAAGCTAGGGAGCTAATTTCAAATATGGCAGAAAATTCTCAGCAATTTGGAAGTAGAGCATTATCTACTAGAGGGGTTAATGAAGTTCAGATGGGTTCTAATGATCAGAAGGAGATAAAGAATGCATTGGTAGTGATTACATCATTTATGAAGCAATTGACTGCTAATGGTGCAATTCAAAGTTCAACTCCTTCAGCATCTCCACAATCAAATCAAATGGTGATGAGTGTATGTGGTATTTGTTCTAGCAAGGAACACACTTCAGATTTATGCCCCAACCTACAACAAGATGAGTCAGTAGCAGCTTTGGTTAGGGGACAATTTCAAGCTAGGAACAACCCATATTCTCCTACTTACAATCCCGGGTGGAGGGATCATCCAAACTTGAATTATGGGAATTCTTTTTGCCAACAAGGCCCACCACAACAACAATCACAGCAACCCCAACAAATGTTCCAGCAAAGTCAGCAGCAACAACAACAATCACAGCCACAAAATCAACAAATTCAGCTTCCAAATCAATCATTTCAGCAGCCATTCCAACGGTTTCAACAAGGATTTCAAGGGAATTTGAGTTATCCACAGCCATATCAACCTCCACAGCAACAAGTTCAACAACCACAGCAAAATTTCCAGCCTTGGAACCAAAGTTTTCAGCCCCAACAAGCCCAACAACCACATTTCCAAAGATCCCAGCAAATCCAACAATTTCAGCCTACTTCCTCATCATATCAAGGTCAATCAAGGACCTATGCTAATCAAGGAGGCTATGGGAACTCAAATGGAGGAGATGCACAGCAACAACAAATGATGGAGATGCTACAACAAGTGCTCCAACAACAACAACAACAACAACAACAACACAATCAATATCTTGAGAGACAAATTGGGCAAATGGCTAATGATATAAATCAAAGCAAAGCTCAAGGATCAAGTGTATTACCTTCCCAAGCTATTCCTAACCCTAGAGGAAATGTTAGCGCAATTTATTGAGGAGTGGGAAGGTTGCATCAACTCAAAATGACCCAAGAGCAGATTTTTCTGAAAACAGGGCAGCATCTTCGTTTCCAGCCCAAATCAGTGCCGAAACCACTCTAATTTCAGTGGATACCACCCCTAGCTTGTGCCCAACTTCTTCATCTAGCAATCCTCCAATTTTTGTGGAAAACGGAACACAAAACAGTGGCGAGACAGTTCATACAGCAGCTACGGAAAACAGGACAGCAACAAAAAAATCAGCCCCACCCATTTTGGTTCATGAGGAGGAAGTTTCTATACCTTTGCCTTTTCCAAATGGGAGAACTCCAACCAGAAGACAAGGGGAAGAGGAGAAAGCAAAAGAGTACAACGAATTGGTAAAACTTTTTAGTAAAGTTGAAATTAATGTACCCTTGCTGACAATGATTAAACAGGTTCCTAAATATGCGAAATTTTTGAAAGATCTTTGTGTTAACAAGAGAAAGCTTAAGGAGAATGAAATGGTCAGCATGGGGAAGAATGTTTCATCACTCATCCATGCCATACCTCAGAAGTGTGAAGACCCTGGCATGTTCACTGTATCTTGTGAGATTGGAAGCACCACTCTACATGATGCCATGCTTGATCTAGGAGCTTCTATTAATGTCATGCCCAGGACAGTCTTCCAGATGCATGGCATTGGACCTCTACAAAGCACTGGAGTTGTGATTCAGTTAGCAGACCGGAGTCAGACCCGGCCGGCAGGAGTAATTGAAGATGTGTTAGTTAAAGTGAAAGAATTGATTTTCCCAGCGGACTTCTACATTCTAGACATGGAGGGAGAGTACATTGCACGTAGATCCCCACTTATCCTTGGAAGGCCTTTTTTGAAGACTGCAAGAACCAAAATTGATGTATATGCTGGCACCCTTTCGATGGAGGTGGGAGACACAGTAGTCCAGTTTAGCATTTTCGACGCCATGAAGGACCCTCAGGGAAATAGTTCTATTCTGAGCATAGACACCGTAGATGAGACTGCTGAGGCACAGACCATTGCTGATGATGGTATATTTGACATAGTGGGAGGAGAGTTAGTTTCAGAGGAGGATTCATATGATTTTTCTTGTTTTGTATTTTGTGATGATATTGTTTTTGATAGCCCTATTCTTTTTAATGATGTTGTTGCAGAGATTACTCAGGAGGCATGCACAGGAGATTATTCTATAGGTGTAGGGGATTGCACAGAGACCCAGGGACCACCACCACCTTCAGAAAGTGTAGGGACTTGCATGATTGGAGCAAGTACCCAAGGATCACCTATTCTAGTTGATTGTTCACCAGATTTTGAGCCCGAGATGGAGGTATTTCTTGTAGATCCAATAGACATTTCTCATCCAGATCAAGTAAGTATTTCTTCTTTTCCTTTAGAGAATTTTAGGGAGATGTCTAGATTTGCATGTGAAGAATATCTTGATTCATCATTTGTGAAAAATAATTTTGAAAATTCTTTTGAGGCACCCAGATTTGATTTTATGCATTACTATGATATTCTTGAGACAGATTATGCTAAAATTGATTTTGAAAAATTTTTAGAGCCTGAAATTGAAGTTGTTTATTGTGAAGAATCTCTTGTCATTTCTTATGCTGAAATTGAATGTGACAAACTTTTAGAGGTACCTGAGATTGATTTTATGGATTGTGAAACTTTTCTTGATATACCTCATGTAGAATATGCTTGTGAAAAATTTATTGAGGTACCCAAAATTGACTTTATTGGATGTGATGCATTTTTAGATACATGTTATGTAGAGATTGATGATATTGCATTTTTATCTTACCCTACATGCTTGAGAAAGGTTTTACATGTTTTTGCAGGGTCCCAGAGATTTCTTGAGTGGGTTCTACATCTAGACAGTCTTCAACCACCTGAAAGATTTTTCAAAAAGAATAAAGAGGAAGGAGATGAACTTGCTGTGACTTATAGCACTCCACCTCTGAAGTGGCTATTGTACTTAAATCACCTTCGGCCACCTGGACAGTTTACTATGAAGAATAAGTGTGGGGGAGTGATGCAAAATAAAATTGAGCAAATGAAGGAAATTGTTTTAGCTACTCCTCCCCTACCACGATGGAGATTATTCCTTGATAGACTCCGACCGCCAGAAATAAAAGGGAGTTTACTTTTTCTTGCATTTTCTTTCATTGCATGTGTCATTTTTATGTTCTTTAGAAGTAGAATTTTCTTTTGAAATGAATTCTTGCTAATAAATGCATGAGAAGAGTAGAATTAATAAATAGTCATTATAAATGCCATTTTATGTCTTTTGCACTTTTCCTTGATTAATAGGAATAAATGTATTCCTTTAGGTTATTTTCATAGCATTTTAGAGTCTCTTGAAAACAAATTAAATTTGGTTGTTAAAACTTAGGGTTTGAGCTCATGGATGAAATCTTGGATGCTTGAGTACTACTTGGCCATGGATTCTTGATTGAGGACTTGAGATGAATTATTTTTACCTAGTGAGGGTTAGCCTTATTTTTGTGACACATACATGTGATTGCACTCTAGAACTTGCTTAGGTTCTTTCAAAATCATATTTCAATGATTAGATCACATCTATAGAGGCTAATAAATTTGTTTACCTTTCCATGCCAATTTTTGGCAAAAATCATGTTCATTCTATTTTCTTTCCTTATTTCCTATTCCTAACCATGCTTTCTAGGGACTTGTTTGCTTGGGGATGTTCTTTGATGTTATTTTGCCCGAGACGGACAAAAGATTAAGTGTGGGGAAGTGGATAGTGTGATGGAAACATTTAAAAAAAAAATTCATTTCATTTTTGAGTTGAAGCCAAAAATTGTCAATTGGAGTGGAGTTTGGTATCAAGATAAATGGGGATTCAGTTGTGAATTGGAGGTGAATTGGATCTAAAGAAATCTCAATTAGAAAGAAATGGCACACGAAAAAAAAATAGAAAAAAAAACAGAAAAATTGTGCCATGGAAGAGAGTTTGAAAGCAATGGAGGTTGTAGCACTTGGGAAGTAGGAATTATGGAAGTTTTAAATTGGCAACACTTTGCCGAGGTTTGGAATGAGTTGTAAAGTTTGACTTGAGGCAGGAAATGGTTTGTAGAAATCTGAACCAAGGTGGAAACAAGAGAAGAGAAGAAAAATCTGTGCAAAAGAAAGTTTGTACCAACTTGTAATTGGAATTGATTTTCTAAGGCTGTGCATTAGGGATTTGAGTACATAATGTCTCAGAATTTTGGAGCACGTCCACTGCTGTATCAGGGAAGTGGAGTGGGAGTATGAATCAGAAAAAAAAAAGACAAACAATTGTAAGATGGCTGAAGAAAACAGTGAGGTCAAAATGGAGTTATCAAGTGTATATGGAAGGAAGAGTTTCAAAAATCTGAAGGGTTTAGATACTTGGAACATTGAATATGAAACAAGTGGAATTTGACAGCCTATAGTCAGAAGAAAAAAAAAGAACTGCTGAAGAAAAAAATTCAGTCACGAAAAAGAAGAAAAAAAACTGAAATCTTGGGAACTTAAAGGAAGACATGGGAAAGAAATCTATGTGCCAAGTTTCAGATACAATTCTGAGCAGAAAGTTTTTAATTGAATAAGAATTAGTTCATGGCAGTTGATCATAAGAGAAGAAGAAGAAGCAGAAAAGAAGAAAGGAAGGAAACAGTTTGAAAAAAAAGAGAAAAAAAAACAAAGGAAACAACAAAGAGTTAAGTTGGCACATTGAGTTTTGGCACCATGAATTAGTAAAGATACTCTCCTCCAAATTGAAGATTTGCTCTATTACATTCTGATGTCAGTAGAGAGAAAGGAAGAAAGAAAAAAATTTCAGAAAAGAAAAGATAAGAAATAAGTTGGCACACAAGAAGAAGAAATTGGCACAAAGGAATTATGGAATTCTTTTCATAAGATTTTTGAAGGGCATTGCAAAGCATCACTTCATCACACTTTGACTACATTATATGGACTGAAAGGAGGGCGAAAATGCATCAAGAATATCCTTGAACATCCAAGTCTTCCATTTCATTNGTTGCCGGGGAACACACTAGTTGAGTTGTTTGATTTTTGCTTGTGTATTCATTTCATATTTTTCTTGATCCATTTTTCTTGCACTTACTGCTATATCATCTGATTTGATTTATTTGTTTCATCTTTCTATATACTTGTACTGCGATTTGTTCTTGTTTTTATGACCAGGTCTACAGGTGGTGACTAGAGGATTTTGACCCTGAGATTGAGAGGACTTCAGAGCTAGGAGGAGCCAGCTCAGTGTTTCAGAGGCTTTTGGCATTATTCCTACTCAGTCTATTTCCACTTATTCAGTTGATCAGATGGCAGACCACCAGAAGACCATGAAAGAACTAGCAGCACCAGATGCTTCTTTTCAGTACTCCAGCATTGCCTACCCAGAGCTGGGTGGAGATTTTGAGCTCAGATCTGGACTTATCATCTTTTGCCTAAGTTTCAAGGTTTATCTGGAGAGATCCAAACAGACACTTGCATGAGTTTCATGTTGTTTGCTCCACTATGAAGCCTCAGGGCATTTCAGAGGAAGACATCAAACTGAGGGCTTTTCCTTTTCTTTGACTGGAGCAGCTAAGGACTGGTTTTATTACTTACCTACGGGGCATGTGTCTAGTTGGATTTCCATGAAGAAGGCTTTCTTAGAAAATATTTTCCAGCCTCCAGAACAGCAATTATCAGAAAAAGTATCTGTGGCATTCAGCAGATAGTGGGAGAGACACTCTATGACTACTGGGAAAGATTCAACAAGCTTGCTCCAGTTGCCCCCAGCATCAGATTAGTGAGCAGCTCCTCATCCAGTACTTTTATGAGGGATTATTACAGATGGATAGGATTTTGATTGATGCAGCAGCTGGAGGGGCTTTAGTTAACAAGAACCATATCAAGCCAGGGAGCTTATTTCAAATATGGCTGAGAACTCACAACAATTTGGAGGCAGGGCATTATCTACTCGAGGGGTTAATGAAGTTCAAGGGGTTTCTAATGATCAAAAGGAGATTAGTAGTGCATTGTTAGAACTCACATCAGCTGTTAAGCAAATGGGTCTTCAGATTTCAAGTAAAAATTCAATTCCTTCAGCACCTCCACAATCAAATCAAATGGTGATGAGTGTATGTGGAATTTGTTCTAGCAAGGAACACACTTCAGATTTATGTCCCAACCTACAACAAGATGAGTCAGTAGCAGCTTTGGTTAGGGGACAATTTCAAGCTAGGAACAACCCATATTCTCCTACTTACAACCCCGGGTGGAGGATCATCCAAACTGAATTATGGGAAATTCTTTTTGCCAACAAGGCCCACCTCAACATCAATCACAGCAACACCAACAAATGTTTCAGCAAGGGCAGCAGCAACCATTACAATCACAGCACAAAATCAGCAAATTCAGCCCTTTATCAGCATTTCAGCCTCCAAATCAACCAATTTCAGCAGCCATTTCAAGGGTTTCAACAAGGTTTTCAAGGGAATTTGAAGTTATCCACAGCCATATCAACCTCCACAGCAACAAGTTCAACAACCACAGCAAAATTTCCAGCCTTGGAACCAAGTTTTCAGCCCCAACCAAGCCAACAACCACATTTCCAAAGATCCCAGCATCCAACAATTTCCAGCCTACTTCCTCATCAATATCAAGGTCAATCAAGGACTATGCTAATCAAGGAGGCTATGGGAACTCAAATGGAGGAGATCCACAGACAACAAATGATGGAGCATGCTACACAAAGTGCTCCAACAACAACAACAACAAAAACAACACACTCAATATCTTGAGAAAGCAAATTGGGCAAATGGGCTAGTAACATAAATCAAAGTAAAGCTCAAGGATCAGACCTACTACCTTCCCAAGCTGTTCCTAACCCTAGAGGAAATGTTAGCGCAATTTATTTGAGGAGTGGGAGGTTGCATCAACTCAAAATGACCCAAGAGCAGATTTTTCTGAAAACAGGGCAGCATCTTCGTTTCCAGCCCAAATCAGTGCCGAAACCACTCCAATTCAGTGGATACCACCCCTAGCTCGTGCCCAACTTCTTCAATCTAGCAATCCTCCAATTTTGGTGGAAAACGAGGCACAAAACAGTGGCGAGACAGTTCCTACAGCAGCTACCAAAAACAGGGCAGCAACAAAAAAATCAGCCCCACCCATTTTGGTTCATGAGGAGGAAGTTCCTATTCCTTTGCCTTTTCCAAATGGGAGAACTCCAACCAGAAGACAAGGGGAAGAGGAGAAAGCAAAAGAGTACAACGAATTGGTAAAACTTTTTAGTAAAGTTGAAATTAACGTACCCTTGCTGACAATGATTAAACAGGTTCCGAAATATGCGAAATTTTTGAAAGATCTTTGTGTTAACAAGAGAAAGCTTAAGGAGAATGAAATGGTCAGCATGGGGAAGAATGTTTCATCACTCATCCATGCCATCCCTCAGAAATGTGAAGACCCTGGCATGTTCACTGTATCTTGTGAGATAGGAAGCACCACTCTACATGATGCCATGCTTGACTTAGGAGCTTCTATTAATGTCATGCCCAGGACAGTCTTTCAGATGCTTGGCATTGGACCTCTACAGCCCACTGGAATTATGATTCAGTTAGCAGACCGGAGTCAGACCCGCCCGGCAGGAGTCATTGAAGATGTGTTGGTTAAAGTGAAAGAATTGATTTTCCCAGCGGACTTCTACATCCTAGACATGGAGGGAGAGTACCTTGCACGTAGATCCCCACTTATCCTCGGAAGGCCTTTTCTGAAGACTGCAAGAACTAAAATTGATGTATATGCTGGCACCCTTTCGATGGAGGTGGGAGACACAGTGGTCCAGTTTAGCATTTTTGATGCCATGAAGGATCCTAAGGGAAATCGTTCTATTCTGAGCATAGACACCTGCAGATGAGATTGTTGAGGCACCAGCATTGCTGATGATGGTATTTTTGACATAGTGAGAGGAGAGCTGGTTTCAGAGGAGGATTCATCTGATTTTTCTTGTTTTGTATTTTGTGATGATATTGTTTTTGATAGCCCTATTCTTTTTAATGATGTTGTTGCAGAGATTACTCAGGAGGCATGCACAGGAGATTATTCTATAGGTGTAGGGGATTGCACAGAGCCCCAGGGACCACCACCACCTTCAGAAAGTGTAGGGACTTGCATGATTGGAGCAAGTACCCAAGGATCACCTATTCTAGTTGATTGTTCACCAGATTTTGAGCCCGAGATGGAGGTATTTCTTGTAGATCCAATAGACATTTCTCATCCAGATCAGGTAAGTATTTCTTCTTTTCCTTTAGAGAATTTCAGGGAGATGTCTAGATTTGCATGTGAAGAATATCTTGATTCATCATTTGTGAAAAATAATTGTGAAAATTCTTTAGAGGTACCCAGGCTTGATTTTATGCATTGTATGATATTCATGAGACAGATTATGCTAAAATTGATTTTGAAAATTTTTAGAGCCTGAAATTGAAGTTGTTTATTGTGAAGAATCTCTGGTATTCTTATGCTGAAATTGAATGTGAAAACTTTAGAGGTACCTGAGATTGATTTTATTGGATTGTGAACTTTTCTTGATATACCTTATGTAGAATATGCTTGTGAAAAATTTATTGAGGTACCCAAAATTGATTTTATTGGATGCGATGCATTTTTAGATACATTTGATGTAGAGATTGATGATATTGCATTTTTATCTTACCCTGCACGCTTGAGAAAGGTTTTACATGTTTTTGCAGGGTCCCAGAGATTTCTTGAGTGGGTTCTACATCTAGACAGTCTTCAACCACCTGGGAGATTTTTCAATAAGAATAAAGAGGGAGGAGATGAACTTGCTTTAACTTATAATACTCCACCTCAGAAGTGGCTATTGTATTTAAATCACCTTCGGCCACCTGGACATTTTATTGTGAAGAATAAGTGTGGGGGAGTGATGCAAAATAAAATTGAGCAAATGAAGGAAATGGTTTTAGCTACTCCTACTCCTCCTCTACCACGATGGAGATTATTCCTTGATAGACTCCGACCGCCTGAAATAAAAGGGAGTTTACTTTTTCTTGCACTTTCTTTCATTGCCTTTTTCATCTTTATGCTTGCTAGGAGTAGAATTTTCTTTTGAAATGAATTCTTGCTAATAAATGCTTGAATAGAGTAGAATTAATAAATAGGCATTATAAATGCCATTTTATGTCTTTTGGCACTTTTTCTTGATTAATAGGAATAAATGTATCCCTTTAGGTTATTTCCATAGCATTTTAGAGTCTTTTGAAAACAAATTAAATTTGGTAGTTAAAACTTAGGATTTAAGCTCATGGATGAAATCTTGGATGCTTGAGTACTACTTGGCCATGGATTCTTGATTGAGGACTTGAGATGAATAATTTTTACCTAGTGAGGGTTAGCCTTATTTTTGTGGAACATACATGTGATTGTACTCTAGAACTTGCTTAGGTTCTTTCAAAGTCATATTTCAATGTTTAGATCACTTCTATAGAGACTAATAAATTTGTTCACCTTTCCATGTCAATTTTTGGCAAAAATCATGCTCATTCTATTTTCTTTCCTTATTTCCTATTCCTAACCATGCTTTCTAGGGACTTGTTTGTTTGGAGATATTCTTTGATGTTATTTTGCCCGAGACGGACAAAAGATTAAGTGTGGGGGAGTGGCTAGTGTGATGGAAACATTTGAAAAAAAATTGCATTTCATTTTTTGAGTTGAAGCCAAAAGATACCCAATTGAGTGGAACTTGGTATCAAGATAAATGGGGATTCAGTTGTGAATTGGAGGTGAATTGGATCTAAAGAAATCTCAATTAGAAGAAATGGCACACGGAAAAAAGAAAACAGGAAAAAAAAAACACAGAAAAAAAAACAGAAAAAAAAAACTGTGCAAGGTGGAAGCAATGGAGTTTGTAGTATTTGGGAAGTAGGAATTATGGAAGCTTAAATTGGCAACACTTTGCTGAAATTTGGAATGAGTTGTTAGGTTTGACTTGAAGCAGGAAATGGTGTGTAGAAATCTGAACCAAGGTGGAAACAAGAGAAGAGAAGAAAAATCTGTGCAAAAGAAAGTTTTGTACCAACTTGCAATTGGAATTGATTTTCTAAGGCTGTGCATTAGGAATTTGAGTACATAAATGTCTCAGAATTTTGGAGCACGTCCACTGCTGTATCAGGGAAGTGGAGTTGGAGTATGAAACAGAGAAAAAAAAGAAAAAGAAAAGCTGAAATTTTTGGGAACTAAAAGGAAAGACATGGGAAAGAACTCTATATTCCAAGTTTTGGATAAAATTCTGAGCAGCAAGTTACTAACTGAACAAGAATTAGTTGATGACAGTTGATCATAAGAAATAAGAGGTCAGCAGCTCGGAAAAGAAAAAAAAAACAGTTTGAAAAAGGAAGAAAAACACAAGGAAGAAAGTTGGCACATTGAGTTTTGGCACCATGAATTAGTAAAGATACTCTCCTCCAAATTGAAGATTTGCTCCATTACATTATGATTTCAGTAGAGAAAAGAAAGAAAGAAAAAAATTTCAGAAAAGAAAAGATAAGAAACAAGTTGGCACACAAGAAGAAGAAGTTGGCACAAAGGAATTATGAAATTCTTTTCATAAGATTTTTGAAGGGCATTGCAAAGCATCACTTCATCACACTTTGACTACATTATATGGACTGAAAGGAGGGCAAAAATGCATCAAGAATATCCTTGAACATTCAAGTCTTCCATTTCATTCAAATTAGCTATTTACTTTGCTTTAATTCCATTTTTACCATTACCTATTTCTTTCACTTTTGAATAAGTTTTTATAGATGATTGATTCTAATCTTGAATAATGGTAGAGAGTAGATAATAAGCAAGCCTATGGTAGTGCAAGAAGCATGTGTGTATGAGTGAGCTCCATTTTCATCATGAATTTAGCACTTAGGAGGAGAGCCACCAAAAATTACCTTGAAAGGCTTAGTGAGTGAAATTCATCTCAATGAATCATGAAGGTTGAAATTGTTAAGTTGTTGATTTAAGGACAAGATATTAGTCTATAGAGTTTAGATTTTTGAGAATTAACAACCCTAGGTAATTTCTTTTCAATTGCTTCTACTTATGTTTGGAAATAAACTAGGGGATACATATTTAGTACTTTTCGCGAGACGCTCAAGCTTAAGTGTGGGGGAGTTGATAAGTGTCATTTTATTGATCATTTTATATGCTTAAATCTGTGTTTGACTCATATTTTACTGGTGAAATTGTGGATTCACCCTAGGTTTTAGAATTTATACCCTTTTTGGACCTAATTGTAAATCTTGTTATATTTGAGTTGTTTTGTCACTAAATTTTTGATCTACTTTTGTAGGCTTGGAAGGATCATGAACCTAGGTAATGTTAGGTCAAAGTTGAGCCAAAGTGGACTGGATCAAGTAATCAAGTTCCGATTCATTTGGACCGTCCGATGAGAGAACGGTTAGATCTAGACCATCTGATAACTTTTGGCAGATCCGAGCTGGGGTTAAGTTTAATCGAGAGATCAGATCAAGATCTGGAAGTTTCAGCCCAATCGGAGATCATCTAGCCGTTGGATCACGATCAGAGTGATCTAGACCATCCATTTCAAACATCAGCTTGATCTGAGCCATCCGCCATAGATCTGGCAGATCCGAGCTACCCCGAGGATGATCCTGATCTCTGATCAAGATCTGGAAATTTTGAATCAAATCGGACGAGCATCCACCGTTGGATGAAGCGGGATTAATCTCAGCCGTTTAAATTAAATGGGTTAAGTTTAAATCGGAAATTCCCTCGGCAGATCTCGGTGTCGCGTCTTCGCCATTTCCAGCTTCATTCTTCTTCGTTTTTCTTCGATTTTACTTCATTTCTTCGGCGATTTTCTTCAGTGAAGGCGTGTCCAACTCGATCACAACCTTAGAGCAAGATTTGGATCGTTGGGAGGAAGTTTTAGTGGCGATTTTAGCTCCAGATTGCGTCGGATGCAGTTTTGAGCAGATCTGACATTGGAGCTAAATTTCCAGCGATTTGCGAGTTGAAGGGGTTCTTGGCTTGCCCTTGCGTGACGAACAAGGTGGTCTTGATACATGGGAAGGATCGAGATTAGTTTTTAATGAAATTTCTTCGTGTTTGTAGCTGTAATTTCAATTCTGCTCTTAATCCTGTTTCTGCACTTGTATCAGCTGCGTTACTTTCAGTTTCTGAATTGCTTTTCCTTAATTAGGTCTTAATACTGCAAGACAATCAGATAGGGAGTTTGTTTAGTGAACAATCGTTTGCAAATTCAGTTTATTTCATGTTTTTTCACTTGCGTATCAGTGAGGTAACAGCGTGCCAGTTTTCATTTCCTTTAAGTGTAGCAGTGTTCTGTTTGAGTTTCTGAATTGTGCTCTAGGATAGATTTAGTTTCATCTTTCGAATCTACATTGTAGTTTATCTTATTCACAAGCATTTACATCTAGTTTCTGCACTTAATGACAATTTCTGCTTTGCACATTAGTTTAAAGCTGCATTTCAGTTTCAATTCTGCATAAGTTCAGTTTTAAGGCTGCATTGTTTCAGTTTTAGCTTTTGCATTTCGTGCCAAGTAACCTTAGCTCCTTTTGAAGCTTTGCTGCACCTAGAGTAGTGATTCAAATTCATATTGCAATTGTTAGTTTCAGCAATTGATCTATCGTTACAATTTCTGTAGTCAACTTAGTAATTTCTGCCTTTTCATTTCTGCTGTCCAACTTCACTTCTGCAATCCCCAATTGTCAATTCTGAAGTTGGATCAGTGGAGCCTTGCATTAGAACTTTATTGCATTTGAAATCAGCTTTCTTATGTGACATTTGCATCGAAATTCTACTGCAATCCATTTCTGCACAGCAGTTTTCACTCTACAAGTTAGTTTTGTTTGAGTAAATGTTTGCATATGTTTAGCTGCTGGATTCTGTTTCCCCACTAAGTTTGTGTTCACATCATTCCCTCTGAATTAACTTGTTTCATTGCTGAATTGCCTTGTTTCAATTGCTGCATTCAGGTTGCAGTCTATAGCTGTCGAATTTTGTTTCTTCACCAGTGTAATCTCTGCATTTTAAATTGCTTAATCAGTAGTTTCATTAATTGTTGCATTGTTCTTTCTATTCAGTAGATCATGTTACTGGTAGTTTATTTCACAATCCAACTTGATCAGCTTGCTTCTTACCAGTCTAGAACCTGCACTTAATTTCTTTTTGGCACATAATTCTCCTTCCTTTGCGTTTCAAGTTAGTTTCCATTCTTCACTTTGTATCAAGTCTTTATTTCTGAAATTTTGTTTATAATTTTGCATTAGCTCAATTCGAGAATGTCAGCATCATTTGATTCTCTTGCTTAGCATTTGTTTTGCAAAATTGAAATTAGAATGGTTCCCAAATTCGTTAAGTCATTAGTTGGTTAAATTTTCTCATTAGTTGAATTTTTAGATGCTTTTATTTGCTCAAATTCATTTGGTTAATTCTTCCGTCCTTTTCATTACGTTTTTCTTGTCTAATTGAAACCAAACACCAGATCTTATTTGAAACCCAAAAACATTAACGACGCATAAACGCGAGCTTGAATCATACAACTTGAACTAGACCTTGGAAAAATACGACCTGTGGCCCCTTTACTACGCTTTTCTTCTTTGATTGCAAAAAGGGTTTCCAGCACTTTATAAATATTCTAAATTTGAGACCCACTTTCGTGACAGTCATTTTGGGTCCATCAACAGTTGAAGGATATGCAGATATTGTGCAAGTAAGTAATGAAGGCTGTAGATTAAAGCCGGCAGAGTTCCCAAATGTAGCAGATGCTTATTAGAGGGTTTTATGGCTTAGTTTGGCTTCTATTGGATGCTGAGGGCTGCTGATGATGGGCTTATCTTAGCAAATGGGTGCGGGAAATTGGCAATCTGTCAGATAAGAGAAAAGGGTTTCTGTGCCAAGACAGGGAGTTTTCGGGGGTTAGCAGTTTGGGTCATACAGTGCCAAACGTATCAAGGTTTTGGCTGAAGCAGCAATTGAGTGAATTTAACCTACACAGGCTTGTTTCAGAAGGAGCTGCATGGATGTAAATGGTCAACCAAAGTGGAATGGCAAAAGTGCCAAATGTGCCAAATAAACCCTAGGGCTGGAATGCAGTTCGGTTGTTTGAGGTCTGAAATATGATATCTGTTTTTTAATTGCCAAGGTGTCAGTGGAAGGAACACACGGGAGGAGCCACTTGCAGTAGTGGCTATTGTTTATCAGTGAGTACGGATGGAGGATGGAGTGAAAGGCTGTACCTCTACAAATGAAGGAGTATCAGAAAAGGGGGACTGGCTTTGCAATGGAGGTTGGTTTCAGTGTGACAAACGCTAACAAAACCTGCTGCGTGCCAGAATTGCCAGAAAACATGGTGGCCGGATTTCTGATTTCTGATGTCCGAAATCAGATTATCAGAAACCTGGAAAAGAGCAGAGTTTGGGAGGGATTGATAGTGTGTCAAGTTAGGAGACAAGGTGTGCCATAGGTGGAAAAGAAGCAGTTTGCAGGGCAGATTAATGCATCACAGGACCTATGTCAATTGCGGCTCTGAAGTCAAGGGATGGCAGAAATATCAGAAGTAAATTGTGAATAGATGCTTGACACTGATGTGATCCGGCTGCTTCATCTGGAAAGTCAGTTCTTTGGTGATTGTATGTTGCCGAGATAATTTCAGAATTCAGAAATAAGTAAGTTGCAGTGGGGGTTAAATGGCAGTATGAATGCGGGGTCTTCATACATTTCTGAAACTGTAGTAAGATGTTGTTGGGATTGAAGTGCTGAAACTGTAGAGCGTGCCAAGGAAGAGGAATTTGCAGCATCCAACTCGGATTTTGATTGCTATGGCATCTGGGGATGTTGGAGCTTGCTTTGACGGTCGGCCAGAGGTATTGACTCCTGAGTGAATTGCAAACAGAAGGTTGAAGGGAAGATGCGGGAAATTGAGTCTAAGACTAGGCTTGAGATATAACAAATGGTTGATACTTGTATACATTCATATAGAAAGTCGAGGGGAATTTTATCTGCAATAATTGTAAATCTCTTGGAGTTGCTGTAATGCTATATTAGAAGGTCAGGTTTGTCCCCCTTCTAATATAGAGTTTCGTTCATGAATAAGATTTTCCTTTTATCAAAAAAAATATATCAGATAATCATAAAACAGCAAATAGTCAACTTCATAAGTCAGCTGATATGTGAGAGAACCAGCACAGTCATACAAGTCAAACATGAGTCAACCCTACTGAGTAGGGGCAGTCAAATAGTCACTAGTACAATGCCACTCGAGTCTAGGAGGAGGGACCAGGATGATCAGATCAGCCTGTGTGCCAAGATCGAAATAGCGCCATCATCTCGTCATATCGTGCGTCGCTAGTCTCTCTATCGGCTCTGCGGGCACTCATATACTCAGTGTAATAGCCTTGATTTGCCTCCATTCCTTCAGCATGATTTGCCTCCACTTCCTCTCGGAGGCTCTGGATCTGTGACTCGAGCCGTGTCACTCTCTCGTAGAGTGTCGGTGGTGGGGGTTCGTCTATGTGCTCGCGAACCTCGGCTGCCAGATCTCCGACATCGACCTCAACATCCTCGTCAGAGTCGATCGGTGGTCCGGCTCACTGGCGTCTCCATGACAAAACCTCGGTAGCCGAGACCTCTATACCAGCTAGGGAGAAATTCCTATAACCTATCTCATCGAAGTCAGTCAACGCGGCCATCTCACCCTCGATGATGTTACGGCTGTGATAATGAAGAATGGAAGTGATGATGTGGCAATAGGGGGTGCGTACCCGCCCCTGAGTGGTAACACTGGACGCATACAGGATCGTATGGAATATGTGTAGTCCAATGTCAATATCAAGATGGTGGATCAGTGCATACAGAAGGAAGGTGTGAAATGGTCATATGGTCGCGACGTCCCTAGTGGATAGTGGTAAAATGCAGCAGACTAGAACTCTGTACAGGGCGTAGTCCTGGACCTGAAGGTCAACGGACTGAAATCGTCTAGCTACGGGGAGCCTAGCTTCCCTATAGAAGTAGGAGTGGAGAGTGTCTAGAGTAATGTGAGAGTAGGGAGCATCAAATGGAGGATCCCTAGGAGGATAGCAACAAAAGGTGGACTGGGAAGGTCGTAGTCCAAGAAATCGATTTAGCAAAGAAGGAGTGATTGACAAGGGCATCCCTTGAATAGTAGTGACAAACATGAGATCGTTCTGTCTAACTATGTTATTATAGAATTTTGCACATAAAGATGTGTTAATTAGGTGAGTGCAGAATACTAGATTGTCTAATTGATAAAAGTTTATAACATTCATGGCTAGAGGACAAGATTGGGTGAAGAATTGTCTATTGAGATAACTAGTTTTATAGGCTTATATGTAGTTCGAGCAAACTTATTACACAATTCTAGAGTTGGAAACCTAGGATCGGGACTTGGTTCGGTACCGGGGTTCGCTTGGTTTGCTTGGCGTTTTCTATGTTGAGAAACATGCATTTAGAAGAAAGAATTTAAGGAAAAAGTAAATGTATAAGAAAATGGTAATTAAAGAATTATACCGAGGGGCCGCTCGTGGAGGCATTGTCGAAGTTGAGCAAGAAGGTCACTCTGTCGCCTTGGAATGAAGGAAGTTAGAAAGGAGGAAGTTTTTGGTGTGGCAAGAAGAGGAGATTCGGGTGGCCTTTTATAGGCGTTTTGGCTAGGGCGCTCGGGAGCTCTCGGGCGTCCGGGACAGGGCTTTGCTGTTGACAGTGTACAAACACTGGTTGGGGCGCCCGCAATGGCCCGGGCGCCCCGGTCAGACAAGAATAGCAGCCTTGCAGCCTTTGACCGGTACTAGGGGCGCCCGAAAGGTTCGGGGCGCCCTGGTTAAGGTATAAAGGCAGATTTTTGCCTTGAGAGAAGTGAAAGTCTTGAGGGGGGGTGCCCGAGGAGCCACGGGCGCCCGGATTGAGTGTGGATTGGCATCTTTGTTGTCTTGTCATCATTTGACCATGGTTTAATTGGTTTGACCATGGTTTGAAATGATTTGACTGCTTTGACCGAGATTTGACTACTTTGACCATAGTTTGACTATTTTGACCATGGTTTGACCATGGTTTAGGTCAATTTCGTTCTAAACTACAAGATTTACTGTTATTTAAATAATAATGTAGGTATTAACTGAATTTTAATTAATTTAATTTTTACCATCTCACCCATTCTAGAGTTGTCAATCACGTTTGCCTTATCAGTTTTGGGAGACAGGTTTTGGTAAATAGAATTATTTTGAAAAATTATGATTTATTTTGAAAAAGTCTAATTAATTTTTGAAAACAATTGATTTGAGTTTATTTTAAAAATAATGTTTGAATCTATAATTTGTTGGTGCAGAAAGCACCAAAGTCAAACCTGTGTTTTGATAATGGCAACAGGGTTCAAAGTTAAGTCTTAGTTGTTATCTAACATGTTACTCTAGTGGCCAGGAAACAAAGTCCTAGCAAAGGGCTGCTAGGCACTGGCGAAGGAATGCCAGGGTGAAAAGCCCTAGCGAAGGACTGCTAGGCCCCAAGCGAAGGACGGCTTGGGAATGAAGCCCTAGCGAAGGACTGCTAGGCACCGGGCGAAGGATAGCTCGGTATCCAAGACCTGGCGAAGGACCGAGAGGCAAAAGTCCAACTAGAGGAACGTTTGGCATCAGGTATATTCTCCCGAGAGGAGTAGGTGAGGACGCGTTCCCCGTCGAGGGAACAGTAGGCGTCGGTTCGACCTAGGGTTCCATTTTGGAGACCCAAAGTCAGAACCAAGACAGCTAAGGCTGTATGAAACTAACAACTTACTGCTTTATGTTGTTTTCGGACTAACCCTGGATGCAGGACCAAAGGAACGAGTGTCTGCAGCTCAGAGAGCCTCAAAGAAGTGAGGCAGCAGCTGAGTAGGGCGCCCTGAGTGTCCAGGGCGCCCCCAAGGTGAACAAGAAACAAATGAAGCAAAAAGGAGCTTCGGTTGACTACTGGCCGGGGCGCCCCCAGCAACCAGGGCGCCTTCAGCGCCCAGGGCCCCCTCAGCAGCCAAGGTGCCCCGTGCCTATGCCAGCGAAGCCAATCACCCTTATCCAGCCGAGAAGCCCGCGCGGAAGGAGTCAAGCAGGGCGCCCCTAGGGTCAATCCTCATCCCTATTCGAGTGGGATAAAGGTTGACCGAGAGAATCTTGGATCACGTGACACGTGGGGGGGGGCGCCCCTGATGTCCAGGGCGCCCCGAGGTGCTATAAATAACACCCAACGCCCAGGCTTCAAGGAACATCTCGAACACAACGCTTCTACGCTCTTCTGCTCTCAAGCCTCGCTCCGGAAACTGCCCAACTCGAGCCGACGACGTCCTGCTGCTCCGAAAAAGTCAATCTACTTTGGACGTCGGTAAAGAAGAGTGATTTTCAATTTACTGCACTTACTCTGTAATCAATATTTATAAATTGTTTTTGCGCCTATATAGAATTGCCCAAAGTAAACGGTCAATGACCGTGGGCCTTGGAGTAGGAGTCGACCTAGGCTCCGAACCAAGTAAAACCTCCCGTATTTGCGTTGTGTGCTTTTAACTTCCGCTGTGCAACTTCTCTTAGTTTACAAATCCGAAAGTTTTCCGATATTCACCCCCCCTCTATCGGTTTTCTCGATCCAACAAGTGGTATCAGAGCGGGGAAGTTCAAACTTGGTGCAACCACCAGTTTGAATTTTTTTTTTCGGATTTTTTTTCTTTTATCTAGTTCGAATTTTTTTTAATCTTTCGTTCGATTCTTTTTCGTTAATCGAGGTTGGTGCAACACCCCTCGTTATTTCATTTTATTCATCCCGCACTACTAATCCAAGACCAAGTCTTGGGAATTTCTCTTCTTGTTAGTAAATTTTATTTCAGATTAAATGGTCATGCAAGAAGGATTTAGCACCGCCAGACCTCCACTTTTCAGTGGAGAAGACTTTTCTTACTGGAAAAGTCGTATGGAGGTCCACCTGAAAACTCAGGTGGACATGTGGATCATCATCCAGTCCGGACTGGAGATCCCCAAAAACGCCGAAGGACTACCTCAAAGCTACTCAGAATGGGACACCGCTCTGAAGCACAAAATAGAAGTCGACGCAAAAGCGACCCAGACTATCCAATGCGGATTGACAAAAGAGGAGCTGAACCGGGTAGGCCCCTTCAATAGTGCTAAGGAGCTTTGGGCAAAACTGATCGAGCTGCACGAAGGAACATCAGATACTCGGATCAGTAAAAGGGATCTGCTCCTGAGCAAACTGTACACCATCAAGATGGCCGACAACGAAACAGCAGCCCAACTCCACGCACGAATCCAAGAGTTGATGAACGGTCTTCACACTATAGGTCACAAGGTCGAAAATCGTGACCTAATAAGGTATGCTCTAAACGCCTTCCCTAGGAACACCTTGTGGGCATCTATGGTAGATGCATACAAGGTCTCAAGGGATCTTTCTAAAATAAAGTTAGACGAATTATTTTCCGAATTAGAACTGCACGAAAAAACTAACTCCAATATGGTCGAGAAAGGGATTGCCTTCATTGCAGGAAAATCTGGATGATCAACAAAGAAGAAACCTCAAACTAAACATGAGTCTAACCCAGACTCAGACACAGAAGATGAAGGAGAACAAACTAAGCTGGTCCGACTGGCCCGAAGCTATTACAAAGAGCTGAAGAACCAAACCAACAGACGGAAAGCCGGCCGAAGAAAGGACGAACCAGCTAAACCCGCAAACGACAAAAACAAGCCCAACATGACCTGCTACGAGTGCAAGAAAAAGGGTCACTACAAGTCAGAGTGTCCTAACCTAAAGGAGACTAAAAAGACGAGAAGAAAGAAAGCACTGCAAGCAACTGGGATGAATCTTCCTCTGAAGAAGAAGAAGAAGTACCCCAGGCCAACCTTCTAGCCCTGACCGCCTCAGAAGAAGTCGAGACCGAGTCAGAATCAGAACAGGACGACGACAAACTAACCTTCTCAGAGGATGGCGAAATCAAGGTAAGTGGCTTTAATAGAAGTCAGTTAAACGATTTAATTTCATATCTTTCTCGAGATTTGGCGAAAGCCAAACTCTGAATCGAATCCCTCCGACAGGAAGTAAAACTCCTGAAAGAGGGAGCTGAATCTAAACCCTCAACCGAGAAAGCTCAAGAAGGAACTCCTACTCAAGTTGAAAAACTTGAGAAAGAGAACTCCTCCCTGAAAACTCAGGTTAAGGATCTTAGATCAGCTTTAGAACGATTTACCTCTGGTTCCAAGGGTCTAGACATGATTCTTGGAAAACAGAAGTCCGTTCTAAATCGATCCGGACTTGCCTATAGAACCAAATCCTGACAAAGATCTTACCTTGCTGTACTGAATCAGTCTAGAGGTAAAATTCAGGCATGGGTACCCAAACTGTGCCTGAATAAACCGACTGGATCAAATCAGTATTGGATTCCCAAGGACAAGATTCACATCTTGCCTAATCATTACCGTGGCTTTAGTCCAGGGGGAGCCAAACTGAAAATTATATTCATTGTTAGATAAAATCCAACTTTCTTTACTTTGCATGTTTGCTTGTTTATTTAATTTCTGCAATTTATTATGCTTAGACTTAGGTTAGTTTAAGGATTGAACAAACTTAACTGAAACTTGAAAACATAGTATTGGGTGGAGGTGAGATGATAGTACGTTAGGGAAACCAATTCTAATAAGATCAAGTTTACTTGGTCTCTTTAGACTGGTGAAACTAGCCGAAGCTACCGATCCAAAATCCAAACTAGTTAGACCAGAACTTTTTCAAAAATTAATTTTGAAAATGAAATTTCATTAAACGGCTTTGTCAAGGAAAGGGTTGATGATCCAATAAGGCTGCGACCAAAGAAGGCCTAGTGCCTCGCCAAGACCTGGAAGCCAATTTTTGAATTTCAAATTCAAATTACTTTTTGTTAAATTCAAATCTAACACATTTTTCAGTTAAGAATAGATTCAAACAAAATAAATTAAAAATGCTTTCAAAATTAATTAAGATTTTCAAAATAAATAATTTTTTTTTTTAAATTTTATGTATCAAAACCTGTCTCACAAAACCTATAAGGCTAACGTGATTAACAACCCTAGATTGGGTGAGACAGTCAAATTAAACTCAATTATGATTCCTTTAATACCTGTATTGTAGTTTAATCCTATATTTCAAACCATGGTCAACTTGGTCAAACCATGGTCAACGTAGTCAAATTACGGTCAAAGCAGTCAAACCACGGACAATGTAGACAAACCTGGGTCAAAACACTCAAATCGGGTCAAATCCGATCAAAAACACTCCTCTAGGGTCAAAACCAATCCTTAGGGCGCCCAATCCCTTGAGGGCGCCCCGAGGTTGGTCAAAAGCTGCCAAAAGGCAGCTGCAGCCCTGGCTAGGGCGCCCTCGTCAGGCGGGGTGCCCTCCCATAGTCCTTCAATGGCAGAAAGCTGCCGAAAGGTAACTGCAGGCCTGGTCAGGGCGCCCTCACCAGCCGGGGCGCCTTCGACAGACAGGGCGCCCTCCCGATAAAGGGCGCCCGAAACTGCCTATAAAAGGGGTTCCATTCCCCTTCTTCTCTTCACACTCAAACCACTCCTTCTCCTCAACTCTCTACTTTCCAAGAGATCTTGCAACCCTCTCAAGCTCTCATCTTCAACAATGCCTCCCCGAGCAGCCCGGTAAAATTTTTAATTAAGTTAATTTCTTTTCAATTTTTCATTAAATGCATACTTTCTTTAAATGCACATTCTTTCTCTTAGAAGACGCCGACCAAACTAGGCAGAAGTCTCGATCACGTTTGAGACGGAGGAGCCGGGGGCTACACCCCGCAAGTCTCCCTCCTTGGAAAGAGACCCCAGGAAGGGCAAGGCCGCTGCACACGGCCCGCCCTCTGGACATATGGGAGTAATCTCCGGAGGACCCACCGGAGGAGACTCCCATCGGGCAAGGAAGTCTCATACCCGGCGCCTGGAGAACTACGCAATTGGGACGAGCCGGAGCCAGGATCACGACCCTACGATTTCTTTCGGCCCTGAAGACTTGGACGAAGAAGAAGCTCCCCATGAAGGCGCCCTGATAATCTTTGCCCGCATCACCAACTATGAGGTCAAGCGCATCTTTGTGGATACAAGAAGTTTCATGAACATCCTGTACAAGGCTGCTCTGGATCAGATGCAGATCGATAAAGAGGAACTATTTCTGGTCTCGACCCCGCTGTTTGGCTTCACCGGGTATCGAGTACAGCCGATAGGGTAAATAACCTTATCACTATCGTTGGGCAGCGACGTGCTTGACAGGACCAGGAGGACACCCTTCTTAATCGTGGGCGCTCCCTCATCCTACAACGTCATCTTGAGTCGCCCGACGCTCAGTGTCTTCCAGGCGGTGGTCTCTGTCTACCACCAGAAGATAAAATTCCCGGTAGGTGACCGAGTGGCTGATGTCAAAGGAGACCAATTGGTGTCTCGGCGATGCTACAGTGGGGAAGTCAGATTAGAGTCCCGGAAAAGCCCGAGGGCACAAGAAGGCTAATCGGAGGAAGTGGCCGTTCATAGGGGGACAGAGACAAATAGCTCAAGAGGCCAGGACAAACCAACTGTCTCCAACCCTGTCACCCCCGATAAGATTTGTGTGGCATACTTTGTACTTGCCTGTCTATTTTTGCTGCCTTGTAGTGAATTCATGAAATAAAGGAACGTATCGTCACAAAAGTGCCAGAACATCTGACAAAAACCCTAATACCTTACGGTACTGCGGATGCCCGGGGTACTTAGGCTTGGGTTGGGTGCTACGGATGCCCGACCAAGAAACAAAATCCTAATACCTCGCGGTGCTGCGAATGCCCAGGGTACTTAGGCTTGGTCTGGGTGCTATGGACGCCTGACCAAGAAACAAAACCCTAATATCTCACGGTGCTGCGTGTAACGACCCAGAAAATTCTCTTAATATTTTCTTAAAATATTGAGCATGTCTAAATAATTTTCCGAGGGACCTAGAAATATTTATATAAAAGTTGGCCTAGAAATCCATATTTTCTCAATTAAATTGAGAAAACTAAGTACTAATGGGCCTTATATGGGCTTTTTAGTACCATGATTATTGGTGAATTTTAGGTAAAAATTTATAGAAATATGAAGGGATTTTAATAAGAAATATTAACATAATTATGGGGGAATTTTTAGGGATTTTTGAAAATTACTAGGAGAATAAAATAAAATAAGTGGAAAAAAATTGTGCATTTACCAAGGATTGAACCTTGGACCTCTTGTACAACCATGCATGCTTTAACCAACTCATCTAGCAAGGGAATGTTATAAGGGAATGAAATGGAGATTGGTTAAGGCTTAGAAGAAGATGAAGGGTCATGGAGAGACTCTTCATTTACCTCCTTAATGGGTGATAAATAGAGGGGTTTGGGAGTTTCTTTCTTTCTTCCTTCAATTGCATTTCCTCTCCTCCTCCTTCCTCATTCTAGCCGAACACCTCAAAGGGAGTTCTCCCTTGGAAAAGTTCCACCAAGGCTTCATCTCCAAGATCTAAGGTTTTCACAAGAGTACAAGGGCTAAGGGTAGTCAAGAGGCAACAAGATTTCCATCCTTCTCTCAAATCTGAGGTTTATAATCAAGATCAACCAATGTAAGACTCCCTCACCTGTGGTATAATGGTTTTTCTTGAAGATTTACATGATATGAAAGTCTTGTATGTGATGTTTATGTTGGAAAACCAAAGGAAACCCATGAACCTAACCTTATAGGTTTCGGCCACCATGGGTTCTTGGTCTATAATGATGATAAAAATCTTCATAATGTTGTCTAATGTGTTCTCATGATGTTTAGAGATTAAATATAATTTTTGAGAATTTTTGAGGTACCCTAGGATCCCCTAGGGTTTCGGTCATCCCATGAATCCATGGGTAGAGTTGAACTTAAACCCTCAAGCGTGTGGTTTGTGTGTTATCATGACATAAGGGAGATTGAGGGGGGCTTATGTGAACTTTTACAAGGCATTGTGACCCCCACAAGTTTCAGCCAAGTTAGACCTAGGGCAATAAGTTAGGGATTTCCCTCAAGCAAGGGTCCCAATGGCTTCATGGTAGAGTATGTTTGGTGTTAATGTTTGATTGGGGATTTTATGGAATTTTTCCATGAACCCATGGCCTTGTAGGGTTTCAGCCAGCACATGGAAAGAGGGCTAAAGGTTAGGGATAACCCTAATTATGAGCCCTAATGGCCTCCCATGGTCTTATAAGTAAAGTATGGTTGGTTCTTTACCTTATGCTATGTTACATGATTAATGGAATGATGGAATCTAGCCCTATAGGTTTCGGCCAAGCAAAGGAATTTAGGGTTTGGAAGGAGTTAGGGTTCAAAGAATGATGGTTTATGCTTACCATGAAGTATATATATGTATAGGTTCAAGCATGTGGTAGAAATCATGTTACCAATAACCCTAAGATTAAGCACCATGTTTTATGTTTTATGTCTTATGTTTATGATTGGATGCCATGCTTAATAGGGTTATTTATGAATGTCTTATGTTTATGCCATGTACTTGGATGGTAGGTAGCATATTTATGGAAGTCCTACCTATGTATGCTCATGTTATGTTAAGAACCATGCTATGTTATATGCTCATGTTATGTTAAGAACCATGCTATGTTATATGCTCATGTTATGTTAAGAACCATGCTATGTTATTTTGTAGGTTTATGTTCATGATAAGAATGATGCCATGATAAGTATGTTATGTTTATGTTCATGATAAGAATGATGTCATGATAAGTATGTTATGTTTATGTTCATGATAAGAATGATGTCATGATAAGTATGTTAGGTTTATGTTCATGATAAGAATGATGTCATGATAAGTATGTTATGTTTATGTTCATGATAAGGATGATGCATGTCATGTTTTATGAATGATGATGCATGCCATGTTTTATGAATGATGATGCATGCCATGTTTTATGAAAGAAGATGCATGCCATGTTATGAATGAAAGATGATGCTTATGTCTTTAAGGCATAAATATGCTAAACGGCACGATCGATGGTCGACTGGTACGACGGTCGTGAGGACCGGTAAATGGGCCGGTAGACGGGCCGAGCCGTAACAAGTTATGTTATGTTAAAAATGCCATGAATGTCTTATGAATGATAAAGCATGTAAAGTATTTTACTTTAAGGAATGGGCTTATACCGGACCGAAGTATAGGTCCAAGGGATGGGCACCTTAAGAACGCCCCGGTTCTGGACTACCGACTATGCTGTCCACGGTTCTGGCACTACCGTAGCTGTGGAACAGGGATGGGCACCTTAAGAACGCCTCGGTTCGGGGACTACCGACTATGCTGTCCTTACCCTAGTAGGTCGAGGCTAGCTACCTCGTATTTACTTAGGGATGCGCGCTTATGATGTATGTATATGGTACAAGCCAGGGCCCAATGATATGATGAATATGTTTAAGCATTTAAAAGTATGTTTTAGAAAAAAAGTTAAGCATCCTTATGTATATGCATTCCCCTCATGCATTCATTCATGTTATGCATTATGCTATGGTAACAAGACTTGATGCTTACTCTTTATGTTAAGAAAGATGCATGAGAAGAATTGATCTATGCCATGATTATGTTAAAAGGATGCTCATATGCTATGATAAGAAGTATGCCTATGTATCATGCCATGCTAGGAACGTTTATGATGTTTATGTTTATACCATGTAGCATGCCATGTTTAGAATGTTTACTATGTTTACGTTTATGCCATGTCTCATGCCATGATAGGAATGTTCACTTATGTTTATGATCATGCCATGTTCAATATATGATAAATGATTCAAGTTGTTATGTCCTAAGTAGAGCACTAAGTATGTTGATGTTTTATGTGCTCATTATGAGATGATGAATGGTTTTTGTGAGTAGGAAAGAGTCTTACTAAGCCTATGTGCTTATAGTCTTATTTCCTTATACCGCAGATCATTCAAGGGGACAATGATGGAAGCAGCAGGAGGGCAAGAAATCATGTGTGTGGTAGTGACTTGGCCCAGAAAACCCTATGTTTATCGTTTATGCTAGAACTTGACTTTGGTCTCTTATATGCTTGAATGCTTGAATAATGACTTATGGAACTCTATGATATGATGTTAAGTATGACATGATATGACATAATATGATGTTTAAGTATGAAGTCAATATGCCAAGGTTCCTATGTCATTATGTTAAGGATGTTAGTAGGGCATGTATAAGTTAAAGTTATTCCGCTGCCTTATGATGTCTACATGCCTTAAGTATGTTAACGTAACGCCGCTTTATGAAAAAAAAAAAAAAAAGCGGGCGTTACACTGCGGATGCCCGGGGTACTTAGGCTTGGTCTAGGTGCTACGGACGCTCGACCAAGAAACAAAACCCTAATATCTCGCGGTGCTGCGGATGCTCGGGGTACTTAGGCTTGGTCTGGGTGCTACGGATGCCTGACCAAGAAATAAAACCCTAATACCTCGCAATGCTGCTGATGCCCGGGGTACTTAGGCTTGGTCTGGGTGTTGCGGACGCCCGACCAAGAAACAAAACCCTAATACCTCGCAGTGCTGCGGATGCCCGGGGTACTTAGGCTTGGTCTGGGTGCTACGGACGCCCGACCAAGAAACAAAGCTCTAATACCTCGCGGTGTTGCGGATGCCCGGGGTACTTAGGCTTGATCTGGGTGCTACAGACACCCGACCAAGAATCAAAACCCTAATACCTCGCGGTGCTGCGGATGCCCAGGGTTAGGCTTGGTCTGGGTGCTTTGGATGCCTGACGAAGAAACAAAACCCAAATATCTCGCGGTGCTGCGGATTCCCGGGGTACTTAGGCTTGGTCTTGGTGCTACGGACGCCCGACCAAGAAACAAAACCCTAATACCTCGCGGTGCTATGGATGCCCGAGGTACTTAGGCTTGGTCTGGGTGCTACGGATGCCCGACCAAGAAACAAACCCCTAATACCTCGCGGTGTTATGGATGCCTGGGGTACTTAAGCATGGTCTGGGTGCTGCGGATGCCCGACCAAAAAACAAAACCCTAATACCTCGCGATGCTGCGGATGCCCGGGGTACTTAGGCTTAGTCTGGGAGCTACGGACGTCCGACCAAGAAACAAAACTCTAATACCTCGCGGATTCTGGAAGGCTCGAGCCCCAGATGGAAAGGGCTACACTCCGGTGGCCCCAGCCCCTTCCCTCTGTCCCTGAGGAGGCTGTTTCTCCTTCCGAGTGGGGTGGGGGGGGGAGTCTACTCCTCTATCTTCCCCCGTTCCACCGGCTACTGTTCCGGAGGCAGGCGTCCCAGCCCCCGACTCTCCTTTAATTGACCCAACTGAGGCACCGAAGGGTAAGGAGGTATTGCGCACCCAATACAGGATGAAACTCGATCACCTTCAAAAGAGGCTGGATGCAGCATTGGAGTCTTCCATGCACTCTTTCCCCCCAGTGCAGTTGAAGAAGGATCCTACCGAGGGGCCCTTATCCAAGGGGACTTCCAGTTCTGAGGAGGGTGATTCCGGCCCCTCTACACTACCCCCTGGAGTTCCTGCTGTCCAGCTACTCCACCCGTGCAGGGGCTCGTTGCCTTTTGAGGGTCGGGCCAACATCTTGAGGTCTCAAGGAGGAGCGGGCGTACGAGTCTCTGCGGGACCTCTAACCACTCTCCGCGAGACCCTTCTGAAGGTGTAGGTTACTGTTACATAGGATGTTTTCCTGTATGTTCTATAATTCCTTGATGCAATGACAAGCAGTTGAAGACTGCATAACAGCCAGTCGTGGCTTGTACGCCTGGCCCTAGATTGAAACCTTGATCCATCGGGCCCTGAGAGTAGAGGCCGCAGCTGACCACGAGCACCGGGCGGGACTTATGCAAGTGGGGGTCAGCCGAGCTCTACGGGAGAAGGTGGAGCATCAGCTGAATGCCCTGATGGCCAAGGAGTCCCCCCTACATAGTTCCCAGCACCGGGAATGGTTGGCCTCCGAGCAGGCGGTGGCCCTTACCCATGACCTGCTCCAGGTGATGCAGGAGCAGGATCAGCTTCAGGTGAGAGAGAGAAAGTTGTTGGGTGATATCCGACTTATGGAGGCCTCGATCGAGAGGTTGAATGCACGCATTCAGGACCAAGCTCAGCAGCTCGGCCAGAAGGAATCTGACCTCATGATGGTGACTGATCGCCTGACTATCTTCGAGGATGACCTGACCCAGGCTCGATCGGAGGTATAGGTCGCTTCAGACAGGCTCTGGGAGGCCCTGGCAGAGCAAGATAGAATGTCTACCAAGATGGAGCAGCTGAAGCGCGCCAAGGAGGCTGCCGAGGCCGAGCTGTGCGACCATCGGGCGACTGAGACTTCTAGCACTAGAAAGGCTGAGGCAGATTTCAAAGCCAAGTTCCTGGAATTGGATGAGTTTGACGATATCCTTGCTGGCTAGGTAATGAAGCGCTTGAGGTAAGGCTTCTACGGGCCTATTGACCAGTTGAAGAAGGCTCAACTCCTGCCTCCCGAGGCTAACCCGGGTTTATGAGTGTCGACCATGTTTTGGAGGAGCTCCCTCCCAAGGGCCAAGAATTATAGGATTATGTGTTCACCAGGGAGATTGGCCATGCTGTACCGATTTTGATTAAAATGATAACATTTCTTTACCTTACTGTCTCGTGCATGCTTTTGTGTTTGACTCCCTGTGTCATTTGTCTTCGCCTCAAGGGCTCAAAGAGTAGCTAGATCAGGGTTTTTCGAGTTTAATCATGGGTATGAATCTCCCAAGATAACCCCACAAGCCCAAGTACCAAACCTGCATTTATTCCCCTGTGGGGCCCCCGTCGACCCTTCTATTTTGGAGAGTGTTAGTGGCCTCTGAACCATCATCTCCGCATCCCACGCAATCTCTTGAATTGACCCATAAAGAGTTGCAGGTTCCCAAGTGCGGTGGAGGCATACCAACTGACGCGACGCTTCAGGGTTGGCGTCCATTGTTGTTCTCGCGCCATGCCTGCATTAAATTCGAGGAGAGGCGGTGGTCACTATAAAGAGGGGAAGAAGGGTGAACCGTCCTTCCCCATTTATTTCGCTTTCTTTCTCCTGATAGACTCCTTGTGGCGAGATGCCCGTGCCCTTTCCTCCGCCCCTTTTTACGGCCAGAGTTGTCAACACCGCCGGAGAGGATGGCAGAGACGTAGTAGTGTTTCTTGCCGACAGGCCTAACAGAGGTGGAACCACATGTTTCACACTGTTTGCCAGGGAACATAGCGGAGATGATGTCCAGGGTCTCGCTGAAGATCCTGGCGGAGATGTGACCCCGAGTTTGGCCGAGGAGTCCAGAAGGGATATCATGTGTTCCGCCAGGGAGCATGGCGAACATGACATCTTCTGATGATTCATCGTCTACCCCTCCCTGGGCGGCTAGTCCCCGGTCCACCTCAAAGGTCATCCCTTTCCGAACTGCTTGTTTCCCCGAGTTTTGGGCATCGGATGGCGTTTGTCGGGATGGTGCAGTGCCTTCGCTCGGAGAGGAGTTGTGGCTGCTGCTCCCCCTCCACTTCCTTTTGAATGTGGTGTTAGATCGTTGTTGTCTTGCTAGAGGGGGTGAATAGAACTTTCGATTCTCTCTACCTACAACGTTAGCCTGCGCAAGTGGAAAACTAAACAATAAAACAAACAACGCTAACGCAAACCTATTTACGTGGTTCGGTGATGAAGCTCCTACTCCAAGATAGTCCATGAGGTGGACGATCCCTCGATCTTTCAGCGGATCATTCCCCGGATGCCCTTCGGCTAGCTCATGTAGGTCCTTGTAGGTGGAGAAACCTCGCCACAATATCGGACACACCTCTGAGCACAAAGACTACTATTTGGCTTCTAACCAAAGCCAAATTTGTCAAAACTCTCAGCCAAAACGAAGCCCTCTTAAATAGGGCTTACCTCTGTTTTGGCCGCCGCCAGTCGACTGCTCCCAGGGCAGTCAACTGCCCCCACTCAAATTCGACCATTGCAAGCCCAACGTTCGAATTTCCATTCACTACCAATCGACTGCTCCCAGGGCAGTCGACTGATGTTACTGTGAGGTTTATCAGTCGACTGCCAAAACCCCAGTTGACTGCCCACCTAGGTTTTCTTTCCCGAGTACAATTCCCTCAGCAATCGACCCCTAGGATTTCCCCGAGTACATTCCCTCAGAACTCGTACCCTCATGACTTAGCTGACTCCTCACCAGCAGCCTCGACTGTTGCCTTCGCACCCTCTTCATCTATGGCTCCCGTCCCTCGGATGCGCACACAAGCCTCCAGCTTGCCTCCATGTCATCCTTCACGCATGCCTTGAAGTCTGCGCCTCTCGGCTCATCGTCCCTGCTATCCATGGTCCCTCGGGTGCACACAAGCCCATGGCTTGCCTCCATGCCATCCTTCACCGTACCTGAAGTCATCCAGCTAAGTCAATATGTGTAACCTGCAAACCTACACACTCACATACACATATTAGAACACAAGGATAAACCTAACTTAAACCCTTTGCCCAAACATCAAAATACATAGTCACTCCGAACCATAGATTGCCCCAACAATCTCCCCCTTTTTGATGTTTGGCAATACATTTAAGTTAGGGAAAATAAATAATAACAAATAGCAACAACAATGCTAAACAAACATTTGGACTTACGTTGCCAAGACTTCATCTTGGACTTACACCGCCAATGCATATGCAATGCAACCATACATGGATCCTATCCCAAGGCATCCCCACACCTAACCTCCCCAAGTTAGGAATTTTTACCAAAAACGGGCTTTTTAAAACCTTCCCAAGGCTCCCCCTACATTGGACTTACAAAGATTTTTTAAGAACCTCTCCAAGGTTCCCCTTACGCTAAGAATGGAGCAACCATGCTCCCCCTTTTTCTAAGCTCCCCTAAACCTAGGGTTTCTTGCAAAGATGTGTTTGGTTTCCCAAATTAAACCCAACACTTCTCCCCCTTTGCCATACATCAAAAGACTCCAACAATTTCCCCCTTATTGGACTCTTTAACCTCTAAATGATTATAAACACAGTGTACTAACCCCCCCCCCACAAGGTTCCACACTTGTTTCACACCAATTGGACATTTTTCAATAGCTGAAAACCCAAATCAGCTTGTACCAGTCGACTACCCCTGGGCCAGTCGACTGGCACACTGAAAAATAGAATTTCAGCTTTTTTGACCCAACTTCAGAAATGCGCCAGAAATTTTACAAATCTCCAAAAATTCCCAAATTTTGTGGAGAGGTTTGTGGTACTCATATCTACTTGGAAAAATGCATTCAAAAATGTATCTATCACCATTCCCAAGTTTGACATAAAATCCAAAACTAGCTAAAAAGTTCAATTGAACCTTGACCTAAAGTCCTAGTTTTGGTTTCCTCTTGATGTTACTGCCCATACCAACTTACAATGCCTCCCTAGCATTGATTTATATGACATTTACACATCAAAAATCAACTTTCATGCTATATGACCCCAATGTCATATTTCCATGCATGAAACTCAAAACCATCGTGCCAAATCCTAAGAATTGAGACTCAAGTCCGTCACCAATTCTTTTGGCACACTTCATGGTCCATCTAAACCTCTAGGAGAACACCTTCCGAGATCCATTCACTATATATCCCAAAGGCTCCTAGAGCTCCCCCTTGAGCTCTTAGCCCTAGCCACCTCCCTAGGTGACTCAACAAACACTAGGCCACACCGGTGTCCCCCCGGTGACTCTTGACATACAAACTTAACCTTCTTAACCTTAGACACCTTGTCCTTGGTAAAGTCCTTCTTTTCCCCTTTAAATGGCAACTCCTTGCCATTTTTGGACTTCCCCTCCTTGCCATACTCATATGCTACCCTAGCATATTTATTCCCATTGGCATTAGAGACCTTAGATCGGTATCCCAACCCCGATCTATCATTGTTGGGTTTTAGACTACCCAATACCATATCTAAACCCTTAGATCCAATAATGAATCTACCTAGGGTTTTCTCCAATTTATTAAGTCTTGCCCTCAAAACTTGATTTTCCCTTTCTAGGCTTTTAACCCTAGAATCCACATGTCCGCCTTGGACATTCCTAAACCTACCCACCTTTCTAGGCATATGTCTCCCCTTCTTGAGATTTTTGCCTTGATCCTTAGGTCTAAAGGTCTTGGATTCATCATGATGCATGACCTTTCTAGGGTTTTGATCTACCTTGTTAACCCTATTCTTATCATTATACCTAAATCCATGATTATGCACAAACAAGCATTGTTCATTATTTCTAACATGCATGGAGGAACTTAAATTTGAATTGCATTTCAATGTAAAGTTAGGGATTACCTCCCTTACCCTTGTAGCTCCCCTTTGATGTGATCTCCTCTTCTTTTCTTCTTTTTCCCATCTTCTTAAATGCTCCATTTTCTTGAGCTTTCCACTCCTTGGGCATTTCGTGTGGTAGTGTCCTAGCTCACCACACGTGAAGCATCTAATTTTCTCCCTTTTCTTTTGGATTTCCTCATTCCTACAACTCATGTTAGATTTAGACGAAATTGAAATGGGTTTAGGATTTACCTCCTTTTTCTTACCCTTTGGACACTTGTCCTTGTAGTGTCTCTTTTCATTGCACCCAAAGCAAATGATGTGGTCTTTGGTCCTTGCTTTGGCGGAGGTAGGAGCTTCTTCTTGCTCTGGTATTGATGGGGATCTCTCCTCCCCCTCAATTCTTGAAATGGATACTTCTTCTTCTTTCCTTGATGAAGTGGATGATCTTTCACTTGACTGTGCCACTTCACTTGATAAGGTTGATAATTCTTTTTCTTTTTCCTTTTCTTGGACCATTAGGCTTATCCCCTTTGGCTCTTCCACCATTTGAGCTCGGGTAGGGTTTTCATGCTATTCTCCCATCTTGGTCCATAAATCATGTGTATTTTTGTATTCTCCTATACCACTCAACACATGATTAGGCAAAATACTCACTAATATTGAAATTACCTTTTCATTTGTCGTTGATTGACTTTATTGCTCTTTATCCCAATATCTAGGTCGAAGCTTCTTCCCGTGCTTATCCTTTAGAATCTCGAAAGGCTCTTCTAACACCATTATGCATTCCCACTCCATTCCAAACCAAGTCTTTATCCTTGCCCTCCAATAGTCGAAATCTTCATAATCATACAGAGGTGGAGTGTTGATGTCATCACCTAACTTGTCTTCCATCATTCTCTCCTCTAGTTTGTGCTCTTTTGGTGGTTATTCCAACGAGAGCAGACCTTCGCTCTGATACCACTTGTTAGATCGTTGTTGTCTTGCTAGAGGGGGGTGAATAGCAACTTTCGATTCTCTCTACCTACAACGTTAGCATGCGCAAGCGGAAAACTAAACAATAAAACAAACAACGCTAACGCAAACCTATTTACGTGGTTCGAAGATGAAGCTCCTACTCCACGACAGCCCTTGAGGTGGACGATCCCTCGATCCTTCGGCGGATCACTCCATGGATGCCCTCCGGCTAGCTCGTGTAGCTCCTTGTTGGTGGAGAAACCTCACCACAATCTCGGACACACCTCTGAGCACAAAGACTACTATTTGGCTTCTAACTAAAGCCAAATTCGTCAAAACTCGCAGCTAAAATGAAGCCCTCTTAAATAGGACTTACCTCTGTTTTGGCCGCCGCCAGTCGACTGCTCCCATGGCAGTCGACTGCCCCCACTCAAATTCGACCATTGCAAGCCCAACGTTCGAATTTCCATTCACTACCAATCGACTGCTCCTAGGGCAGTCGACTGATGTTACTGTGAGGTTTATCAGTCGACTGCCAAAATCCCAGTCGACTGCCCACCTAGGTTTTCCTTTCCGAGTACAATTCCCTCAGCAATCGACCCCTAGGATTTCCCCGAGTACATTCCCTCAGCACTCGTACCCTCATGACTCAGCTGACTCCTCACCAGCAGCCTCGACTGTTACCTTTGCGTCCTCTTCATCTTTGGCTCCCGTCCCTCGGATGTGCACACAAGCCTTCAGCTTGCCTCCATGCCATCCTTCACGCATGCCTCGAAGTCCGTGCCCCTCGGGTCATCGTCTCTACTATCCATGGTCCCTCGGGTGCACACAAGCCCACGGCTTGCCTCCATGCCACCCTTCACCGTACCTGAAGCCGTCTAGCTAAGTCAATATGTGTAACCTACAAACCTGCACACTCACATACACATATTAGAAAACAAGGATAAACCTAACTTAAACTCTTTGCCCAAACATCAAAACACATAGTCACTCCGGACCATAGATTGCCCCAACATGTGGTAGTCATCCTTATTGTTGGATGCATCTTTGCGGGAAGAGGTAGTCAGGGTCTTCAGACGGAATTGTTACACCCCTGTGTTCCCCCAATTGTTTTTATCTGTTAATGATTACGCGGATGAAGGACTGAGAGGTCTCCATTACGGTTAATGATTCAAGGATTTCAACCATAATGTGCGTGGATCCCCGCTCACCTACTATTAGAAGATGATTTCGAGCCAAGCGACTCTGCGGGAATGATGAAGTGATGGAGAAAAGCCTGAGTAGAGGAGTGATTTCCTTTATCAGATCTTTTGATTTTATCTTGATATTTCTCTGAGATGTTGGTATCAATATATTTCTCATATAAATGAAGGAAAATATTTATTACCTTTGACGTGCCTAAGCTTGTATTGTATTAATATTCTGCTGTCTCGCTTGCCCCCTTTTGTCGGGTAGATCATGTTAACCTTTACTTCCACAGCGCAACGTGTCCCGGGCCCCGCAGCGCCCCGAGGCCTCAGGGTCTCGGCTACTTGGTCGAGTGCCTGTACAGTCCCGACCAAGCCTAAGTATCCCGGGCAACCGCAGCACTATGAGGTATTAGAGTTTTTGAGTTTTGATTGGGAGTCCGTAACCCCCAGACCAAGCCTAAGTACCCCGAGCATCCGCAACACCGCGAGACATTAGCGTTTTTGATCCTTAGTTGGGAGTCCGTAGCACCCAGATTAAGCCTAAATACGTCGGGTATTTCGCAGCGCCGCTAGGCATTAGGTTTTGGATTCTTGGTTGGGAGTCTGTAGCACCCAGACCATGCCTAAGTACTGTTGGGACCTTGGCGTTCAACTAGAGGGGGTGAATAGTTTCCTTTTGATTTTGACTACAAAAATGTTAACTAAAGCATAAAAACAAAATTAAAAGATAAAAGAAACAATGCTAACTCCCTGATTTACTTGGTATCCACTTCCAAGAGGTGACTAATCCAAGGATCTATGCCATGCACACAAGCTTCACTATGATCTTCTCCTTGAAGGTGGAGAAACCTTTCACAAGATGGTCTCTTCCTCTTTTACAAGATGGAAATTAGAGTATGAGGAAGAGAGTAAGCAATGGGGACCTTGAGCACTTAGAATAGAATCTTACACTTAAGAACCGCAACCCTATTCTACTCCAAAGTCTCTCCTTAAATAGAGGAGAGAGTTGTTCCTCAAACAGCTCAACCCCCGACACCAGTCGACTGCCCCAAGGGCCACTGATGCCCAGCCAGTGGCTAACCAACGGTTATATTTTCGAATAGATCAGTCGACTGGTGTCTGGACCAATCGACTGGTGTCTAGACCAGTCGACTGATCCTTCTGTGAGTTTTAGTTTTGCACTAGCAGTTGACTGACCCTTCCCGCAGTCAACTGCCCAGCTTATATTTCCACTCAAACTCACTCCGAAGTCCATCCTTCGTGTATGCCTTGAAGTCCACTCCCTTGGCTCGCCCCTTGAAGTTCTCTTCCCTTGGCTTTCGTCCCTCGGATGTGCACACAAGCCCACGGCTTGCCTCCATGTCATCCTTCGCGTATGCCCTTGAAGTCTACTTCCCCGACTTCCCCTCGGAGTCCTCTTCCTTCGGCTCTCGTTCCTCGGATGCGTACTTCATGTGTGATTCACCAAGTCCTACATGACTCAAACACACATATCAAACCAACATGACAACCTAACTTAATCATATTGACACACATCAACCCATGATCTTACCCGATCACACTTGGGTCGATTGCACCAACAATCTCCCCCTTTTTGATGTGTGACAATATGTTTAAGTTAGGTACAACAATAACAATTGAAAATTAAAGACATAGTAAATTAAGAAGAATAAACACGCATCCTCCCTCTTATCCTATGCCCTCCACATAATTTTCAATTTTCCACAAGTTAAGTTACAAAACTAACTTAAACCTCCAAATTCTTCCCCTTTGACACCATCAAAAGGATTGCTCCTAGCAATATATTATCCATTGGTATCAAATAGGAATACCTTTCTTTTTCTGAAAACCCCCAGAAACCAGAAGGACCAGTCGACTGAGACAGTTATCAATCGACTGGTGCATTTGTATTGCCAATTTACAGAAAGTTCAGTCGACTGCCCCCAGGGGCAGTCGACTAATATATTTCAGTTTGAACATTGCAGCTTCTGAGCCGAAATTCAGAAATGCATTATAAATTTCACACAATTTGAAAAATCATGAAACTTTGCAAACATGTTTCTTAGGATGTATTTAAACAGAGAAAAATATATTTCCATGGAAATTCTAAACATGTTTGACTTTTTGACTAAAACTCAAATTCTTTGAAAACATCCAACTTTGTATCAAACTTACACCCTAGTTTTAAAATAATGTGTTTTGCAATCTTATGCCATAGCAAATAAAGCACTGAAATGTTTTCCAATTATTTGAAATATCCAACTATGATCTATTAGTAAGATGTCCATTAATTAAATATTTATTTTTCCCATAATTGGTCTATTTTCAATAATGTGATACATCTAATAACCCAACAATATGCCACAAGCATAAGTGAGTTATTTGTATCATCCTAGCATCTCATGCACTACCTTATTATTGCATTACCCTAAGGCCAAATTTGCACTTCTACAAAACATATACCAAGTCCTCTTCTTAGAGATGTGAACTCCTCTTTGGGTAGAGGCTTGGTAAATATGTCGGCAAGGTTGGACTTTGATTCAACATAATGTAATTCAATGTTACCCCTTGCCACATGATCCCTAATGAAGTGATGCTTCATTTTAATGTGTTTTGTCCTAGAGTGATGCATCGGATTTTTGGTCAAATTAATAGTGCTCACATTATCACATAAGACTTTGACCTTGGAGTAATGAAGCTCATAATCCTCTAAGGTGTGCATGATCCAAAATAATTGAGTTACACAACCACCATTGCCACATATTCGGCCTCGGTTGTAGATAACGCAACACATGATTGTTTCCTACTACTCCAACTAACTAGGGATGATCCAAGAAATTGACACCCACCACTAGTACTCTTTCTATCCAATTTGTAACCCGCATAATTGGAGTTGGTGTACCCAAATAAATCAATGTTTGGAGTTCTAGGGTACCAATGATCAACATTAAGAGTGCCCTTAATATACCTTAAAATCATTTTTATCACTACTAAGTGAGATTCTTTGGCACAAGATTGATATCTTGCACACATACCTACCGTAAATAATATATCCAGTCTACTAGTGGTGAGGTACAACAAACTACCAATCATGCTCCTATATTATTTTCGATCAACTACTTTTCCCTCATGATCATTATTCATTTTGACATTTGTTCCAATGGGAGTAGATGCTACTTTAGAATTTTCCAATCAAAATATTTTGATAATTTCCCTAGCATACTTTGTTTGATAAACATGAATTCCTTCATTTAATTGTTTGACTTGCAATCTTAAAAAGAAAGTCAACTCCCCAACAAGACTTATTTCAAACTCATTTTTCATATGCTTGATAAATTCATGAAGAAACTTATTATTTGTTGACCCAAAAATGATGTCATTAACATAAACTTGGGTCACAAAAATGTCCTTATCCTTAGACTTTAGAAATAGAGTTGGATCAATTGTTCCTCTTCTAAAACCCTTGGAGACTAGGAAAGATGAGAGTCTTTCATACCAAGCCCGGGGAGCTTATTTTAACCCATATAAGGCTTTATTCAATTTATAAACACGATTAGGGTAGTCTATATTTTCAAAATTGGGTGGTTGTTCTACATACACTTCCTCTTTAATAAACCCATTAAGAAATGTCGATTTCACATCCATTTGATGAAGTTTAAAACTCATGTGGGCGACATATCCTAACAAAATCCGGATGGACTCCAATCTAGATACGGAAGCATAAGTTTCATCATAGTCAAGTCCCTCAACTTGGTTGAAACTCCTAGCTACCAATCTAGCCTTGTTCCTAGTAACTCTCTCTTGATCATCCAATTTATTCCTAAAACCCATCTTGTTGTGACAATTGTACTATCATTGGGCCTTGAAACTAATTCTCATACTTTACTTCTTTCAAATTGGTTTAACTCTTATTGCATTGCTAGAATCCAATCCGTATCAACTAAGGCTTTATCATTTGACTTTGGCTCTAGTTGTGATATTAAAGTAATTTGACTAGCATGTTCTCTAAAATAAGATATAGTTCTTACTCCTTGTTCAACATCTCCAACTATTTGGTTGATAGGATGATCTTGATGGCGCCTTAAGGTCCTAGAGATTGTGGGCTCATCTACTTCATGATCATTAGTACCTCTTTCATCATCCGATGTATTTCTTCCTCCCCCTTGATCAATACCCCCTAAATGTAAGTCTTGGATTACTTGAGTAAGGTTTTGATTTACTCCTATATCCTTGTTAATGGTGGATTTCCTAGGGTAAATACTAGTAGACTCATCAAAATCCACATTGGATGATTCCTCAATCAATTTAGTCCTCTTGTTATATACTTTATACCCTCTACTAGTATATGAGTACCCAACTAGAATCCCTTCATCCACCTTAGACTCAAATTTTCTTAAATCATCCTTAGTATTTAAGATATAGACCTTGCAACCAAACACTCTAAAATAGTGACTTTGAGGAATTTTCCCATTCCACAATTCAAAAGGTGTCTTTCCTAAAAATCTATGAATTGAAACTCAGTTTTGGATGTAACAAGCGGTATTTACCGCTTCTGCCCAAAAATAGCTAGGTAAAGAATAAGCATTAAGCATAGTTCTAGCCGCTTCTTACAAAGCTCAATTCCTTCTTTCTACAACCTCATTTTGTTGTGGTGTTCGTGGACATAAAAATTCATGTTTGTACCCATTTCCTAAACAAAAGTTAGAGAAGTTTGAAATTTCAAACTCTCCACCATGATCACTCCTAATTCGATTGATTTTGAGATGTTTCTCATTTTCAACCCTTTTACTAAATCCTACAAATATCTCTAGAGTTTCATCCTTATGTCTCATGAAATAAACCCAAGTATATCTAGAAAAGTCATCAACAATTACTAAGTAATATTTATTTCCTACTAATGAAGGAGTACTATGACAATTAAATAAATCTAAATGCAATAATTCCAATGGTAGAGAAGTACTAGTTAGGGTTTTACTTTTATGTGATGAATTGGATTGCTTACCCTTTTGACATGCATCACACATTTTATTCTTGGCATACTTGATCATTGATAGTCCTTTTACCAACTCCATCTTGGCCACTCATGGTATGTTCTTCATGTTGAAGTGTCCAAGCCTTCTACGTCATAGTCATCCTTCTTCTTCTTTTTATATGAGACACTTAGTAGAAATGTTAGAAGCATAGGAAAAATTAAGATATTAAATATTTGCTTCCCTATATCCTTCCAACATAACATATTTCGAGCTATTGTGCCTAACCAAACATTTATTAGCATGAAACTCAACTCTATACCCGGCATCACATAATTGACTAACACTAATCAAGTTGAATTTCATGTCCTTAATTAGAAGCACTTTATGGATGATGATTATAGGTGATACCTCAATTGTGCCTCTACCTATAATCTTGAGCTTTCCACTATTTCCAAAAGACATCGTTCCTTTTTTTAAGTAGCTAATTGTGGAGAACTTGCTCACCTCACCGGTCATGTGTCTTGAGCAACCGCTATCCACAATCCACTTGTTTGAATCCTTCTTCTCTTCTACCTAAACAACATGAAAAATATAATCTTTTGGTACTCATACACTTGATCCACAAACATCATTCAAATACTTCTTAGGAACTCATGCTTGCTTTACATTGCCTTTAATGGTTTGCTTTCTAAGTGCACCCTTTCTTCCTATAAGAGAAATAAAAGCAACTTCCTTGGTCTTGGGTTTATATTCTATTCCGGCCTTGTTGTATATGACTCTTTGACTACTAATAATCATATCAAGGTTCTTTGAGCCAATTTGAAATTTGCTAAGGGCCTTGGTGAGACTCTCTACCTTTTCCCTTAATTCCTTATTTTCTTCTTCTAAAGATGACTCATTTAAACTAAAGAAGAATCATGCAGATTGTCCTTGATTGTCATGGATTCTAATTTTTGCTTTAACATACAAATCTCATTTTTCAAACTCTTAATTTTCCTTTTGGCATTAAATAAATCATCATTAGTACTAGAAATAATCTTCACAAGTGTAGTAGGGGGTAGCTTGTATACCTCACTTACCGAGACGTCTGAATCCGAGGATTAACCTCCCCCTTCACTTGAGCTCCCTTCTTCATCATCACTTGAGCTCTTCTCATCTTTGGATGATGTGCATGCTATGTTGTCAACTCCCATTAGCGCAAAATGAAACACGTGGTGCTCTTCTTCTTCCGATGATGAAGGATCATCCCATGTCGCCTTTAGACTTGTAACCTTCTTGTCTTTTTCTTTTGTTTTCTTCTTTTCATCCTTCTTCTTTTCCTCCTTCTTCTTTTCTTCCTTTTTCTTCAAAAGTGGACACTCACCCCTCATGTGCCCTTCTTCATAGCAATTGTAGCATATGACCTTCTTTGCCTTACTCTTACTTCTTGAGTTTTTCCTAGCATAGGATTTGTTAGAAAAACTTTTAAAAGTTTTCCTCATCTTCCTTACCATATACGCCTCTTGATCACTATCCATTAAGGCGCTTGATTCTTCCGAATCGGATGATAAGTAAGAAACCTTCTTCTTGTCCTTCTTCTTTCTTTCTTTTTCTACAACAAGAGCTATACCCTTTTCTTTAGTAGATACATTAGTTTGTTCATGAAGCACAAATTCACAAAATAAATCATCAAGCTTTACTAAAGAAAGATGCTTAGAGACTTTATAGGAATCAATCATTGAGGCCCATAGAGTGGTTCTAGGGAAAGATTGAAGCACATACCTTATTAGATCCCTATTCTCCAATTTCTCACCTATCACATGAAGCTCATTGATGATTTCTTTAACTCTACCATGCAATTGACTTACGGTTTCATTTGTCTTCATGGTGAGGGATTGGAGTTGTGTCACCAAGAGATCCTTCTTAGCTCTTCTTAATTCATTTGATCCCTCATTTAGCTCAATGAACTTTTCCCAAATCTCCTTTGCGGTCTTGAATGTTCCTACTTTGTTTAGTTGTTCCTTTGAATGACCACATTGTAGGGTTATTGTGGCCTTTGCATTTGCTTGCGCCTTCTTCATAAGTTCTTTTGACCAATTCTTCATAGGAGGAGGTTCTCCCCTCTCATTCATTGGCATTTTAAAGTCATCTACAATACTAAACCAATTCTTAATATCATTCATTAGATAATATTCCATCCTACCTTTCCAATATGCAAAGTCGTTGTCATTGAAGAATGGTGGTCGTGTGGTGCTATATCCCTCTTGAAATACCCATACTAATGTTAGGAGGATCCTCTCTGGGGTGCTGTGGGAAGTGTAGAGAGACTTTTGGTTCTTCCACTTGAGCTAAAAATTTTGGAAATGGATCTTGAACAGGAAATTCAGGAGGAATAGCTGCTATGGGTGCCTTGATTTTGCTGATTTTTTCTTCTTCTTCTACTAAAATTGCAAGATCAATTGAAGAAGGACTTATGTTTGAGCTAGGGTCACTACCAACTGATGTAAAATCCATTTTGAGGCTGATCTGAGATGGAAAATAGGTTGCTGAAAATTTTTCAGAAAAATCAGCCCTTGGAATGTTTAGACTTGAAACAACTTCCTCATTCCACTTATGATTTTGAGTAGCTTGAGAAGGTAATTGGCTTGATCCCTGGGCTTGCATTTGATTCATTTCATTAACCAATTGTCTCATGTGTCTCTCAATGTTTTGAAGCGTAGAATCGTACTCTTGTTGTTGTGGACATTGTTGTTGTATGATTTGTTGCAAAATCCCCTCAAGCCTTTGTTGTTGAGCCTCAAACTCACTAGAATCCTCAAAGTCTCCTTGATTGGTACAGGACTCTTGTTGGTCTTGAAATGTGACATAAGATTGCTGAAAATTATAAGTAAGCTGTGAACTCTGAAAATGAAGCTGTTGGGGCTGATTAGATAATCAACTGGGTTGTTGAAATTGCTAAAAATTAGTTTGACAACTTGGTGGATGTTGCTGAAAATTATGAGTCTAAAATTGCTGATCTACTTGATAAAAATGTTGGTTGACAGGCTGAAAATTTTGAAATTGAGAATTCTGCTGGAATGGTTGGAAAGATTGCTGTGAAGGTTGGAAACCTTGCTGATCATAATGAAATTGTTGTTGAAAATCTTGATAAACTTGCTGGTTCTGATGAAGTGGTGGCTGAAGAAATGGTTGCTGAAAATTCTGAAAAGTTTGCTGAAACTATTGTTCTGGCTAATTCCAAGGTTGGATTTGCTGAAATTGTTGGTTTGGTTGCTGAAAATCTTGATAAGGCTGGAATGGTTGAAAATTTTGCTGAAAATTTTGGAATTGAGAATAGGGTTGCTGAAAATTCTGACAAGGCTGCTGAAAGTTCTGAAAATACTGATATTCTGACATGGAACTGCTTGAATAAGTAGAAAAAATTTCAATAGCTTCTCAAAATCTTAAGATCACCACCTGCAGTCCTGGCCACAAACAAACAAAAATGCAGCAAATATATACAAAAAGATAAAGCAAATGAGAATAGAATCAAAGAATATAAATATAAACACAAGCTCGAATTAAACAAACTCAACTAGTTGTTTCCCCGGCAACGGTGCCAAAAATTTGATGGGCCCATAACACGTGTCACATATGAGCCTCAAATTTAGATATTTATAAATTGAAAACCCTTGGCTAACAAAGTTAAAGTGTAGTAGAGGGGCCTCAGGTCGTATTTTTCCAAGGACTAGTTGAATAAATGTTTAACTCGAGCTTGAAGGTTATTTGTCGTTTGCTGTTTTGGGTTTTCTAATAAAATGGGGGTTTGTTTGCAACAAGGAATGACAATATGAAATAGAAATTCGGAATGAAATAGATTGAGCTTAACTAAAGCAGAGAGCGAATTAGAAAATTGCAAGGACTACTCTTAACTAGAGCTGTCAAACGGGCCAACCCGTGGCGGGGCGAGTCGGCCCATGGCGGGCCGGCCATTTGGCGGGGCGGGGCGAGTCGACCCGTCATCTAGGCAGGTTGGAAAATCCCCAACCCAACCCAATCAAAGGCGGGTCGTGGGTTAGGCGGGCCAACCCGCGGGCCCATCAAAATAATTTTAAAAAATTAAAAAAATTTAAAAAAATCATATATTTAGATTTCATCAATCAAATATATTAAGAAATATATTTTTTAAAATATAAATGGATACAAACGAGTACTCATGTGATGAAAAAAATTATTTTTTATTTCAAAATAATAACAAAGAAAGATAATAAATTGTCATAAAACTTAACTAACATGTGATTCTCAACCCGCGGGCCAACCCAAGCCCGTCGCGGGCCGACCCGTGCGGGTCGCGGGCCGTCGCGGGCCTAGGCGGGATGGCCCGCGGGGGACTTGGGTTGCTTAAATTCTAACCCAACCCGTTTAAATTGATTGGCGGGGCGGACCAACCCGACGGACCCAACCCAAATTGACAACTCTACTCTTAACCTATTGAAAGGGACTAAACAATTCAACTTCAACTATTGAATGGAATTAAAGAACTGATTGCAAGGAATTAATTGCAAGAAATGAATTGCAGAAATTGGAAACTAGAACAAAATGATACCTAAGAACTTGATTTGAAATGTAGTTGACATAAGCTTGAACAATTGAAGAAAGTAAATGCTTGGAACTAAAATTTATCCTAAATTAAACATCAAGTCACTTCATCATCAAGACTTCCCTTTGCCGTCACACAAAGGTCAAACTATGAACCCCCTAGCTCGAAATCCATTGAAGAAAACTCCCTTACTCAGTTTGCTGCGACTAATCTGTTCTGCTCTCCCTGATCGGTCAACCGACCGATCAGGTACTCTTCTGATCGGTCACGGGACCGATCAGAGTCTTTTCTGTCCGGTCACGACGATTGGTCAGAATCTGCAAATTGTCCCTGAACTCTCCCTTCTCAATCGGCTGGACGGCGATCGAACTCAGAATCCATCAAAACGCTTCGATAACCCCTCTCAACGCTTCAACAGCTCCGACCGAGGAGATTCAGCGATCGACAATGGATTGATCAGTGAAAACAAGGCTCTGGCGAAATCCTTACCGAGCTCCTTCAGCTGCGAGAATTGGTTAACAAAACTGAACTGGAAATCTCACCTCGATGATCTGAGATCTTGAAGACAAACGAATTAATGTGGCCGCGCGATCGGGAAAGGAAATTGCGAAGAAAACGAGGAAGAAACTGATGAAGAAACGAAGAAATGGGAAGAACACATTCGATCTGCAGCTACGCGACGACGATGCGACGACCACGAGCGAAAGAGGGAATTCCCAATTTAAATCCTCCTTTTGAATTTTGGACGGCTATGATTGTTCCAATCTCATCTAACGGTCGGATCTTCTCAGATCAGAACCAAACTTCCCAGATCTTGATCTGTGGCTTTGATCTACTCCTCCTTGGCTTGGATCAATCAGATCTGCGGTGGATGGCTCAGATCTTCCCTTCTCTTGAATGGATGGTCGAAACTCCACTTAAGCTTGATCCGACAGTCAAATGGACTCTGATTGGGTTCAAACTTTCAGATCTTGATCTGTGGTCATGATTAGCCCTATCTTGAGCTCGGATTGATCGGAAGTTGATGGATGGCTCAGATCTAGCCGTTTCTTGATCGGACGGCTCATATTGATCCGATGCTTGATCACCTTGATCCGGATTCAATTCTGACTCAAGTTTGATCCAATCTGATCTAGGTCCATGATCATTTGAAGTCTACAAAATTAGATTCACATTTTAGTGTCAAAATATCTCAAATATATAAAGATTTGAATCAAAAGCTAAAATAGAGATAATTCATGAAACCTTATGTAAATGCAAACTTAAGCATATAAAAGTGGATCAAAACATGGATTTGAGAGCCTAAATTTATTAACAAAATGGTAATTATCAGGTACACAATATGCAAGGTAAATCTTACTGGGAACGAAAGAGTCGGATATAGTTGGCCTGCCCGGGCCTCTCGAGCCTTTTGTCCCTCTCCCCCTGTGCATGACCGCCTCCTCCGGCTAGCCTTCTGGAGTCCTTGGGTTCTTCCGGGACTCTAACCTGACCTTCCCACTGTAGCATCGCTGAGACACCAGCTGGTTCCCCTTGACTTCAGCCACTCGGTAGCCCACGGGGAATTTTATCTTCTAGTGGTAGATAGAAACCACCGCCTGGAAGACACTTAACGCCGGGCGGCCTAAGATGACGTTGTAAGATGAGGGAGCGTCCACAATCAAGAAAGGTGTCCCTCTGGTCCTTTCCAACACGTCGCTGCCCAATGATAGTGAGAGGGTGATTTGCCCTATCGGCTGTACTCGATACCCTGTAAAGCCGAACAGTGGGGTCAAAATCGGGAGTAGCTCATTCTCGTCGATCTGCATCTGGTCCAAAGCCGCCTTGTACTGGATGTTCACGGAACTTTCGGTGTCCACGAAGGTGCGCTTAACCTCGTAGTTGGCGATGCGGGCGAGGATTACTAGGGCGTCTTCATGGGGAGCTTCCACTTCTTCCAGGTCTGCTGGACCGAAGGAAATTGTGGGGTCGTGCTCCTAGCTCCGACTCGTCCCGATTGAGTAGTTTTCCAATCGCCGGGTATGAAACTTCCTTGCCCGGTGGGAATCTCCTCCGATGGGTCCCCCAGAGATTACTCCCACATGTCCCGAGGGCGGGCCACGCATAGGGGCCTTGCCCTTCTGGGGATCTCTTGTTAGTAAGTAGCCCTAGAGCCAATCATGTGATGATTGACTAGAGACATTTTTGTATCATATTCTATTATTAATAAAGGCATGTTTGGTTATTATACTTACTTTGTATTCTGTGCCGAATAACTAAGTATAATAATGTCCTTGTGTAGTAGGTTCATATCTACATTATATCGATTGGTTGAATCGATAGTGAGATAATGTAGAGAACACTACACTAAATTATTCCTAGTCAAGCATCAATTATTCAGGGACAATATTGATGCATGGAGACTAACATGTAGGTCAACTGATGACTTGAGCTCACAAGTCATGGATATGTGATATCAAGTTGACACATGGGTATACATTAGAGAATGTGTACTGAATGACCCGCCATGAGAAAGTTTCATAGATTGTCATATGAGTGTCATAGACTTTCTCATGTGACTATTGGTGTGAATAGTCCTTAGACCTGAAGTCACTATGGTTCCCTACATAAGGAGTTATGTACTTTGGTATCGTCAAACGTCACCCGTAACAGGGTGGACTATAAAGGCGATCACTGGGTATGTAATGAATTATGCGAAGGGATGTGAGTGATGTAGATGGGATCTATCCCTCCCATATGATGGGAGTGATATCTGTGGGCCCCTTGATCGAGTAGGACTACTGAAACGCATGGCCATGCTCAAATGGGTCAATATGAGATATTGAGCTCATTTGTTTGAGTGGGAACTCGGGGATCAAGAAACACAAGATTGATTGAGGATGACACGGTCTATGCCTCATTGGTCAATCTAGATATCAAGGATAGAAGGACAAGGTCATACACTATCATAGTCACGAAGGTTTAGTCGGATCTCGACTTTTCTTGTTACTTGGGTAGCAGTGATGCATTGCTAGATGTCGCTCATTGCTTATGCGTCTAAGGTGTTAGGCGCATTGCCAATGTCACGAGAACCTATTGGGTCACACACAAAGGACACAATACTTCAGGAATTCTGTTCGGCTGTTAGGAGCCCGAGTTGGGAACTCAGGAGTCTGAGCCCGAGTTGGGAACTCGGGAGTCCGAGCCCGAGTTGGGAACTTGGGGATCAGAGCCCGAGTTGGGAACTCGGGAGTCCGAGCCCGAGTTGGGAACTCGGGAGGCCTGAGCCCGAGTCGGGGACTCGGGAGATCTGAGCCTGAGTTGGGAATTCGGGAGGTCAGTTTGGGGGGGGGCTCGAGTTGGGAACTCGAGAGGCCGAGTCGGAGCTCGGCGGGCCGAGTCGGAGCTCGGCGGGCCGAGTCGGAGCTCGGCGGGCCGAGTCGGAACTCGGCGGATCAGGACGGCACTCGGCAGACTAGGTCAGAGCTCGGCAGACTGGGTCGGGAGCTCGCCACTCGGGAGACTTGGTCGGGAGACTGAGTCGGAAGCCCGAAAGGCCTGGTCGGATTTGCATGCAGGAAAGAGAAAGGTCTCTCTTCATTGGATGAAGAGAAGGTGAAGAGTCACATGAAAAGATGTGCTCTTTATTGGCTTTAATGAAGGGAAGGCAAAGAGACAAATGACTCTTGGTATTCATGGGATGAATATAAAAGGGGTCAAGTCATTTTGGAAATTAACTAAGTGTGCTTTCTTCTTCCCTTCCTCTCTTCTTCCTCTCCTCCACTCTTGGCCGAAACCCTACTGTAGGGTTCTTGGTATTCTGCGAGCTACCTCAAGTTGCTAGCACAACTAAGGTAGCTCTCCCGAAGTTGAGAGATTGTGTCTGTGTGGATACGAGTAGAGGCACGGACACTTGAACGTGCAAGAGATCCGGCGCACCTTGGACGAGCGGGATAAGCAAAGGGCACGCTCCGAAGGTATATCTTCTTTAGAAGTAGATGTAGTACAACTTTGTACGAGTTTTTCTTTCGCATGGATCGCTCGTGGGTTCTTGTTTCCGCTGCATTTTTATTGTTTTGTGCCGGGAGAACCCAACATCTCTTTCTAAGGAGGGACATCTTCGGGGTGCAGCCCCCCCCCCCCCTGACTCCTTCCTCGCGACCGTGACCGAGACCGATGTCGGGTCTCGTTTTCCCCGGCCCGCTGTCGCCGAGGAGAAAGGCTTCGCCGTGGAGACCTTCGGCGATACCCCGCTTTATTCCATTTTCTTCGATGTTTGGTGTCTGCCTCCTCACTGAATTTCATTTTCAAGGCGTGACACTCCTCGGTGGAGTGTGTTGTACTGCTGTGAAAACCGTAGTACTTCGGCAATAGCTCCAGTTGCTCGGTATCCACCGTCTTGACCAGCTGTCGCCTACCAGGGTCTTCCAGAGGTGAAGGTCTTTTCCTCGAGTTGGAGCTGGGGCTCCCTCCTCTCAGACCGGGGAACAGTTGGAGGGAGGACTTCGGCTGGTTCCTTGCGATGGGCGTATTGTACCTCCTCCACGTAACGTGCTTGACAGAACACCCCAGCAGATCATCGAAGCAGACGGGGGGCTTCTTCACCAGGGATCGAAAAAAATCCCTTTCCACAAGCCCTTGGATGCAGGCACTGACAAGGATTTCCGACGTTGCACTGGGCACGTCTTGTGCCACCCTGTTGAACCGCTGGATGTACTCCTTAAGCGGCTCTTTCGGCTTCTGCTTGAGGGCAAACAAATTGAGTGTCGTCTTCTGATAGCGACGGCTACTAGCGAAGTGGTGGAGGAAGGTGGTTCTAAACTCTGCGAATGAGTTGATAGAACCTTGTGGCAGCCTCTGGAACCATCGCCGGGCTGCCCCAGACAGGGTATTCAGGAACACCCGACACTTTATACCATCAGTATATTAGTGCAGGAGTATCACATTCTCAAACTTGCAAACATTATCCTCCGGATTTGTCTTCCCGTCATAATCAGCGACCACAGGCCCGCGAAATGCTTCGCATGGGGTCTTCCACAATCTTAGATGAGAAGGGAGTAGAGGGAGCCTTATGGGAGGCCTTAGGTTCCTCCCTTTTCCCTTGTCCTTCTTCGTTCCTCTGCGCGCTGGAGGCTACTGAGTTGGCCTTCTCTATATCTACAGGAGAGCCTCTTCGGGGGCCTGGGGTTGCTCCGTCCCGTCACCCCAATGGTGTGACGGATCTTCGCGAGTGCGAGATGGAGACTCTAGGGATCTCCTCCCGTGCCGGAGCTCCTCGATGCGAGGCGGCTTGCTCGACTTGGTGCTGCTCGAGCGCTTCCTTGATGGTGTTGGCCACCAAGCGATCCAGTTCCTCCCTCGTTAAGACAATGGATTGTACCTCCGGTCCTGCCATCGGTGCTCCTTCTGGTGCTTTATTGGTTTCTCATAGATGGTGCCAAACTTATTCCAGAAGGAATCAACGTCGACAGCCAGTCACCAGGGTTCAACCCACGCGGATGTTGACGCTAAGGGAGGAACTCCGCGCCCTGCGAGATCAACACGAGTGTTAGAGGAACACGCCGGATGTTGTCCGACGGATCCCACTTCAACGCTCAAGTCAGTGCCTCGATGGAGAGGAAAAGTATAAGGTAGAAAGATGTGTGAGTAGCAGAGAATGCATAACCCTTTTATCGGAGGGGTTAGGGTACAATTTATACCTGCGGCGGGTGCCTTCGTGCGCCCCCGCGATCTTTGCCACGTACCCCCGTTTGTCGGTTACTGGATAACCTTTGCAATGGTTCACGTCATCATCAAGTTCGGCCCGTTGCAGCATTTATGGGTTATGATGACTTCACGATAACGGGTGATGGTTATCTGCAGATCCGAATAAAGGGGGGTTGTTACTTGAGGTCGAATGCTTCTTGGGCTCCTCTTCCCCAAGGTAATCTCGGGGTCTTCAGGCCCGAGCGATCGCGGGCGTTCCACTTCCCCGAAGTAGTCTCGGGACTCGACTTCACGGTGTGATCCCGGGAGGAATTTTCTGATCTGATCTTCCAAGGCATGTTTACCGCGGGGGGAGAGGGTCTGAAGGCTCCTCTTCCCGAGAGTGTCCCGGGAGCTCTGAGAGGGGAGTCGCTCAGACTCGTCACGTCTTGTCACGCAGCTTCTTCATCCCCCGTGTCCGCCACGGGCTATTCAACCCTATCAATAATCTTGATTATGCAATTACTTAATGATCACATAACTAAGGTTATATATGATAATTTTAACCAAATACATCCTAAATGATAACTAAATCTTAGATGGATGTGTTTTTGCGGAAGAAGACAGCTGCTGTAGTCATACGCTCCGGAATTGATTCATTGGCGAGCATAGCGGCGGCAGAGGCGGGAGCTGGATAACAGAGGAGAACAAGTGGTTCGAGGATGCCCATGCCAAGATCAACACAGACATCCACACCCGATGGGAAAAGGTACTGACTTGATCCCGGGAAGACGGTGGGCTATTCGATGGGCCGTTATCGGGAATTACTCGATGACGTAAGCGACATCGAGGCCGGTCGGATCTCCATGTTTACAATGATGCCCGATCTTTGATCTTGGAATGGGAGAGCCGTGACAATGCCAAAGAGTGGAAGAATCCGAGATTGTATTAGTTGATTGTCTCGAATTCTTCCGCTCCTCGGTATGATAACGGCTCTCCCATTCCAGGTAAAAGATAGGGCGCCATCATAATAGGATAGGAGATCTGACCGATCTCGATGTCGTTCATGTTGTCCTAGGGGCATATCATCGATAGATTTAACAGGGATCGAATCTCGACAGAAACTTAAGATAAAAGTGTTTGATTGACCACTTTGTAGATTATCGTGAGATTAATCGCACGTGACGTTCGGGATCAACGTCTTTTGCCGGATTAGTTGATTGTCGGATTCGGATCCGAGATTGCACGGTAGAAACCGACCCGAGAATATCCCTGGCACACTACTATGACATCAGCACTGGAGCCTCGAACGTATGGCTAAACCCTTCCTCTGCTTCAAACGCCGCTTCTCGGGTTCAACCAACACCGCCGCGGTCGTGGTCCCCAGTATCGGCTGGAGCTCGCCGCCGGCCAGATCCAAGCAGGAGTTCGCCTATCTATGCTCCAGAGGCCGTCTCCGAGAAGCACTGCAAGGCTTCCTCCCCCAGCTATGGTCCGATCCCAACCTCTTCTCCCACCTCCTGAACGCCTGCTGCCTTTTCCCTTCGCAGCGATCCCTCCGCCTAGGCCGTCAGCTCCACGCCATCATCGCCATCGCTGGCGCTGCCTCCTTCCACCGCTTCACTGGCAACCACCTTTTCCACATGTACCTCAAGCTCGGCCGAGTCCCAGCCGCCCGCGCCGTGTTTGACGCAATGGGAAGCCGAAACGTCATGTCCTTCAACATCCTCATCGGTGGTCTCATTTACAACGGGGACATCAGCGCTGCGCGTAAGCTGTTTGATGAAATGTCGGAGAGGAACCTCGCCACCTGGAACGCCATGATTGCTGGGCTGGCTCACTTCGAGCTAGACGAGGAGGGACTCGAGTGCTTCCTGAGGTCGAAGAGGGAGGGCCTGCGTCCCGACGAGTTTGGTTTGGGGAGTGCCTTGCGATGCTGCGCCGGATTAAAGGATGCAAGTTCTGGTCGCCAGATCCATGCCTTTGTGGTTATCAATGGGTTTGAGCAGGACATGTGTGTTGGGAGCTCTCTAGCTCACATGTACATGAGAAGTGGTCATCTTGAAGAAGGAGAAAGAGTTCTGAAAGGATTGCCTTTCCTCAATGTGGTCTCTTGCAATACTGTGATTGCAGGAAGAGCACAAAATGGGGACCCTGAAGGCGCCTTCCACCATTTCATCCTCATGAAGGCAGCCGGATTGTCGCCGGACCATGTAACCTTTGTTAGCATCATCAGCGCATGCTCTGACTTAGCTGCCTTAGCACAGGGGCAACAAGTGCATGCGCAAGTCATCCATGTTGGTGTTGGTTCAGTTGTCCCAGTGAGGAGTTCACTGATAAGCATGTATTCCAAGTGCGGTTTTTTGGAGGATTCAAGCACGATATTTTCTGAATCTGATGCATCAGACCTTGTTCTCTGGAGCTCCATGATTGCGGCCTACGGTTTTCATGGACGTGGAGAGGAGGCTATCAAGATGTTCAATGAGATGATCGGAGAGGGGACTGATCCTAGTGAAGTCACATTCCTAAGCTTGTTGTATGCTTGCAGTCATAGTGGGTTGAAGGACAAGGGCAGGGAGTATTTTGAGCTCATGGTTCAGAAATATGGACTCGTGCCTAATCTAAAGCACTACACTTGCATGGTTGATCTTCTCGGTCGGTCTGGGTGTCTCAATGAGGCTGAAGCTCTGATCAGGTCAATGCCGATGCCAGCTGACGGTGTCATTTGGAAGACCCTGTTGTCTGCCTGTAAAACTCACAAGAATGGAGAGATGGCGGAGAGGGTGGCTGAGCAGGTTTTGAGATTGGATCCTCAGGACTCTGCATCGTACGTCCTATTATCGAATATACGAGCTACTAGTTCTAGATGGAATGATGTATCTGACTTGAGGAGAACGATGAAGGATAAAAGAGTGAGGAAGGAGCCTGGAATTAGCTGGTTAGAGTTTAAAGGCCAGGTTTATCAATTCACAACTGGAGATGGATCGAATCCGAGGCAAAGGGAGATCGACATGCTGCTACAAGAATTGGTTGCTAGAAAGCGGGAGTTAGGATACTTGCCAGACACCAGTACAGTCTTCCATGACATGGAGGAAGAGGAAAAAGAGGCCACTTTGGCTCACCACAGCGAGAAGTTGGCCATCGCATTCGCAATCCTCAGCCTGCCTTCAGGGATTCCAATCCGAATAATGAAGAATCTACGCGTCTGCAACGATTGTCACGTAGCTATCAAGTTCATATCCAAGATCGCCGAGCGAGAGATTGTGGTGAGGGATGTTAGTAGATTTCATCACTTCAGAGATGGGGAATGTTCTTGTAGAGATTACTGGTGATGGGTGGCAAAAGGATTCGGAACAAGCTTCTCACAGTCATCACTTCCTGATACTTCATTCATTTCATATGTATGTTTACTTGTTAATGAATATAATACAGTGGGAACGTTGCTTTGGGTTTTATTTTGAAGGAAATGTTAGAGAATGGGAAACCAGAATAGCATCGAATCAGGAAATAGTTCAAGCAATTAGATTTCAAATCGTTGCTTACATAAAAATCTCATCTTTCAATGAGCAAATCAGTGTTTCACTAAGCAAGCACGGTCATACGGTCTCACAACGAAAGACTATTTCTTAGGAGAAGAGGGACTCATCGATTTCAATTCTGACGATCTCCCCGTCGTCGAATTTGTCCTTCTTGGGAGGCGAGGGCGGCACTGGTGTCCGCGGGGGACCTCTGCCCTTGCTCTTGTTACGAGGACGGGCCTGATCAACACAAAGCTAAGAGATGAATACTCACGGCATAAAAGAAAGGAAGAGAAGTCGAGAGCTTGTTTACGTTTCCGAAGGAGTGCTTGAACCGCTTCCCCCTTGCAGTCTTCTTGTCGCCTCTGCCACAGTATACTAATCAAGACGAAGAGATCGCTTCAATGGATAAGGTAATCAAACAATTAGAAGGTAAGCAGACGGCGGATCTTACTGTAGAGGGGAGGGGGGAGGGCGGTGGTGAGGGCCGTCGAGTTCCAGTGAGGAGAGATGGAGGAGAGGGCGGATGAGAAATGGAGAGGGTCTCGGTCCGGGAGAAGGAGAAGCGGGCGGCGGCCACGGTGTTGGGAGCGGCTCCCATCGCCATTCCGAGGGAGAGCAACGCCATCGGGACTCGGGAGGCCACGAGTGGACGGTAAAGCCGTGGAATGGATAGCAATTGGATGATGTGCACTATGTTCGACACCGGCCCACTCATTTGGAGAGCAATTGTAGGGCTTCTTTTGAAAATAGGATAAATGCTGGGCTGGTATGAAATTCTGTGATTAATAATATTAATTAATAGGGCAGGACTTGCGAGTTGCGACGTTTTTTGAGTTCTAGATCACTCGTTCCCCTCCTCTCTGCCAAATCGCTCTGTTTCCGATCTTCGCCTCCCGTCTCCGGCGCTGACGGCGGCAGCGACTAAGCAATCCCTCAGGAGCTCGTCGCCCTCTGCTTCGCCGGATTTGTTGCGCATTACTTTTCGCAAGTGAGGCCGTTGCAACGGCGGGGCGCATTCGGTCTGATTGGGGCTGATCTGAGGCGCCAGCGAGGGCGGTCCGCAGCCGGGAAATCTCATTCTCGTGTTCTATTTCTCCTTGGCGTCCTTCTTTGCCCATTTCTTGCTCGACCGCTTCGTTTACAAGGTTCTGATCTTTCTTACCTGTTGGTTGGTGTCTGCTCCGAGAATAGATAGCGTTCGTCGTATACCCAAAAAATTGTGAGATTTATCTTTGGGTGATAAGCTTGTTAAAACTTGTCTTTGCTGCATTTTACCATCTATTCTGGTTTGGATACGAGAATACTGATCGGGAGCCAAGTCCTTATGAATATAAAGAATGTTCGTTTTAGAGCCAACCTTTTTTTAAAAAAATAATAAAATTCAATCCTAACCAGGATTAACGCCTGTAGCTCTTTTGTCTGTAAATAAAGTGTTTTTCGGAGTCCTCTGTGTTAAAAATTTCTTGTGGAATCATCCCTCCTATATGGAGGACAACCAGAAGATGATCACTAGACGACTGAGAAAAGCATCTTGGTATTTCTTTTACCTATGGATGTTGCTGTGGAAGTTTGAACTATTTAACTGATTAGATGATTGAACTAGACATTGGAATAGCTGTGTACATTTACAAACTACCCTGTTGGAATGTTTAGATCAGCAAAGTTGTAAATCATATGAGGTCGGCTTGGTAGAATACCAAGTCAAGTCAGTTGAACCAATGGTCAGGTTGGCAGAGTCAAAGGTCAGGTCAGGTCAGGTTGCAGAATTTCAGATAACGTCAGTAGAGTGGTTGAAGGGTCAGCTGTAGATTAAGATCAATTCAATACTGAGAACAAATTGGTTTGTATTAATGATTCACTGAGTCACTTTCCGGGTATGCAAATGATATTTTGAAGTCAAGTTCACATCCAGTCGACCTCTTTGATTTACAAATCATGTGAAAATGCTTGTTCTTATTATGTGTTTGTAATGTTTTGACCCTAAAGATCAGGGTCAAAACATTAGAAACACATAATTAGGAAAGTTGCTGCCATGTGATTTGGAAGTCACGGGTTCTAAGTCGCGGAAGTAGCCTCTTGTAAAATGTTGGGTAAGACTACGTATAATTGACCCAATGTGGTCCGACCCTTCTCCGGGACCCACATTTCATGTGCCGGGCTACCCTTTAATGCTTTGACTATTGTTTTGACGCCATCTTGTTCCTTTATTGCAAACATTCAATTCTAGAAAGGTTACCATTTCCATTTTCAGTGATGATCTTGATCTAGATATGTAGTGGTTATGTGACACCATGGTCTTGAATGATTATGTGAAGAATTTCTAGTTTATTAAAAGAAACTGAATTTTTCTACAATCTTTAGTTGTAAATAGATTTGAAGTACTTAATTGGAAAATTATTGTGCTTGGTAGACCAAGATATATGTTCTCTTCCATAGGTAAACAATACTACAATAGTTTGGACTAATCATTAGTTACCACTCATCACGTTTTTTTCTTGCATTCTGAAAATAACATGTTTTTATGCATATCATGAGTTACTGTCTTGCTAAAGATTGACATATTTTGTTTTTCATCTTTGAACCATTAGATTGTTAGGTTACAAAACTCATGTTTGGATGAATGATGTGGCTAAATGGTCGAAAATTGTAAAGTGTACGGAGTCAATGTGGAAGCTGACATACTAGCCCTGTTGAAATATGGGTTCTTTCAATCATACAGAGGGAACCTTGGTCACTGGACACCAAGCAATACTTCGAAGGGTGGCCAAACCAAGAGCTGAAGTGAGTCAAAAGAGACTGACTCTCCTTTGCTTTGTTAAAATAAGTTGATTTTTAATTTTATGATATTAACGACAATGAGAAGAAATACCTTTTTACAACTGCAAGCAACTTTTTGCTGCATTTTGACTTAAGTTTTTCTTTCTCAAATGATAGTTTCTTTAGATATGCAAGTCTTGAGATAGCAGTTTATCTCTAGCTAGTTGACAGAGTACTAGTCTAGACACTATCACCAACTACCAAAGAATAGAATAATTAGATCCCAGCTTAATTAAGAAATTATCAATCTTGTAGGACTTAGTTGCTGACAAGGCTTTAATTTTTAGCAATTTAAAAAATGCAAGATGCAATAGTGCAAATGTGCATCTCCAAAGTTGTTATAACTAACACCATCGACCTTTAAAAATTAAAATGCCTCCCTCAACTATAACATCTCAGTATTGGGTTCTTCCAAGATCTAGGAAAGAGGCAGATGACACACTGATTTCATTTTGCTTCATCCTTTTTCAATCATGAAATTGAATAAATCTGTGTTCTCTCCCAAAAAACTTAACCCACTTGTCAGTATCTCAGCAACATAATGATCTAACCCGAAAATTGGAAATTGGAAATTGGAAAAGGAAGGTTTCCGTATTCTCTTTAAAAAAATTAATCCACTTGTCCGTATCTCAGTGACATAGTGATCTAACCATGAACTTGAGAATGGGAGAAGGAAGATTTCCTGTATTTCAACTGGACTCACATTGGTACTGTCAATGTGTTTTAATGTTTCGAGTGGTCTCTGAAAGCAACCAAGCCCAGTTGCCTTTATATATATGTAATGATAGAATGAACAATGAAAAAAAAAACATGTTTCTTTCTCTGTTTCAACTTGTCGTACATTATTACTCTTCAATGTGCGCATTAGATATATCATATCCACTTGAAAGGAAACTTTCAATTGTGGGTTGTTCAAAAACTTGGCATCCATCACCAGTACATTTCTTTTATGGGACGCATCACTTTGCTTCTATTCACCTGAACTTGTTATTCAGTCCTCTAGTTCAAATGTTTAATCAGCAGCATTTCCTGTGTCAATATTTATAACAAGTAGAAAAATCTTTAGTAACAGAGATGCTTGGTCTGTGCTCTATTATTTCTGGCAATTGTTGCCTTCTTAAGGAGCAATGGAGCATGCTGATGTAGTGTCTGTAATTTTACTTGTATTTAAGAATATAAGCCAGTCTGAATACATTTGTCATTTTCATATTCTTCAGCATTGTTGCTCTTGTTGCATGGGAAACTCGCAGAAAAAATTTCTCAATAATGATGTCTCATCACATAGTTACTTCAATTTTGATCGGGTTTTCCTATATTACCAGGTATCATTTAGAATCATCTTTGTCGTTCCTTTGATGTTCCAGGCTGTTTAAATTCTCTGTAATATTCAATTTGTTGTTTTGACTTTTCATATGAACTTGTTATTCTGAGTGTTTTTATACTTTAATATCTTTAATTCCTGGTGTAAAAAATTAAGGGTGTCAATACTCCATAGTCCTATATTAACTCATAAATTTCATTGGAAGAAAAGATAATAGAAATGAGCAAGGATCAACCCACATGTTTGAGTTTAGTTTTTCTTTCATAAGCTTGATCTGTAGGCAAGGTTAAGAAAGCAGACTGTTCTGCCGTTTGAGTAGATTTGGAAATGTGTTCTCTTTTAGGCAGTAGGTAGTGTATGGGGGTTGCATATGTCGTGTGTCTTGAATTAGGTTCTCACACCGACTCATGGAGGAGCTTGGTGGACTCGAGAGTTGTAGGCCCAGATCAAGGTGTTTCTTTGGATCGAGTTGCTGCACCGGAGTTCTGAGGAAATCAATGGAATTGAGGAGTTGGAAGAAGAATTGATTCGGGCATGAAATTCATGAGAGATTGTGCAGTGAATGCAATCTTTTGGTTTTTGTCTTTGGTTATATAACATCTTGTGTGAAGTTGTGATTGCTCAGGTAGTGGTGAGCTATCTAGGGCTTGATGGATGGGAATCCTTCGACTATGGGATGGTCTTCTACGTCGCAGGTTGTCAACCAGCTCGGTCTAAAGTCTTTTCGTAGCCTTCCAATAGTTGTAAGACAAGTAAAGGTGGGACCATCCAAGTATCAGTTGACTGAATGCATGTTAGTTGAGTGGATGCAACTACTGGGCGAACATAATGTTTCTAGCTGGTGCTAAATCAATAACAATAACAATTAAGCCTTATCCCATTAAATGGGGTCGACCATAGTTATCAAAAGCGATCGCTTCGCGCGCTTAAGCGCAACGCGCAGCGAAGCGACGCTGTATCGCTTCTGCGAACGCGAAAATGAGCAGCGTCGAAGAAGCGGAGCTTCGTGCGACGCGCGACTCGATCGTTGACAAAAAAATTTTCAAATTTGTACGTAGTTTTGTTTAAAGCCCTAATTTTCTTTGCGTCTCTTCATCTTCCTCTCGCCATCGCCGACGTCTGCCGCTCGTCTTTGTTTGCTTCTCGCCTCCGCTTCGTCTGCCGTAGTGTCCAGCGACTCCAGCCGTCTAGGTATGCCCCTCTCAGTCCAAACTCAGGGTCGGAGATGTCCGGCGACCCTTCCGGCGTCGTTGGACACTGCAAACAGTGTCCAACGGCGTCGGAAGCGTAACGGGACACCTTCAACGACGTCGGAAGCAACATAGCATGCCTCCCGCGGCGTAGGTATTATTTTTGTTTTTTTATTAATTTAAAAAAAAAATTCCTCAAAAAATCAAACAATTCCTCAAAAATTTTTTATATATTTTATTAATTCATATAAAATAAATTTAAATATATAAAAAATATTTTTAAAATAATAAATCTATTAAATTTTATTATGTAATATAAATCAGATTTAAAATTTATAAAATATATATTTAAATAGATTTTAAAAACTTCATTTATGTATATTTAATTAATAAAAACTTCATTAACAAAATCTGATTAAAAAATTTAAAACAGATTTAAAATTTAAATGCATAAAAATTATATTTAAACAAAATCTGAAAAATATTAATTAGATATTTATATTTAAATATATTGAAATTATAATTTAAATAAAAAATTAGTAAATTATTAATTCATATAAACCACTAAATCAATAAATAAAATTTAAATATATAATAAATATATTTAAAATAAAAATTCTAATAAATTTTTTAATTCATTTAAATTAAAATTTCATATTTAAATGTATATTTAAATTTTAAAATAAAAAATTATAATAAATTTAATTAATTCATATAAATCAAATTTATATTTTGATAATAACTTTTTTCCAATTTTATATATATGTTTATTATTCATTAATTATTATTGTTATTGATTTCAATTTTCAGCGGTGTTGATTTGATTTGATTCTAAATCATGTCAAATACAGTAATTTCATCTACTCAAAAAGATATTCACTTCATTTATATTGGTTCTTTGTTGAAAATTTAAGTTCTTTCAAGAAAATTTATAATGATATTCACTTGTGATTTCTAGTTTCATGACGGTTAGTTGTGCTGCTCATCTTTATAACCAAGATGAAAATACCACCAACCACATGATTTTTTAATAGAGCTTTAATAGGCTTGTCCTAAGACTTTAAGTATTCGATACTACTTTAATGAACTGCTGATTTTTGTTTATCTTTATCCTGGAAATGTAACGATTGTCAATATTTTTCTGCACAGCCAAACATGCTGGTTGTTGATGTTGAGAAATTTGTTTTGCCACTGAAGGTGAAGGGTGTCTGTTCAGCTTATGTTTATTAAGTCAAATCTATTTTCATATTTGCTTGTCATTGTGTTTTGCTAGTTGTAACATCAATGGTTAATTTTCTAGTTTTTTTCTTTCGAAAGATAAAGTTTGTGACAATCTAAAATATCCTTGAAGGTTTATGATGTGACTTGTTATCATGTTTTCTTAGATAATTAGGTTTGTTCTGCAAAAGAGAGTAGATGTGTGATATAATCATGTATGTGTTGGAAATGTGAATAGAAAATGAGGTGGAAAGGAAGGAGACTCCTTTCTTTATGAGTTTTAGTCCAACATTGAGAGTTTCATGACACTATCATTGATTTATATTGTTGCACATGTATGTATGATGTGAACAAATGCATGGAGAGAGACTTTTTCTCACATATGGATGCGCAGGGGGTCTAAATCTAGGGTCTGGATTTGTATTGAACCAAGTTGACTTGTGGGCAAGCACGGCTTTTTTACGACATGTTTTTGTTGCTACTCAAAGTATAATGGATAGGTTAATTGAGATTAATATAATCCATAATCGTTGATTGAAACAACTTTCAAGGTTGGCGAGTAAAGGCATTGAATGACCTTTATTCGGCCATTTATTAGGAAGAGATCATGAGCATGTTGAAAAAAGAGAAAAAACAATAGAAAAATTCTTCCACCTTTGTTCCCCCTCACTCTCATCTTCTCTGTCATACATCTTTTGCTTGGTAGAAAACTCATGATAGCATTTGGGTATCTCTAGTTCGTCGCGACCACCAGTACTTGGTGGGGATCACGGTTGACGACCCATGTATTCTCGAACCACATCTGGAGGTGGGGCGAATATGTTTTAAGGAATTTATGTTGAATGCAAGCCTTGACATCTCAATTTCCGAGTAATAGGGAACTTTTCCCGACTTGGCATCTTCATTTCTCGACTCGGTGATTCAGGCAACTTGCGACCTGACTCGGTGATCCAAGAGTCAGAAACCAAACCACTTAAAAGGTGAGGCAAAAGATATCTTCCTGGAAGGCTAAATACCAGGTACTATAGCTTGAAACAATGGACCTTGACCGTATGATACTGGAAAAAGAAAATCTCAGAAAGGAAATTAAAGACCTCCAGGTACAAAGTAGAAAGGAGAAAGAACAGGAAGTAAATGTATTTTTTCTTGAAGAAACACAAAAATTATTCTCAGTTGAAGCAAATATCACTCCCAGGAAGGCCAGAAATATGTTATTTAACCTAAAGGTGGCAATTGAAATATTGAGTGTTCTCCCATTTTCAGTAAATGCTATCTTAGATACAGGAGGCACCACATGCTGTTTTGATCAAGGGTCAATTCCAAAGGAAACTCTGGAAGAAAACCCCTTTTTAGTCCATTTCAATGGAATTTCCTCAAAAACCACCGCAAACAAAAAGCTGAAAGGAGGAAGGATGATTATAGGAGAAAATAACTTCAGGATCCCCTGTACATATTCATTTCATATGAAGTTGAAGAAAACATCCAAATAATAATTGAGAGTAACTTTATCAAAGTCGTACAAGGGGGAGTCCGTATCGAAGGCAATATGGTAACTTTCTATAAAAATCTGACAACCATAAATACTCTTCCATTTGTCCCTGTAGCTACAGCAATTGAGGAGTTGGATCTTGAAGAAGACGACTACATACAAATCCAAGAAAGTGATCATTATTCACTTGGAATGAGACTTCACAAAAGTTCCAAGAAAAATTTAAAGGAATATTTAAGAAATTGGAAGAACAGGGTTTTATAGGCAAAGATCCTATGAAACATTGGTCTAAAAATCAGGTGGTATGCCATCTGGAAATAAAGAATCCTGATTTCATCATAGAGGATCGCCCCTTGAAGCACCTTACGCCAAAAGACAGAGAAGCTTTCTCAAAACATGTCCAAGCACTGCTAAGGATTGGAGTCATTAGAGCAAGCAAGAGTCGCCATCGAACGACGACCATCATAGTAAACTCTAGGACAACCATAGATCCAAAAACAGGGCAAGAAGTAAAAGAGAACGAATGGTATTCAACTACAAACGCATCAATGACATTACTGAGAAAGATCAATACAGCTTACCAGGGATTAATACAATTCTAAGAAAGGTAAGCACTAGCAAAATTTATTCGAAGTTTGATCTCAAATCTGGTTTTTATCAGGTTGCCATTGACCCAGAGTCCATAGAGTGGATTGCTTTTTGGGTCCCAGAGGGCTTATATGAATGGCTAGCTATGCCATTTGGTTTGAAAAATGCACCCGCCATTTTTCAGCGAAAGATGGACGCCTGCTTCAAAGGAACCGAGCAATTCATAGCCGTTTACATTGATGATATTTTGGTTTTCTCAGATTCTAAGGAAGAACATGAAAAGCATTTAAGGATCATGTTGAATATTTGCCAAAAGCATGGGCTTGTTCTTAGTCCAACAATGAAAAAGATTGCAGTCTCTAAAATTGAATTCTTGGGAGCAGTTCTCGGAAACCAAAGAATCAAATTTCAACCTCATATAATCAAAAGGATAGTAGAATTCAAAGAATCAAATTTAATGACAAAAAGAGGTCTCAGATCTTGGCTAGGCATATTAAATTACGTCAGAAATCATATCCCTAATTTAAGAAGGTTGCTCAATCCTCTGTATGCCAAGACCAGTGCCACAGGAGAAAAAAGGATGAACCACCAAGACTGAGATCTAGTTAAAAGCATTAAAGACAAGGTACAGCAACTTCCTGACCTTGAGGTACCCCCTGAACAATGCTTCATAATACTTGAAGTTGATGGGTGTATGAGCGGTTGGGGAGGTATCTGTAAATGGAAACTCAAGAAGGGAGATCCCAAATCAACAGAAAAGGTATGTGCATATGCGAGTGGAAAATTCTGCCCTATAAAATCAACAATAGATGCTGAGCTTCATACCGTGGTGAAGACGATGGAAGCCCTTAAAATATATTACTTAGATAAAAAGGAGTTGATAATCAAAACAGATCGCCAGGCCATTATCAGTTTCTTTGATAAAACAGCATAGCATAAACCATCGAGGGTTCGATGGATTGCATTCACCAACTACATTATGGGAAGTGGAGTTCATGTCACCTTTAAGCACATAGAAGGAAAGGGTAACGAAGACTCCTTCTTAGACTAATCAATGCTCTTCTAATTTCAACATGGAGCGACGACAAGATGGAACACTTACAACTAATAGCAGACTCAACGAAGAAAATACAGAATCAACCCAACAAGCACAGGGAAGCCCAGCTGGTTCAGATTGTCCAGACCGTAATGGATTGGTGGCCCAATACTACAGAAAAATCCAATTCATGGACCAACAAATCCGCACCGGTACCACCCTTGACTCATTCAACCAACTCAATAGAGAACTACGTCAAATTCAGGAAGAAGCAGCTAAGCAAGCCCTTCAAGCCCTTTGACAGTACAAAACAATTCATGGACTCAAGCTTCTGGAATACAAAAGAAGAAGTACTAGGTACAACTGGTATAATGACTAGTTGCTAGTTGTCCAGCAACAAGATGACCAACTAGAAACGGCCCTACGACTCACCGATGATATCACCAAAAGATCCCGGCTTTCAGCCTTTGAAGGGGAACGTGATGGACCCCTATCCCACTATCAAGCTACTTTAGAGCTGTAAAGTATGTAATAATTGTACTAGGGAATCTATAAAGGTTAGCTACAACGCACTAAGTAGAATGGATTGAGTCTCGAGGAGCCGTCCAAACTACTTTAGAGCTGTAAAGTGTATTGGGGAATCTGTAAAGGGAGAAGATAAGGATGACGATAGGGCCCCCAGAGTACCCGATCCTTATCTCTTCCTCTCTTTATAACCCTTGACTCATTCAACCAGCTCAATAGAGAACTACATCAAATTCAGGAAGAAGCAGCTAAGCAAGCCCTTCGAGCCCTTTGACAGTACAAAACAATTCACAGACTCAAGCTTCTGGAATACAAAAGAAGAAGTACTAGGTACAACTGATATAATGACTAGTTGCCAGTTGTCCAGCAACAAGATGACCAACTAGAAACGACCCTACGACTCATCGATGATATCACCAAAAGATCCCGGCTTTCAGCCTTTGAAGGGGAACGTGATGGACCCCTATCCCACTATCAAGCTACTTTAGAGCTGTAAAGTATATAATAATTGTACTAGGGAATCTATAAAGGTTAGCTACAACGCACTAAGTAGAATGGATTGAGTCTTGAGGAGCCGTCCAAACTACTTTAGAGCTGTAAAGTGTATTGGGGAATCTGTAAAGGGAGAAGATAAGGATGACGATAGGGCCCCCAGAGTACCGATCCTTATCTCTTCCTCTCTTTATAACCCCCCTCCCCTCCCCCCCCCCCCCCCCCCCCCCCTCCCCCGAACTCTCTTGCTAAATCATCAGTCATCCACTGAAGGTTTACTCGAGAAAGTCAAGTGGATTCTGCTTGTTTACCTTGTGTGCTTGTAAGTCCTAAGCTTTCAACTTTCCAACTGCTTGCTAGTTCTTAATTTACTTGCAATCCTCTCTTGTATATTTTCACGCTAAACATCCTGGTATCAATGGATACCTAAAACAAAGAAAAAACATTATAGTTATTATTATTTTTTGAATGGTAATTTCTTTTCTACAGGTATCGGAGAATATTTGCCATGATTTAAGTTTTAAAAGATCCAAGAAAATCTGAAAAGAAAAATACAATTTATTTTATATATTTGTAGGCTTGTCGATTTGAGAAATATTTGTTCACTGATGATATGAATTATTATTACAAAGTGTCATCTAAGGGCTGCTTGCACAATGATTTAGCTAGATAAATAAGTCATTTAAAAACTAGTTGAACATTAACAAGATCATGTAAGGGTAACAGCTAATCCCTAGATCCTTGTCATTGTCATAACCAACAATTAATTAAAATAAACGTTCAATTATTTGGCAGAGATTGCTTGCAATCATAAATTCTCTTTTCAAAGTGCTGAGTTTTCCTTTCAGTTACCATTAATCTAAAAACAAAACAAGTGCACGATTTTATATATGGTAGGGACTATAAAACCTAAGCGTATAGCCAATACAAAAGAAAAGAGTTATCATAACCAGATATAATCACTTGTGAGAAATTGGGAAATTTCAAGTAGTTCATCTGAACATTGTAGATGATGGGCTTGGACCAGATATAAACATACTAGAGTAACAATTGAAAACAAAAACTGGTATAAGAGCACAAGAAAATTCTCCAACCCCGATTTAACAAAATGATACCAGTAATTAATTTCTCATACACAGAATAACAGTTTGAGAGAACATTATACAATTCAAACTATTCCCTTATCATCTTTATGAATATTGATAACTACATGATTTGATAAGTAAGGACATAGGATTCTAGTCTCATAGCAACCCTTGAAAACCCTAAGTATCAATTAGCATGAGAATTGCTGCACGAAATCAAGGGTTGAGCCAAAAACACAATTCTTTTGCTTCTAGTTATGCGCATATAAGATGATGAATTTTTTTTATGTTTTTGTTATTTATATGACTTTTAGTAGTGATATGGTAAGCATCCAATTATCAAACTTGTGTTATTACGGAGATGGCATAGAGCTTCTTCATTGATCCTAAAAACTTTGTATATACAAGATGGTTTTTGAACAATACCTATCTCTTCTCTGGCTCATGGCTGGTGTCAAGGATACATAACGATGTTCCAGTGCACTGCCTCAACATAATAAAAAATGCCCTTTGCGCTTGTGGCAATCCACTCTGAAATGTGTTGAGGCAATCGACCCAAGGATGATCAGGAACATCATGATTTTGATGTGTGTGCCAATACGTTTAAGGTTAGGGTGTTGTGTTGTATTTGATATGTGTGATTGAGTTTGCAGGACTTGGAGAATCACATGTGGAGTACATATCCGAGGGACGAGAGCCGAGGGAGGAGGGCTCCAAGGGCAAGTCGGGAAGTGGACTTCAAGGGCACACGTGAAGGGTGGTATGAAGGCAAACCAAGGGAAGACTTGTGTGCGCATATGAGGGACGATAGCCGGTAGAAGAAGACTTCAAGGGCAAAACCAAGGGAGTATACCTGAACGCACACGTGAAGGAGAGTGCCGGAGTGAGTGTGAGGGTTTGTAGAAGCTGGGCAGTCAACTGGCCCAAAGGCAGTCGACTGCCAAAACTCACAGAAGGTTTTCAGCCTTCAACCAGTCGACTGCCCATGGAGCAGTCGACTTAGTAACCCGAAAACTAGACGTTGGCTAGCATTTAAGACTAGACCAGTCGATTGCCAAAGGGGCAGTCGACTGGTGCGGGCTGGACAGCTTGTGAAGTTGTCCTGTTCTCTTATTTAAAGGGGACTTTTTGGCACGAGAACGGTACGATATTCTATTGTACAAAAGTGATGTTCGTGCCAATACTCCTCTGATCTTCCTCTCGCTTTTCATTGCATCTTGTAAAGAGGAAGAAGACGATCTTGTAAAGGTTTTCTCCACCTTGAAGGAGATTTTCATAATGGAGAGTGTGTAATCGCGTGGATTCTTGGATTAGTCACCTTTTGGAGTGGATACCAAGTAAAAATCTCCTTGTTAGCGGTGAATTTGATATTGTCTATTATTTTTGTTTATATTGCGCTAACAATCTTGTAGAGAAAACTTCGACAAAGTGCTATTCACCCCCCCCTCTAGCAACGCACTCGATCTATCAATTGGTATCATAGTCGGTTCGCTTCGGGAGAACTCACCGTCGACCGGAGTACAAAGAAATGACGTTTCAAGAGGGTTACAGCACTGCAAGGCCACTGTTTTTCGACGGAAACGACTTCGCCTACTAGAAAGGTAGAATGCAATACTACTTAATGAATGACATTGAAAATTGGATAAGTGTTGTAGATAGCTTCGACGCACCCGTCAATGATCAAGGAAAGCCACTACCCATGAGAGCTTGGCCAAAGGAAGTCATGAAGAAGGCGCAACCCAACGCAAAGGCCACCACCACACTTCAATGCGAGTTGTCCAAGGAACAACTTAACAAGGTGAGGCCTTTCAAGAGCGCTAAGGAATTATGGGAGAAACTCGTCAAACTCAATGAAGGGTCCAACAAGTCAAGAATGGCAAAGAAGGATTTACTAGTTGTCTAACTAGAATCGCTCTCCATGAAGACCAACGAGACCGTGAGCCAACTACATGGGAGAGTTAAGGAAATTATCAACGAATTATATGTGATTGGTGAGAAGGTGGAAAGTCGAGATCTCGTGAGATATGTCTTGCAATCTTTCCCTCAGACTACATTGTGGGTATCAATGGTTAATGCCTACAAAGTATCAAGGGATTTATCTATGGTAAAGTTAGATGATTTATTTTGCGAATTTGAATTACATGAGCAAGCTAACGTTTCTTCCAAAGAAAAAGGTGTAGCATTCATTGTAGAAAAGGAGAAGAAAAAGAAGAAGGAGAAGAAGAAGATCGTGTATTCATCATCATCCGACTCGGAGGAGTCTAGCACTTCAATGGATAGCGACCAAGAGGCCTTCATGGTAAGGAAAATGCGTAGGACTTTTTAAAATTTTTCTAACAAGTCTTATGCTAGAAAAGGATTAAAGGGTAAGAGCAAAGCAAAAGACATCATTTGCTACAATTATCACCAAGAGGGACACATGAAGAATGAGTGTCCCCAACTAAAGAGAAGAGAAGAAAAGGAGGAGGAAAAGAAGAGGGGCGACAAGAAGAGATCGAAAGGAAAAGAGAAGAGTGCCACCAACCTCAAGGCTACTTGAGATGATCCATCATCCTCGGAGGAGGAAGAGGAGCATGTGTCCCACTTTGCACTTATGGGAGTGGACCATTTGGAGTCATCCGATGATGAGAGAAGCTCAAGTAGTGAAGATGAAAGTGGCTCATCATCATCATCATCCGAATCCGAAGCTTCGGTAAGTGAGGTATATAGCTTACCCTCTTCTACACTTGTCAAGATTATTTCTAGTACAAATATGGACTTGGCTAAAGCTAGGAGAAAAATTAAGGACTTAAAGGATGAAGTTGTCATGCTTAAAGTAGAATCTACAAAACTTAAGGAAGACTTGCATGTTTTTTCTACCATGTCAAATGATACATGTCTTGAAAATGAAAATAGGGAACTAAGGGAAAAGGTAGAGGACCTCACCAAGGCACTTAGGAAATTTCAAGTGGGCTCTAGCAACCTTGACATGATAATAAGTAGCCAAAGAGTCGTTTACAACAAGGTCGGGTTAGGTTATAGGCCAAAGACCAAGGAAGTTGTCTTTGTTTCACTTATGGGTAGAAATGGTGCCTCTAGGAGATAAGGGGTTAAGGGAAATACAAAGAAGGCTTGGGTACCAAAGAAGTTTTTAAATGATGCTTGTGGAACTAAAATTTGGGTACCACAAAATTATGTTTTCCATGTTGTATAGGTAAAGGGTCAAGGATGCCTCAAACATGTGGATAGTAGATAGTGGGTGCTCAAGACATATGACCGGAGATGTGAGCAAGTTCACCATTATTAGCTACCTAAAAGAAGGGACCATTTCCTTTGGAAATAGTGGGAAACTCAAAATAATTGGTAGGGGCACCATTGAGGTATCTCCTACAATATCTATCCACAAAGTTCTTTTGATTAAAGATATGAAATTTAATTTATTTAGTGTAAGTCAACTATGTGATGAGGGCTATAGGGTTGAGTTTCATTCTAGAAAATGTCTAATTAAACAAAATGGGTCCGAAGTTGCTATGCTAGAAGGGTATAGAGAGGCTAATCTTTACTATCGTAATCTTGCTTATGCTTCTAACAATTTGCCTAAGTGTCTCATGTCTAAAGAAGAAAAAGGATGGTTGTGGTATCGGAGACTTGGACACATCAACATGAGGAGCATTGCAAGAGTAGCAAAGGAGGAGTTGGTGAAGGGGCTTCATATGATCAAGTATGAGAAGACCAAGATGTGTGATGCTTGCCAAGAGGGTAAGCAATCAAAATCATCACACGAAGGTAAAACCTTAACTAGCACTACTTTACCTTTAGAGCTATTATATATTGATCTCTTTGATTGTCATAGCACTCCTTCACTAATAGGGAGTAAGTACTGTTTAGTTATTGAAGATGATTTTTCTAGATTTACTTAGATGTTCTTTATGAAACATAAGGATGATACCTTAGAAATCTTTATAGGGTTTAGTAAGAGGGTTGAAAATGAGAAACACCTCAAAATCAACCGCATTAAGAGTGACCATGGCGGGGAGTTCCAAAATTCAAACTTCTCACAATTTTGTGTAGAAAATGGGTATAAACATGAATTTTCATGCCCACGGACTCCTCAACAAAATGGTGTAGTAGAAAGGAGAAATAGGACACTACAAGAGGCCGCTAGGACTATGCTTAATGCATATTCTCTTCATAGCTATTTTTGGGCCGAAGCGGTAAATACCGCTTGTTACATTCAAAATCGGGTTTTAGTACGTAGGTTCTTAGGTAAAACCCTATTTGAGTTGTAGAATGGGAGAATTCCACAAGTTAATTATTTTAGGGTCTTTGGATGTAAGGTTTACATTCTAAACACCAAGGATGACCTAAGAAAGTTTGAATCTAAAGTCGATGAGGGAATTTTGGTTGGTTATTCATCCACTAGTAGGGGTTATAGAGTCTACAACAAAAGGACTAAGGTAATTAAGGAATCTTCAAATGTTGATTTTGATGAATCTACCAACACTTACCCTAGGAAAGCATCAATTGATAAAGACATGGAAGAAATCCAACCCCTTGCCCAAGGAATCCAAGACCTAAATTTAGGGGGCAATGATTAAGGGGGAGAGAGAAGTACACAAGAGGATAAGGACCATATAGTAAATGAACCCATAACCTCTAGGCCCTTAAGGCATCACTAAGATCACCTCATTGACCAAATAGTGGGTGATGTCACTCAAGGGGTAAGGACTAGATCTTATTTTAGAGACCAAAGTAGTCAAATTGCCTTGATTTCTCAATTAGAACCTAAATCTATTGATGAGGCATTAGGTGATGTGGATTGGGTTTTAGCTATGCAAGAAGAATTAAATCAATTTGAAAGAAGTGAAGTTTGGGAGTTGGTTCCTAGGCCCAATGATTGCACCATTGTCACCACTAGATGGGTCTTTAGGAACAAGCTAGATGATCAAGGTAAAATTACTAGGAATAAGGCTAGATTGGTAGCTAGGGGGTGTAATCAAGTTGAGGGACTAGACTATGATGAAACATATGCCCCCATAGCTAGATTAAAGTCCATTAGAATTCTACTAGCCTATGTCGCTCACATGGGTTTCACACTTCACCAAATGGATGTGAAGTCGGCATTCTTTAATGGGGTTATTAAGGAAGAGGTCTATGTAGAACAACCCCCCGGGTTTAAAGACCCAAATTATCCTAGACATGTCTACAAATTAAGAAAAGCCTTGTATGGATTGAAACAAGCTCCCCGGGCTTGGTATGAAAGGATTTCTTCATTTCTAGTATCTAAGGGTTTTAGGAGAGGAACAATTGACCCAACTTTGTTCCTAAAATCAAAGGATAAGGACATATTTATTGCCCAAGTGTATGTAGATGATATTATCTTTGGGTCAATAAATAGTGATTTTCTACATGAGTTCATCAAGTGTATGGAAGATGAATTTGAGATGAGTCTTGTAGGAGAGTTAACCTTCGTTTTAGATCTTCAAGTTAAGCAAACAAATGAAGGGACATATGTATTTCAAACTAAGTATGCTAGGGAAATGCTAAAGAAATTTGGCTTAGAAAATGCTAAGGTAGCATCTACCCCTATAGGAACAAATGTGAAAATGGATAGTGATGTTGAAGGGAAAATGGTAGACTCAAAACAATATAGGAGCATGATTGGTAGTTTATTGTACCTAACTGCTAGTAGACCCGATATACTATTTGCGGTAGGTATGTGTGCAAGGTACCAATCATGTGCCAAAGAGTCTCATTTGGTGGTAGTAAAGAGGATCCTAAGGTATGTTAAAGGTACTCTCAATGTCGGACTTTGGTATCTTAGAATCCCAAATGTTGACCTTATTGGATACACCGATTCGTACTATGCGGGGTGTAAACTAGATAGAAAGAGTACTAGTAGAGGATGTCAATTCCTTGGGTCTTCTTTAGTTAGTTGGAGTAGTAGGAAACAACCATGTGTTGCCCTATCAACAACGGAAGCCGAATATGTGGCAATGGGTGGTTGTGTTTCCCAATTACTTTGGATCATGCACACTTTAGAGGATTATGAGTTACATTATTCCAAGGTCAAAGTCCTGTGTGATAATGTAAGTACAATCAATTTGACTAAGAATCTGGTTCACCATTATAGAACAAAACACATTGAAGTGAAACATCACTTCATTAGGGACCATGTGGCAAGGGAAGACATAGAATTACACTATGTTGAGTCAAAGTCAAACCTTGCCGATATTTTTACCAAGCCTCTTCCCTAATCGGAGTTTACATCCTTAAGAAGAGGCATTGGCATGTGTTTTGTAGAGGTATAGGATGAACCTTGGAGTAATACAATAGGAAGATGGTGCTTGATCCATTAGGATGATACAATTGGTTCACTTGTGCTTGTGGCATAGTATTGAATCATTAAATGTATCAAAATTATTGAAAATAGACCAACCATGGGGAAAGTAAGTGTTTAATTAATGGATATCTTTCCCAAAGATCATGGTTGGACATTTTAAACATTTGAAAACCATTTTATATTTTATATGTTTTGTCATAAGTTTAAAAGATACATGATTGCAAAACTAAGTTGAGATTTTGATACAAACTTAATGGTTTTCAAGAATTTTGAACTTTAGTCAAAAGTTAAGCATGTTTGAAATTTTTCATGAACTGATATTTTTCCTTGATAGAGTATATTATTTCAAACATGCCTGTAAATTTTTATAATTTTTGGAATTTTTTATAATTTTTGAAAGGTTTCTGAATTTCGGCTCAGAAACCTGAAAGTCTGATTTATAGAGTATCAGTCGACTACCCATTTGGGCAGTCGACTGGCACGGTTGTTTTTAGCAGACTGTGAAATTTCAGAAATGGGTTTTTCTCTCATTTGATGTCATGGGTTAGCATTGCTGTGGGCAATCGTTTTGATGGTGTCAAAGGGGGAGAATGGGTGGTTTAAGTTAGATTTTTAGCTTAAATTTTTGACTTAATCTTGGATTATGATGAGAAATTGAAAATGGATGAAAGCATAGGTTAAGGGGGAGGTTGCCTTTTAGATTTTGCTATGTCTTATATTTTTTAATTACTGTCGCTTGTTGCTAAGTTAGGTTTGCAACTTAATTTTTGGTTTATGATAAGAATTGAAAATGAGAGAAGACATGGGTTAAGGGGGAGGTTCCTCTTGGTTTTTATTATATCTTATTTTTCAATTGCTAGTGTTATTTACTGTTGTTGACTGGTATTTTCTTCCTAACTTAAACATATTGCCACACATCAAAAAGGGGGAGATTGTTGAGGTAATCGGCCGGGAACATCATGATTTTGATGTGTGTGTGCCAATACGTTTAAGGTTAGGGTGTTGTGTTGTATTTGATATGTGTGATTGAGTTTGCAGGACTTGGAGAATCACACGTGGAGTACATATCCAAGGGACGAGAGCCGAGGGAGGAGGGCTCCAAGGGCAAGTCGGGAAGTGGACTTCAAGGGCACACGTGAAGGGTGGCATGGAAGCAAACCAAAAGAAGGCTTGTGTGCGCATATGAGGGACGATAGCCGGTGGAAGAAGACTTCAAGGGGAAAGCCAAGGGAGTATACCTGAACGCACACGTGAAGGAGAGTGCTCGGAGTGAGTGTGAGGGTTTGTATAAGCTGGCCCAGTCGACTGTCAAAACTCACAGAAGGTTTTCAGCCTTCAACCAGTCGACTGCCCATGGAGCAGTCGACTGGTAACCCGAAAACTAGCCGTTGGCTAGCATTTAAAACTAGACCAGTCGACTGCCAAAGGGGCAGTCGACTGGTGCGGGCTGGACAGCTTGTGAAGTTGTCCTGTTCTCTTATTTAAAGGGGACTTTTTGGCACGAGAACGGTATGATTTTCTACTGTACAAAAGTGATGTTCGTGCCAATACTCCTCTGATCTTCCTCTCGCTTTTCATTGCATCTTGTAAAGAGGAAGAAGACGATCTTGTAAAAGTTTTCTCCACCTTGAAGGAGATTTTCATAATGGAGAGTGTGCAATCGCGTGGATCCTTGGATTAGTCACCTTTCGGGGTGGATACCAAGTAAAAATCTCCTTGTTAGCGGTGAATTTGATATTGTCTATTATTTTTGTTTGTATTGCGCTAACAATCTTGTAGAGAAAACTTCGACAAAGTGCTATTCACCCCCCCTCTAGCAACGCACTCGATCTATCAATTGGTATCAGAGCCGGTTTGCTTCGGGAGAACTCACCGTCGATCGGAGTACAAAGAAATGACATTTCAAGAGGGTTACAGCACTGCAAGGCCACCGTGTTGGGACCGATTGGCGAGCTAGAGGGGGGGTGATTAGCTTCGATTCGCTTGTAGATGATTTGTTGCGGCGGAAGACTTCAAGCAATCGCTAACACAAGGATTTACTTGGTATCCACCCCGGTCGGGTGACTAATCCAAGGATCCACTCTCCTCACACTCTCATGCACTATGAAAGTCTCCTTCTTGAGGTGGAAAAACCTCTTACAAGCTTGTTACAAAGATACAACAAGAACAAAGCAAATACAAAGAAAATCTTACAAGATTTACAAATAAGCTCACACTTCGCTTTCCTTGCTATCTTCAATCTTGTGATTGCCTCTTGGACCTTGGAAATGCAACAGCACTAAGCTCCAAGGCTTCCCTTGAAATGGCAATGAAGTTGGAGAAGAAGAGGAGAAGAACTGTGATTTCAAACCTGCGCGAAAGTCCTTATACCCGACGCCTAGGGTTTGGTAATCGATTACCCAATCGATTACCACGTAGGATTTAGTCGTTCAACGGCTAGTTTTCGAACGGTAATCGATTAGCCAATCGATTACCCGTGCCCTGAATCGATTACCCAATCGATTCAGAACTTCTCTGTTCTCTCGCGCAAAACCCTGTGATCGATTCCCCAATCGATCAAGAGACACCTTAATCGATTACCCAATCGATTCAGCCACCCTCTGTCCTCTCGCAAAAACCTCCTTAATCGATCCACTGATCGATTCACTCAATCGATTACCCAATCGATTGAGTCCAACCTAACTTGCTCCCACAAGCCTAGGATCCCCTACCAAGTGTCCAGTCAACCTCGTTGACCGACATGGATTTCTACTGCCTAGCTCCCAGCTCGGACTTGACCTGGTTCCCCACCAGATTCGCCTAACCCTCGAGTTAGGTCTAGTCTCTCGGTAGACTTCCACCTTGCCAGCATGCAATCTCCCCGATCCATCTGGACTCCACCTAGTCCCACTAGGTCTTTTCCCTTGCCAGCCTGCGATCTCCCTGATCCAGCTGGACTTCACCTAGTCCCACTAGGTGTACCTAGTCCCACTAGGTCTTTTCCCATGCCAGCGTACGATCTCCCCGATCTACCTGGACTTCACCTAGTCCCACTAGGTCTGCCTAGTCCCACTAGGTCTTTTGCCATGCCAGCGTACGATCTCTCCGATCTACCTGGACTTCACCTAGTCCCACTAGGTCTGCCTAGTCTCACTAGGTCTTTTGCCATGCCAGTGTACGATCTCCCCGATCTACCTGGACTTCACCTAGTCCCACTAGGTCTGCCTAGTCCCACTAGGTCTTTTGCCATGCCAGCGTACGATCTCCCCGATCTACCTGGACTTCACCTAGTCCCACTAGGTCTTTCCCAGTCAAGCCTTCAGTCAACTTTGACCCACTTGACTCACACATCATGACCACTCAAACATCATTATCAAACATCGAAACATACGACCATTCCATAAGCTTTCCAAGCTTACCAGACCTAAACTCACCCGAGCTTAGTCAAACTAGGTCAACCCTGACCTAAACAAGATTGCACCAACAATCTCCCACAGACCTAAGCTCACCCGAGCTTAGTCAAACTAGGTCAACCCTGACCTAAACAAGATTGCACCAACAATCTCCCCCTTTTTGATGTTTGACAATATGTTTGAGAAAGACTAATCTCTATTAGCCTTTCAATCTCTCCCATATTTCTCCCCCTTTGACACACATCAAAACTCTCCTCGAGAGTCTATATGAGCAAAGGCAAATCAAATGAAAGTCCCATACCTTTCATTTGAGCCCATGCTCACCCATGAGCAATCATGAAGATTCCCAATCTTCATTCACGTACTTATCCAAAAAAAAAAATTCAACTACATGTTGTTAAGGAAAACCTCCCCCTCAAAACATGCTCTAAACCTCTATCATTGCACCAACAATGTTTTTGAGTTCCTAAATCTTTAGGAGAACTCAACTTGAGGTTATTTGAGATTTTGGGATTCAAAACTTGAATCAAAATCTCTCCTTAACCCTTAAATGTTCACCAAACCATTTCCCTTTTTGATTTCACAATGAAATTTACCTAAATATACTTATAAAAGTATTTCAAGGGGCTAGGGATTGTTAGGTTACTCAAAAATGGGTTAACGGACTGAAACTAGACAGGTTCAGAATTACCAATCGATTGGTGTTGGGAACCAATCAATTACCCTATGCCTTAATCGATCAACCGATCGATTACGGCTGACAGTAATCGATCCATGGATCGATTACGCGAGCTTCTGCGCTCGCAAAAAGGATTACCAATCGATTGACGAATCGATTGGCTACGGTCCCAATCGATCACCTGATCGATTGGGAGTTTTTGAAATCTGAAATAAATTTCAGGCCGAATTTCAGAAACCCCTAAATAATTCTACAAAATTCGAAAAAAAATTGAAACTTCGTGTAGACATTATTTATACCATATACTATCAAGGAAAAATAGTTTTCTATGAAAATAACCTTTATTTCCAAAGATTGACACAAAATTGGAAACCATTGAAATATTTCAATGCTTCACTCTATTTTGTATCCAATTCATCAATGATAAGTGCTATCAAAAGATAGTCTTCACCAAGGTTTTCCATAATAGTTTTGAAATGTTTTTCAAAAACAATTTCCAACCATATTCCTTGGGCTAAATGCACATGACTTGTACATTAGCTTTCCCAATGATTGGAGTTCATTTAAATTCTTATTTTGATGATCCTAAAACTCACTAAGATGAGGATAAATCAACACCTTGAGTTTTGTTCATCTTCCTAACATCTCACTTGTTCTAATGTGTCTCAAAAAGCACACAAGTCACCTTATAGTCTTAGTGAGATGTGAAAGTCATGTTCTCCCTAATCTTAGGGTTCATGCATTTCTACCTAGGCATTATAAACTTTGATCATCCACCTAGGATGTCAATTAATGCCTATGTCCTTAATTTCAATAAGAATTAAATTTATGCATGATTATGACTATGACATGCATCATATTAGAATTTTCAAAAGAAATTATAAATAGATGATGCATGTATGACATGACATATAATATTTTCATAATAAATATGAATGATGAACTATGATGTCATGGCATGTGATAGGGCATACAAAACATGGCATAATAGCACAAAAGAAAATACCTAGATTTCCTATCTAAGTATCAATAACTCATCGCTAAGCCATTGATAATCCTAAATTTTGCCCTAATTTCCAAGATAATGTCAAAACTCCCCAACTTGGCCTATCTTTGGATTCTAACCTAGTTGTGCCAACTTTTTATTAAGTTCAATCTTCCAAAAAGATAGTTTGGCACATATTTACTCCTCCTAGAGTAAATAAATGAATCCTTCATTTTCAAGGGTAATAATTCCTTGAAAATGTCCCAAAGTGCCAACTACATCAAGGTTGGGTTAACTACCCTTCCAATTAGAGTTGACACTCCCTAGACCTATCTAGGGTGTGGCGAACACACTCTTAGGAACCCAAAACCTATTGGTGCTCCTTGGGTGTTCTAGGTATTCACTAGGGATAACTTTCCTTGATACCTTCCTTGAGACTCTTCTAGGCTTTTCGGAAGCCTTAGTCACTTTTGCCTTGTCTTGGTCAACTCTAGGGATGGCTTCCCTTGCGACCTTGACTTGACTTCTAGACCTAGATTTAGTTCCATATTTATATGGAACTCTATGATAGGATGGACCATCATCCTTAGTCTTAGGTTTGTACCACAAACCTTTCTTGCTCCTAGAGGGTCCTTGATTTCCTAAATCTAGGTTTTGATCCTTAGATCCCTTAAATAGATTTTCTATTCTTTTGAGGGATTTTTCTAATTTATCAAGTTTTGATCTCAAAACTTGATTTTCAATCAATACCTCCTCAAGGCTTGGTTTTCTAATATAGCCTTGGTGATTATTTTTCTTAGCCTTGGATTGGGTGGGTCTACCTTGAAAATTCCTAATTTGTTCCCTATCCTTAGAGGTGGTAGTCCTAGCATGGAAAGCTCTATATTTTTCCTTTGGTTTTTTATACCTCCTATTTTCATGATAAATAGCATTAAAATGATAATAGTTATCTCTAGCATGCATATTATCATGATGAAAATAAGTACCATTACCTAATGGTCCCTTAGTGTTATTCTTGGAGGCTCCCCCTTGACTTGAGCTCCTCCTTTTAGCCTTGGTGGGATTCTTCCCCTTTAGACATTGATTTCTATAATGTCCCTTTTCTTTGCATGAGAAGTACACAATGTGCTTCTTATCCTTCTTTGCCATGGGAGCGATCTCCTTTGGCTTCTCCTTGGGCTTGGGTGCCACTTGCACCTTCTTTTTGACCAATTTGGGACACTTACTCTTGTAGTGCCCTCTTTCCCTACACTCAAAGCAAATGATATGATTTTTATTTTTGCAAATTGAAATATCTATACCTTTGCTTGTAGGGGTGTTGCATGACTCTTCACTTGATCCGGAGGTAGAAGCCTCTTCCTTTTCCGGAGTGAATGGCCTTTGCTCCCCCTCAATCCTAGAGGTGGAGACTTCTTCTTTCTCCTCATTGACCTCGGATGATGATGTTGACGCTTTTCTTTGATCCGATGCCAATGACACATCTTGCTCCTCTTCAACCCTTGAAGTGGAGACTTCTTGAGCTTCATCTTCGGATGTTGAGCATCTCTCAACTTCCGAATCTTCTTCCTCCGATGAAATTCCCTCTTCGGATTTGTCTTGATTTGGTATAGTGGAGGGGTCTTCATGAAGCCTTGCCAATTTGCTCCATAGCTCTTTGGCATCTTCGAATTCTCCAATCTTGTCCAAGATGGTGCTTGGCAAAAGGTTGACCAATAGCTTGATCACTTTGTAGTTGGCCTCGTATCTCTTGACTTGGTCCTCATTCCATTTGCTTTTCTTGAGGAATTTTCCTTTTGAGCTTGTTGGAACTTCAAAGCCCTCCATTAGAGCAAACCATTGCTCTATATCCATCATGAAATAATTCTCAATCTTTGACTTCCAAAGATTGAAATTTTCTTTGTCGAATGGTGGAGGTGCCCTTGTGTCATAGCCAAACTCCATCTTTGAAGTTGAACCCCTTGATGATGACTTCTTGAAATTAGGGTTTCTTCCAACTTCTTCTTCTTCCTCTAGCTCTTGCCCTCTTGGCGATGAGTCTAATGAAGAGCAACCTCGCTCTGATACCACTTGTTGGGACCGATTGGCGAGCTAGAGGGGGGGTGATTAGCTTCGATTCGCTTGTAGATGATTTGTTGCGGCGGAAGACTTCAAGCAATCGCTAACACAAGGATTTACTTGGTATCCACCCCGGTCGGGTGACTAATCCAAGGATCCACTCTCCTCACACTCTCATGCACTATGAAAGTCTCCTTCTTGAGGTGGAGAAACCTCTTACAAGCTTGTTACAAAGATACAACAAGAACAAAGCAAATACAAAGAAAATCTTACAAGATTTACAAATAAGCTCACACTTCGCTTTCCTTGCTATCTTCAAGCTTGTGATTGCCTCTTGGACCTTGGAAATGCAACAGCACTAAGCTCCAAGGCTTCCCTTGAAATGACAATGAAGTTGGAGAAGAAGAGGAGAAGAACTGTGATTTCAAACCTGCGCGAAAGTCCTTATACCCGACGCCTAGGGTTTGGTAATCGATTACCCAATCGATTACCACGTAGGATTTAGCCGTTCAACGGCTAGTTTTCGAACGGTAATCGATTAGCCAATCGATTACCCGTGCCCTGAATCGATTACCCAATCGATTCAGAACTTCTCTGTTCTCTCGCGCAAAACCCTGTGATCGATTCCCCAATCGATCAAGAGACACCTTAATCGATTACCCAATCGATTCAGCCACCCTCTGTCCTCTCGCAAAAACCTCCTTAATCGATCCACTGATCGATTCACTCAATCGATTACCCAATCGATTGAGTCCAACCTAACTTGCTCCCACAAGCCTAGGATCCCCTACCAAGTGTCCAGTCAACCCCGTTGACCGACATGGATTTCTACTGCCTAGCTCCCAGCTCGGACTTGACCTGGTTCCCCACCAGATTCGCCTAACCCTCGAGTTAGGTCTAGTCTCTCGGTAGACTTCCACCTTGCCAGCATGCAATCTCCCCGATCCATCTGGACTCCACCTAGTCCCACTAGGTCTTTTCCCTTGCCAGCCTGCGATCTCCCTGATCCAGCTGGACTTCACCTAGTCCCACTAGGTGTGCCTAGTCCCACTAGGTCTTTTCCCATGCCAGCGTACGATCTCCCCGATCTACCTGGACTTCACCTAATCCCACTAGGTCTGCCTAGTCCCACTAGGTCTTTTGCCATGCCAGCGTACGATCTCCCCGATCTACCTGGACTTCACCTAGTCCCACTAGGTCTGCCTAGTCCCACTAGGTCTTTTGCCATGCCAGCGTACGATCTCCCCGATCTACCTGGACTTCACCTAGTCCCACTAGGTCTGCCTAGTCCCACTAGGTTTTTTGCCATGCCAGCGTACGATCTCCCCGATCTACCTGGACTTCACCTAGTCCCACTAGGTCTTTCCCAGTCAAGCCTCCAGTCAACCTTGACCCACTTGACTCACACATCATGACCACTCAAACATCATTATCAAACATCGAAACATACGACCATTCCATAAGCTTTCCAAGCTTACCAGACCTAAACTCACCCGAGCTTAGTCAAACTAGGTCAACCCTGACCTAAACAAGATTGCACCAACAATCTCCCACAGACCTAAGCTCACCCGAGCTTAGTCAAACTAGGTCAACCCTGACCTAAACAAGATTGCACCAACACACCGTTCTTCGATAGAAACGACTTCGCCTACTGGAAAGGTAGAATATAATATACTACTTAATAAATGACATTGAGAATTGGATAAGTGTTGTAGATGGCTTCGACGCACCCGTCAATGATCAAGGAGCCACTATCCATGAGAGCTTGGCCAAAGGAAGTCATGAAGAAGGTGCAAGCCAACGCAAAGGCCACCACCACACTTCAATGTGGGTTGTCCAAGTAACAACCCAACAAGGTGGGGCCTTTTAAGAGCGCCAAGGAATTATGGGAGAAACTCATCGAACTCAATGAAGGGTCTAACGAGTCAAGAAGCGCAAAGAAGGATATACTAGTTGCCCAACTAGAATCGCTCTCCATGAAGACCAACGAGACCGTGAGCCAACTACATGGGAGAGTCAGGAAAATCATCAACGAATTACATGTGATTGGTGAGAAGGTGAAAAACCGAGATCAAGTCAAGTAATCAGACAAACTTAACTAAAATTTTAATAACATTTAAACTAATTAAACTCGAAAGAAACTTAAACCCTGCTCAAGTCAGTTTGAATTAAAAATTTAATAATGTCTAAACGAATCAAGTTTAAATCACGCTTCAAACAAGCCCAACCAAGCCCAACTTTAATAATCATTTCAAAAGTTTAATTTATTTTAAATTCAACTCCACTCGATTATCTTACCAAATAAATCTGAACATCTCAAAACTCGACTTAGCTCAGACTTATTTATATCCCTCACAAGCTTCTCAGTTCTCTTGAATATTTATTTAAAAAATCACAAATTTAAATGTCGTTTAATGTTTAATATTTATTTTATTAAAAAAATGTCCCTTATCGATATTTAAAAAATGCTATATAAGATTTTCTCTTTTACTGACAAAATATACTGGCTTTTCTCTGTTTTTAGGATACGAGAGAATTTTTATGTCGCTTCTCAGCTGCTTCAAACAGATTTGAAAGCCTCACGGGATCAAAGAACAAACACAGGAGAGAGAGACTCGCTTCTACTCGCACCCACCGTGATGTGGTTGGTGTACGGACTGCCGGTGTGCACCCCCACAGCACGTACGTTGGTGCGGGCCATCAATGGCACCGGAATGGCCATCGAGCTCGCCTACGTCCTCCTCTTCCTAGCTCGTCTACTCCCGGAGCGGAAAGCAGCGGCCGGGTGAGGGTGGCCGCCGAGGCCGCCTTCGTCGTCGCCGTCGCGCTGCTGGTGCTTACTACGGTGCAAACCCACGAGAGCCGCTCGATGGTCGTCGGCGTCCTCTGCGTCGTCTCCGATCGGCACCATGATGTACGCCGCGACCTTATCTGTCATGGTAAGTAAAATTCCACGTATCGATCAAAATATTGATATTCACTTGGAAAAAATTTAAGTAGTTTTCCGGCATGGAACATGCATGAGTCGAATTGGTAAGTGAGGGTTCGGTTGAGTTCGATCAATGAATTAATTTTTTCTTCTTTACTACTGTGTCAGAAATTGGTGATTGTCCAAACGAATCTGGAAAGATGGATCCAGTCCCAGAAAAATTTTTCTTCGATTATTAAGATTAATGCAATCGATGATCTAGAAGTCCTCTGAGACTCGTATCCACAAATTGATGATACAGACAAAGAATATTGGGGAGGAGTACATGCCTGCCTGTCGCTTGCGTCTTTCTTCAATGGATTTTGTTGGACTGCTTACGCTCTTATCCGCTTTGACAATTTCATCACTGTGAGCATTCCTTCCTCTGATAATCAAATTTGGAAAGAATTTTTTTCCTCTCACAATCTTTTTTTTTACTATTATTCGTATTCAAATTCAATTTCACTATTAAATATCACAAAAGTAAATTAAATTAAATTAAAAAATATGTTAATTAATTTATTAATTAAAATTATAAATAAATTAAATTAAAAATCATAATTATTTAAAATATTAAATAAAAATTAAAAATTAAATTAAATTAAAAATTATAAATTAATTAACTTATTAATTAAAAAATATAAATAAATTAAATTAAAGATTATAATTATTTAAAATATTAAATAAAAATTATATAGGGATATTAAATGAAAATTATATATATGTGAGTTGCATTTTAGGGTATTAAAAAGTTTATAAAGAGGTTTTTTTATTGTGCAGAGAAGAGTAAGTTTTTATGTTTGTGATGTGACATACTAAAAATTAAAAAAAAACTTTATTGATAGTTTTAACTATTTAAGACATCCTAATAGCCAATAGGTTTTGATATTTTTGATATGATATCTATGTGGCATACTGAAAATTACAAAAACTCTTTTAAAAATTTAACCATTCAAGTGCCCTAATTATATGATCTCATGCAATTTTGGTGAGTCTTCGAAAGAAACAAAATGATTGTCAAAAAACTCAAGAAACAAAACGATTTACAGACTCAAACATTACTATTCCCTCGTGATACAAAAAGAACTCTCGTGAACGATTTCCTGTAGTTCGAATCCTCTCTCCCAAACTTCTTCTGTCCCCGTGTCCCATCCACTAGGCGACAAAAAATTTGCGCGTGCAAAATGTGTGTGTTGTGCCGAAGCAAAAGCAGGTTGGAGGTGCTGTCCTAATACCTAACCTCGTTTTTTCTCCCTTCGCCCTTCCCTTCGTCTAAAATCGTCTCCTCGCCGCGTGTTTTTTTCCCTAAGATGCTACTCTCTTGCTCTAAAATCCTCACCTTGTAGTGAAGACGAAGCTGTCGTCAATGCCCTCCTCTTGCACTAAGACCCAACCTCACAGTGACGACGAAGCTCCCAACCTCCAACCTCACGCTGCACCCTAAAAACGCGTTAGTGCTTTTTTGGTCTTCGATCTTCTCCGGTCTTCTCTTCCTCTAAAATCGTCTCCTCCTAGTGATGACGAAGCTCGAGCTGTTGGAGTTAAGAGGGTTAATAGCAACCCTTGGTGTTTTTAACTCATGGAAGAAGAAAGGGTAGCACCGTTTCACCTTCTTCTTCTCCTCTTATAAAAGTGCATCCAAGACAATGAAAAGAAAAAAATGTAGATGATCTGTTCATCATGAGGGCAAGAGGAGAGAAGTTCGTGATAGGTTCGTCCTTGGGATTTAGTTTGTGGAATCGCCGAGAAGCGCTCGTGCCGTAGCCTTCTTGCCGGCGGCAACTTTTGTAATTTCTTCCTTTATCGATCACTGTGAATGTTTGTTATTGTTTTATATTTTATGCTATAGATCCAACAATGATATTAGAGCTCGTCAGATTTGTAAACGCATGAAATTTTCGAAACCGTATCTATTCGCTCGATCGAGCGACTATTCTTTTCGGCGATTTCTCCCTGTTCATTTCGCTGACCCAGCGACCGTGTTTGTCACGGGAAAAATCACAGTGATGGTTGTTGATGGGCTGGATATTGCAACAGGTGACTTCTGTGGCTGGAAATCACCGGCGATCAGAATGAATCGGCCGAAACTCGCATTCGTTGCGACCACAGAAAAGTTTTTAATCGATTAAAATTATAGCTTAATCGATTGAAACATGTATAATTGATTGACAAAACAGATCTGATCGATTAAAATAGTTTTTAATCGATTAAGAGAGATATTTAATCGATTAAAAGAAGTGTGAATCAATTAAGATAAGTGTTAATCAATTAAAAAGGGTTGTTTAATCGTTTAAGAAATGGGTTGATCGATTAAGATGAAGAAAAGTTTGATTTATTTAAATCAAATAAAAATAATAATAAAAAAGAGAGAAAGATGCCCAAGGATCAATCCCTTGACCTCTTCCCTCCCTTGACCTCTTCTTAACGGAAGAAAGTGTCTACCATAAAGCTATGAGAAAGTTATTTATAACTCCGGTTCAATTAATTTGAACTAATCTATCCAATTAGATTTGGGTTAAACCATTAGTTAGTTTAATTAGATTAGTTTGGTCCAATCATATCGAATTTTGGTTCAAACCATATGTTGGTTTAATCAGATCAGTTTGGACCAATTAGGTTGGGTCTAGTTCAAACCATTGGTTAGTTTAACCAGACCAATTTGGTCTAAATTATAACCAGTCTAATTGGTTTGATCAATAAGTTTGACTTAAATGTAAATGAGCTTAAAATTAAACAATAACAATAAGATATCCAATTAGATCAGTTCTAATAAGAACAAAGGAATAAGCTAATACTTGAGATCTAATTTCCAAATCGATTGGTCCAATGTGTTAGTCAATTGAAGTTTCTCAAATAACTTTAATTTGTTCTTATTTGCTTATCATTCTGTGTGTTCTGTGCATATATATGAATTGAAATGAACCAGTTTTGTTACTAAATTGTCAGTTTTGTACTGACAATATTATTTTTCAAATTCCATATGCCAAGGATGATATGCACGATGACCTGTCTCGATGTGTGACAAAATGAGCTAAGGGAGGCGATTGAGAAGATAGAGCAAAGTCTAAGATAAAATGGATTACGTTAACAATTACACTAGTGTTTGTCCTAGTGATAATGATATTAGCTTATTTAATTTGTTAAAGTTTTGTTTTTGTTATTGTCGTTATGTACGAACAGTATTGACCCATTTAGTTTATGAAAGTCATGTGGTATAGACTGTTGTTATGTATAAACAGTGTTATTTTATGAAAAAAGTCATGTTATATATTAACAAATGATTAGTTCATTTAATGATTAGTTCATTCTTACAAATGATTAGTTCATTTAATAATTAGTTCATTCTAATAAATGATTAGTTCATTCTTATAAATGATTAATTCATTTAATGATTAGTTTATATAATGATTAGTCCATTAATACAAATGATTAGTTCATTTAATGGGATGTGTGTAATAGAATTGATCAATGTTGATTAGATTAGATTATACGAATGATGAGTGGAAACGTAGTTACCACTTAATTTTGTAAACTAATTCTAATTTACAATGAGTCAATCATAAATTACATGCATATAAATTACACTGAGTCAATAAATAATGTGTTTATTTATGATAAGATCATGTCAACGATGAACATCATAGCTGAACTGAATAAGGGAGAGAGATTATATAAGGATAACTATAAAATATGGCATCTTAAGATACAATATGTTCTTGAGGAATAAGAAGTTCTAAAAAATGTGAATCAGTTCATGGAAGAATCTATTAATGGTTTAATAGCACAACATAACTTGATCTTGATACTTATAGGGCATGGGAGAAAAAGGACTCCACTACTAAGGGCATATTGATTAGTTCAATGGTAGACGACCTGGTATTTGAGTATGAGTCATTACCATCTGCTCATGTCGTCTAGGTAGCCCTTAGAGAGAAATGCAGTGAAGTTAGCTTGAGCAAGCTTCGTCAACTGACAATTAAGTTTGACAGTTATAAAAAACACCCGAATATTATCATAGCCCAACATCTGAGGGTATTGGGGAATATAATTCGGGAGCTGAAGGCTGCTGGTTATGAGTTGATCGATGAACAACAGGTGCATGCAGTTATTCGTTCCCTTCCTGATTCTTGGGAAACGATGAAACATAACCTTACTCACAGTGAAAGTATCAAACTTTCATTAATGTCTCATGTCATATTGAACTAGAGGCGGAGAGAATCGAATCCACAAGGATTTCTGAACAAGCCTTTGTAGCTGAAGGTTCTAGATCCAAGAATAAGAAAAGATAGTTCAAGAAAGGAAAGGGTAAGGGAAAAGAAGCTGGTGCTACTGCTGCGCAATACCCAATCAAGAAGAAAAGAAAGAAGTATGGAAAGAAACTTAAAAGCAAGCTGACTTGCTACAACTGTGGCAAGAAGGGTCACTTTGGTTGAGAATGTACTGAGCCGAAAAAGGTAAATTCATGTTTGTCTTCTTTTCATGAGCTTTATGTTGTTAATTTAATGTTGTTATCTGATTCTTATCCTTTATGGATTAGAGATTCAGGAACAACGAACCATGTAGCTCGTGATCAACCTATATACGTGGAGTGTTGGGGCAATCGACCCAAGTATGATCTGGAGGATCATGGGTTTTGATGTGTGTGTCAATATAAGTAAGTTAGGGGTTGTTGTTGGACTAATATGTGTATATGAGTGTGCAGATTTGCAAGTACACATAGACTTGGTTGGATGTTTCAGGTGAAGGATGACATAGAGGCAAGCTGTTGGCTTGCGTGCGCATCCGAGGAACCATGGACAAAGCAGGTATGATGAGCCGAAGGAAGCGGGCTTCGAGGCATACGTCAAGGATAGCATGGAGGCAAGCCGCGGGCTTGTGTGCGTATCCGAGGGATGAGGGTCAAAGTCGAAGAGGGCTTGAAGGCGACAGATCGAGGCTGCTGGAGCAGAGATGATGAGCTAAGGGACATGAACTTCGAGGCATGCGTGAAGGGTGGCATGGAGGCAAGCCGAGAGCTTGCATGCGTATCCGAGGGACGGGAGCTGAAGATGAAGAGGGCGTGAAGGCAACCAATCGAGACTGCTGATTGACGAGTCAACCAGGTCGTGAGGGTCCTAGTGTGAGTGTTTGTATTCGGGAACTAAGCCGGGAGGGTTCGAGTGAGGAAAGAAATGTACTCGGGAAGGGTAACCCTAGGCTTAGGGAAGAACCAGTCGACTGCCCCAGGGGCAGTCGACTGGTGTGGCCGAAATTCGAAAGGTCAAGCTTGAAATTCGAATTCAAGTGAGGCCTGTCGACTGCCCCTGGGGCAGTCAACTGGTAACGGTCATATTTTAGCTCGAGCTCTATTTAAGGGAGCTCGTTTAGGGCTGTTCTTCCTGGGTGAAACTTGCTTGGTCAAAGCTTGTTAGTAGCCTTCTTTGCTCAGATAGTGTTCAGAGGTTGTGGAGAGGTTTCTCCACCTACATGGAGCTACGGGATCTAGCCGGAGGTGCTCCGGGGAATCATCCACTGACGAATTAGGGATCGCCCACCTTACGGGCTACCATGGAGTAGGAGCATCATCTCCGAACCACGTAGATCAAGTTGCGTTAGCGTTGTTTTTATTTGTTTTATTAGATTTCCGCTTGCGCTTGCTAACGTTGTAGGTAGAAAAATCGAAAGACGCTATTCACCCCCCCTCTCTAGCTTGCTTGTCACGATCTAACAAGTGGTATCAGAACGAAGGTCCGCTCTTGTTGGAATAATCGCCAAAAGAGCACAAGCTAGAGGAAAGAATGATGAAAAACAAGTTGGGGGATGATATCAACACGCCACCTCCTTATGACCATGAAGATTTTGCCTATTGGAAGACAAGAATGAAGACTTAGCTTAGAATGGATTGGGAGTGCATGGTGGTGCTAGAAGAACCATTCGAGATTCCAAAGGACAAGCACGGGAAAAGACTCCGACCTAGATATTGGACTAAGGAGCAACAAGAACAATCTATGGCAAATAAGAAGGTAATTGATATATTAGTTAATATTTTGCCTAATAATGTTTTGAGTGGTGTAGGTGAGTATAAAAATGCATATGAGTTGTGGAATAAGTTGGAAGAATGTCGTGAGTGATGTGTTAGTAATATGAGAGAAGTGTCCTAAGGCAATCGCCTTATGATTGTAATCATTACTTTAATAAATGAATATTCACTATTTGAGTATACATGTTCGTGTATTTGATTGAGATCTTAAACTCATTTACTGAATGTCTGCAATACAATTCATAGCATGAGAGAATTTGTGATGAATTCACAACTAGTGATTATCTCTACATGTGCAATTGTGAAGTATTGAAATTGTCCCTAGTCGATGAATTGATAAATACGGACATTATCAATTCTGTTGAGACTAGCATGGGTTATTCTCTAATCAGCTGATTCTCACTGGCTGGTGACATTGGGATGTCCGAAGATAAACATGAATGCTAGTTAAGGGAACTAGTTCATTGGAGTGACTGGCTGTAAAACTTCATATGGTAATCTACATATAGATATGTCAATGAAGTTCTTACTGCAGCTTAAGTGCGATGTTCCTTTGACTTGCGGTGTTCAAGTCATCTTGGTCATGAAGACTTATACTTTGACATCTTAAGCAAGCATCTCCAAGGAGGTGTGGACCCAGGATGATTGAGTATAAGCCGAAGTGCCCGAAGATGTTTGAACAGCCTACAAAGGATTCACCACTCCTTGCGAGGAGATGTATACCCAAGGCCTATCGTCGGATTGTTACTCGAAGCCTCTGGCCAGAGCATCACATGTTCCGAGTATGAATCTCTCAGAAACATGAGAGTAATTAGAATCCGTTGGACGAGAAAGACATTACTTGGGCTAGGTGTGACGTAGTTAGCCTAGTGGGGACTGACACACATAGACCGTGTCCTGAACCAAGTGGGTATAAGATGGTGAAGGGAATGAGGCACGATTCATTATAGCTGCTGAAGGGTTTCAGAATTGTTTCTGAGGTCAACCGTTGATCTTTCGATTAATTGGGGATCATGATGTACTACTAGGTGCCACTCATGATCGTTCTATAATTGGTTAATTATAGACGACCAACATAAATCGAAAGCCTATTTAGTCACACGTACTACGAGTAATCTGAGGGATTTAAAACGAGTTGAAAATTGGATTTTCCAATCAAGAGAGATTAGGTTTGGTTGAGCCAAACGATAAGTCGAATATGAATTTTTCAGAGATGCATCGGAAGCGTAAAATGGCTAAGTCTTTTGAAGACTTATTGGATGAATTAAATGAGTTTAATTGGTATGGTTTTAGCTTGGGTTTGGCCGGCCAAAGAGGGTCCCCACCCTCTTTGTTTGGCCGGCCACAACAAAAGGGGAAAACCGAATTTTGGTTCAAATTTATAAAATAAACCGAGAATGGTTTGTTTTATAAAATTATGGATAAAGAAATTTATATAAAGAAATTTATATAAAGAGATTTATTTTTCATGGAAATTAAAATGAACCATGGATTGGTTTATTTTATTTTATAAAATCAATAATGGATTGATTTACCATGATAAAGAAATTTATATAAAGAAATTTATATAATGAAATTTATATAAAGAAATTTCTTTCCATAAGAAAAGGGAGACATGGTTGTTTTTATCATAAATTAAATTATGATAAAAACTTGACATGATGGAATAATTCATAGAAAAATTTATATGATAAATTTCTTATGAAAATTTATTCCATAAAAAGGAGACTTGGCGATTGAGTGACTACTATATAAAGGAACCAAGGCAAGGCTTGGAGATTAATCTAAGAGATCTAGAAATAAGCCCTCTCTCTCTCTACTTCTCTCCCTCTCCCTCCTATAGTGCCGCCGGCCCTAAAAGGAGGACCCCTTTGTTGCCGTGAGCTTCATCCACCAAGCAGCTGCCGAAGAAGAAGAAGAAGCGGGCGCAACTCCTTCCTTCCTCCCGGAATCTTGATTCCGTTCTTCGTTTGGTGGTTAGTCTTCCCATCTCTCTCTTGGTATTCTTGTCGTGCCTTTGGAGAATCTAGTAGTTCTTGTCGGCACGAAACTCGTGGCTTTCCGAAGTCATCCCGAAAAAAACTCGGTCAGACTTGGCGGTTGAGAGGCCACTATATAAAGGACCCAAGGCAAGGCTTGGAATTAATTGGAAATAATCCAAGTATTCTTGCTTGGGCTCTCTCCCTCTCCTCCCTTCTTCCTCTTGGCCGGCCACAAGCCTCTCCCCCTTTCTTCTTGCCATGAGCACAAGGAGAAGCACCGAGGCGACGAAGTTCTTCCGTTGGGACGATCTTCCTCTCCGGCCATCATCACCTTGGGATTGGGCGCAAGTCATCTTCCTCCTTCTCGCGGGAATTGTGATTCCGGCCAACCTTAGTGGTGAGTTTTTCCGATGTGATTACTTCTTTCTTGGTTTTTGTCGCGTTCTCGGAGAATCTAGTAGTTCTCGAGAACACGAAACTCGTGGCTTTGCGAAGTCATCCCAAAGATACTCGGCGTGGACGCGAATAGAGGCGGAGCTTCCGAGGGACGCTTATGGTTGGATCTCGTCCCTTTCTTCGAGTTACGCGAGGTAACAAGTAAATTAGTTTACGTTTCTGCAAAATTTTAAATATATGATCATGTCTACACAACATAAGGTTGCATGCTTAGATGTGTGGTTAAATAATTTGAGAAAGTATTTATGCTAAACCTTCCGCTGCACGTAATTAATTTTAAAATTACGAACCCGCATCCATGTCAACATGCACCCGGTCCCAACAGTGGTATCAGAGCCGGTTAGTGTTCGACATAATCATATAATTATTTTGCGTAAAACTTTGTCATGATCTCAATTTTGAAAAAATTTTCAATTATAGAAACTTTCTAATTATGGTAAATTTTAGATTTAGGAATTTCAAAGTTTGGAAATCCTCATGAAATTTCGCAAACTTTTGAAATATCCTTGTTTCTGAAATTTTATGATAATTGTGAAAACTTTCCATTTTTGGAAACTTTTCAATTTTGGAAATTTCCTATTTTGGAAATTTTACAATTTTGGAAATACGTAAGTTTTCTTTGTACCAGAAACTTACAATTATTCTGAAATTTTTTTATTTTGGAAACTTTCCATTTATGGAAAGCTCGCAATTTTGGACACTTTCTTTCAAGAAAGTCTAGACAAATTATGGGAATATTAATTGGCATTTAAATTCATAATTGGAAATTAAATTATTTACAAAATTCTTTATTTTGGATTAAGCCTCGAGGAGCCGTCCAATTTAAAGTTAGTTGTTATAATTAAATTTCCTAAATTGAATTTAAATTGTCAAATGTTTAACTTGGGGAGTGCCTTGGGGAGCCACCCAAATTAAAGTTAGTTGTTGTAATTTAATTTCCTATTTTGAATAAAATTGTCATGTTTAATTTGGCTACGCCTCGGGGAGCGGGCCAAATTAGATTTACAACAAATTTCTTTTCTTTGGGTATCTGAGCCTCGGGGAGACACCCAAAGAAAATAATTTGTTGTAATTAATTAGTCCATAAATAAAATATGTAATCAAATCTTGAAAATTTTGAGGTGATTCTCAAACGATAATTTCCTTATTTGATTTAAGAGGTGATGCTCTTACATATTGTTGTCTCCAAAATTAATTAGGAAAATTATTTCCTATAGAGTTTTCTTAAATAAGATTTTCATGAAAATAATATGTGGTTGAATTAAGGGAATCTGTCTTTTAATTTAATAAGATTTGATTTAGAGAAATCAAAGTCTTAAACATATTATTTCCGAAATTGATTATGACAATTTAGGAAATTGTTTCCCAAAATAATTCCTTGAATAAAGTATGAAATTAGAATTAGGAAATCCGGTTCCTAATTCAATTAATGAGACTTGATAAATTAAGCCACATACATACATTATTAAGGAAATCGTTAGTACATGACATAATTATATGTCATGAATGTGCTTAGAAAGAAAAGGATGAGATCCAAAACCCCTTACAAAATATTAAGGCCAACACCTTCCATTAATATGGTTAGAACCGGAGTTTTGTTTCTCGTTTGGGTTGATGGACACATCCATGCCCGGCTTGAACCTCGACATGTTCAAACCATGGAATTAGTTTATGATTAATATAGCTGGAGTGAGAGGTCAATCCTTAGTTTTGGTTGTTGGACACATCCAAGCTTGACTAAACGGTTGAATGAGCTCCAACCATATTAAAACTATTTCTTGATTAATGGGTCAGCCTTAAGCTTGGAGCATCGATTTGTTGTGCCACAGCCAAGGTCGATGTAAAGAGAGGTGCAGTTGGGTGCTATGTATATTGTTGCATACTTGTTAATGAGTTAACAACCCAATGATTTATGCAAACATTCAATTAGTTGATAGCATAATATGATAGTTACATATATGTAATATGTAATCGGTATAATTACCTACCTTCATAGCTAAGAATAACTTGATGGCCCCATCCATGGTTGTTCTTATCTATGGATGGATATCAACATATTTGGAGATGTTCCTACGATCTCCCGAATTGATAAAAAGGGTTATTCAATTCGAAAAATAAATAGGATTTAATGAATGTATATTGATGCATTCTTTATCATTCTCATCACATAACCTCAATTTGTATTTCTAAGATAATCACTTGATCATGTCTTCTCTGAATTTGCGTTCCATTTTGGACACCAATAAGTTAACTAAGGACAAAAGGATTGAAAAAGCACCAAAAGGCACTTGCCATCATTGTGGCAAGGAGGGCCACTGGCGAAGAAACTGCAAGGTTTATCTTGAGTCCTTGAAGAAGAAGGCATCCGATGCCCCATCCTCTTCAGGCATCTTCATTATTGAATGTCACTCTATTTCCTCATGTTAGGATCTTTGCCCTAGCTAGAGGGGGGGTGAATAGCTATCTTTCAATTTTACTTTCCTACAAACACATTAGCGGAAGCAATACAAATAGAAATATGAAGGTAGGAAAGAAATCAATGCTAACTCACTGATTTTACTTGGTATCCACCTCTTCAAGGTGACTAATCCAAGGATCCACACACACCACACACACCCTTCACTATGAACTTCTCCTTCTCAAGATCACACTTGAAGGTGGAGAAACCCTAACACAATGATCTCCCTCCTCTTACAAATGAAATGAAAGCTTGGAGGAGGAGATTGAGAGAGTTGTGAAGCTTGGAGAGCTCTAGAATGATCACACACTTCGTACACAAGAAAAGCCCTTGACCTCTCCAAGATAAAACACTAGGTTTTATATCTTCATCCGCGACTCCAGTCGACTGCTCACTTACCGGTCGACTGGTAGGCTTCAACGGCTATAAAATATGTAATGAGTGCCTCAGCCGCCTTCGCAACGGTCGACCTCCAGTCGACTGGTACAGTACCAGTCGACTGGCCGGTCGACTGGAACCAATTCCAGTCGACCCTCCTTGGGTCGACCCGATTCTCTGTGTGTTGTGGGTTGTGGTCCCAGTCGACTGACAACTTACCAGTCGACTGATGAAGCTGAGAAATCATATTTCAGCTTCCCTTTTCATCCCTTAGTCTTGACTCATGCCTTCAAACACCTTCCACAAGCCTTGTGCCTCTCTTGGATGCTTCCGAGTCCACGACTCCTCATCCTTGCACTTGCTTGAAGTGTTTCCATCGGCTTCGTCATACTAAGTCTCCCTTTTGCCAAGAGGTCACACCTCCGGGACTTCCTTTGCCAAGACTCTCTTCTTGGACTTCCTTTGCCAAGTCTTCCACCTGAACTTTCCTGCTTACTCAAGGCACACAAGTTAGAACACAAAACATTGCCTAACTTAAACTTGTTTAGCCAAACATGAAAACCATAATTACTTGGAGCAAGATTGCACCAACAATCTCCCCCTTTTTGATGTTTGGCAAAACTCATTTAAGTTAGGTCTTTAAATATAATGATACATGAACATGAGGCATATAAAGATAAGCATATGAATACAATCATACAACATTTCATGTAATTTAAAACACATAATCACGATTAAGAGCTAACTTAATCTATTTCTCCCCCTTTTTGACAAAAATCACAAAAGGGAGTGACAACACCCAAGCGAGGAATGAATCATGAGATAAGACAAGATAGACCCTAGTAATTCTCCTCCATGGATAATGGAATCTACTATCCCTTGATAGACATGTACCCGTTAAAGGCTTGCTCCCCCTAAAGCCTTGCTCCCCTTAAAGCCTTGCTCCCCTTGGATCATTGCACCAATAATGTCCCTCGCGTGTCAACTTGCAGCCAATGACTCCCTTGACCAATCAGGGTTCAAAGGACGGACAAAACGGCAATTTCAGCACACAACAGAGTCACCCGGTCGACCTCTGGTCGGCTGCTACCAGTCGACTGGTACAGTATCAGTCGACTGGTAGCTGAAAAAATTCAGTTTTCCTCCCGAAATTCAGAAATGCAGAAATAAATGTACAGTGATCGAAAAATTCTGAAATTTCACCCCAACATTTCTTAAGGTACCCACTATTCATGAAAAATATTTTGAAAAATATATGCACCTTGAATTAGTGGTTTGATACAAAGTTTGAAAAATCCAGAAATAACTTGATACTTATGAAACTATGTATCAATCTAGGCACCAACTATAGCCATCAATAAAGGACCTATGCTATGTCATTCTATGGGGATTAGGAAATGTGTTCAAGGCAAATTTAAGATTCATGATCAATGATTACCAAGAGTACATGGATATGGCCATAAATACGACTCTCGTTCCTAGCCAACAAGGAGACTCCCCCTTAATCCATTATGTCATTAAAAATTCATACCGATCATACATAGGGCTGATGGCAGCAAGAAAAATAATAGATTTTACACTGCCAAACGGAATATAGTATCAAACATAATCCAAAACAACTCATATGATTACCAACCCAAAATGACGAAACTACTTCATAACCGCAAATAGAGTGTTTACATAGCTAAAAACACAAGCAGAAGGGAAAATCAACCATAGCCAGGTAACTAAAGTGCCATCCAAATACATCAACCAGAAGGACCTACGTCCGAGATACAATATATGGACTAATAAAACAAGTCTCGACAGCAGGAAATGCAAAAAGGCAACTCAATCTACTCGTCGGCAGGCGGAGGAGGTGGAGGATACTGATGAGAAATCTGCATAGCACGTAGCATCTCATACATCTCCAGCTGACGCTGGTCATAGATGCTGTGACGCTGATCCTCCATGGTCCACCGGTCATATGTCGCCTGACGAAAGTCACGAAACTCCTGAAAGCCCTGGCCGACCATCTCCTCCAAATGTGTAACCCGCTCAACAAGAGAGTCGGGGTACTGAGCATCAGGCATAGGAGCATCTCCAGGGGCATCCTCAGCTCCAGCGGCATCCACAGCCCCACCGACATCTGCAGGTACAGCAGGGGCGTCCTCCTCGGCTGCTAAATCAGCATGACGAGGAACCTCAGCCTTCCACATCATGATTCCCCCATGACAGACAATCTTGGCGAGTTTAAGATGCAGTTCCCCTAGTTGACTATATTGAGGGGATAGTTTCTTAATCTCACCCCTAGATGTATCAATTCCTTTGGATGCAAAGTACTCTGTCAAAATGTGGCCAAAAGGCAAATAGAGTTTTCCCTGGATTGGACCTGAAAAGTGTAGGATGGAAAGAAAGACATGCAGGGCAACGTCTATGTCAAAATGCTGCTCAAGTGCATACATCATAACAAGATGCGGAAGTCGAATGACAGACCGTCCCCGGGTGACAAGAGGGAGAATGCAGTCTAGAATGATGCGATACCAAATGTACTGGACCACCCCCATGTTTGTATGCTCAAAGATGTTCGACGTGACGGGTCGAGGACGGCCAAAGTAGTGGCGATGAATATGATCGACGGTGATATGAGAAAAAGAACCCGTAATACGGCCAGGCATGGTCGGAAAGCATGTAAATGGGTTGGCCGACTCACGACACTGTAGAAAGTGACGAAGACTGTCAGGATTGAACTCAATCACTACTCCCCCTACAGTAGACTCAAGGTTGTGCTCATGACCACCTATGGAGCGTAAATTTACAAAAAATTCCTTAAGGAGTGTGATATTGACATCAGTTTTACATCCAGTCAGTTTGTTTAGATGGTAGTAGTCAATTATTTCAATGAGGTGTGGGGTTCTCTCTTGAAAATATGAACAATTTAGATACCGACAATCCATCAATTGGAACTCGGTATCTTCAAACGTTCTTTGAGCGGCCGCAGAGTAGAACCTAGGCGCACGCAGCCCCGGTCTAGGAGGAGAGGGGTGCTGGGAGCTTCCCTCTCCTTGACGACGAGGTGGTGGAGGGGATTGCTGGGCGCTACGCTTACCCCTTTTGGATGCAACATGTTTTTGCCTAACCCTAAATGCATGAAGGAAATGCATGAATGTCATGGGTGAACCAATGAAGAGCACACAACACCAAAAAAAACTTGATTAGTTGTTAAACATGATGGAAAACAAGTACTAACAAGAGAAGTAGGAAAGGAGAAAGCCATTACCTTCGTTCCATGATTGTTGAGAGTAGGAAGGTATAGCAAAATCGTCCAAAACCCAATAGGTGGCCAAGCAACACCTTTACAAGCCCTAATCTCACTCAAGAGGGATGGAGAAGAGGAAGTAGGAGCAAAACCTAAGGCTTGGAGGGGTTGGGGAAGTTGGGCACGCTCAAACAGAGAAGGGGCGTCGAAGAGGAGAAGTAGATCTAGGGTTTTAGGCGATCGGTCGAGTGCCCCTTTATATAGAAAACCGCCAGACCAGTCGACTGGGATGGTCCCGGTCGACTGGCTCCAGTCGACTGGGATGGTCCCAGTCGACTGGCTTCAGTCTTGCTTGCGTACAGAGATATTGGTCGACCTCCCAGTCGACTCCCAGTCGCCTGATACCAGTCGACTGGTATCTGAGCCAGTCGACTGGTAGCTGAATTTCAGCCTTCTTTGGTGAATTTCAGAAATGCCGTAGAAATTCCAGAAAATTCGAAAAATCTTGAAATTTTGCAGACATCTTTCCTACACCATGTATGATCAAGGAAAAATAGTGCAACATGAAAATTCAAGATAGCTTAGGAGTTTGGTACAAATTCGAGAAGTGAACTTATTTGATACACTTTGTACCAAACTCAAGATCTGATTTGAATTCTTATAAAGGTTAATTACACACTAGCATGAATACACCCCAGAAATGGTTTTAAGCCATTTCAAATGTCCAACCATGATCGATGGGCAAGATATCCATGAATTGAACATTTGCTTTCCCCATGATTGGTATTTAACATTCAATATTGATACACATGATATTTCATCAACATGCCACAAGCACAAGTGAAATATAAGCATCATCCCCTAGCATCCCACAATATAGCACAGTGAAAACACAATCAAGCCAACCTATAGTCCTTGTGAGATGTATTTAAGTGCCTTCATGCTAAGGGATCAAGTAATACTAAATTCCTAGACTTCCACAAAGCACATACCAAGTTCCCTCCTAAGTATGGTGAATTCGGCCTCGGGTAGGGGTTTGGTAAAGATGTCGGCAAGATTCGATTTGGATTCAATGTAATGTAATTCAATATCTCCTCGTGCCACATGATCTCTAATGAAATGATGCTTTATCTCAATGTGCTTAGTCCTAGAGTGGTGTACCGGATTTTTTGTCAAGTTGATGGTACTCATATTGTCACATAGGATTTTGACCTTGGAGTAGTGAAGCTCATAATCTTCTAAAGTGTGCATCATCCATAATAATTGAGCTACACATCCTCCTAAGGCTACGTATTCGGCTTCGGTAGTAGATAAAGCAACACATGGTTGCTTCCTACTACACCAACTTACTAGGGAGGATCCAAGGAATTGGCAACCACCACTAGTACTTTTCCTATCTAACTTACACCCGGCATAATCCGAGTCGGTATATCCTATTAGGTCAAAATTTTGATTCCTTGGATACCAAAGGCCTACATTTAGGGTGCCCTTCACATATCTCAAGATTCTCTTGACCACCACTAAATGGGATTCTTTGGCACAAGATTGATACCTAGCACACATACCTACCGCAAAAAGTATATCCGGTCTACTAGCGGTTAGATATAGTAAGCTACCAATCATACTCCTATATTGTTTAGGATCAACTATTTTCCCTTCAAGATCACTATCAATTTTAGCATTTGTACTTATTGGAGTAGATGCCACCTTAGCATTTTCCATACCAAATTTGGAAATCATTTCTTTAGCATATTTTGTTTGATATACATGAGTTCCTTCATGTGTTTGTTTGACTTGAAGACCTAGGAAAAATTTTAACTCCCCAACCAAACTCATTTCAAATTCATTTTCCATATGTTTAATAAATTCTTGAAGAAAATCATCATTTGTTGACCCAAAGATGATATCATCAACATAAACTTGGGCAACAAATAAATCATTTTCTCTAGATTTAATAAACAAGGTTGGGTCAATTGTTCCTCTCCTAAATTCCTTAGACACTAGGAAGGATGAGAGTCTTTCATACCAAGCCCTAGGAGCTTGTTTTAACCCATATAGAGCCTTGTTAAGCTTATAAACATGGTTTGGATAGTCTTGACTCTCAAATCCGGGTGGTTGCTCTACATAGACTTCTTCCCTAATGACTCCATTTAGGAAAGCCGATTTTACATCCCATTTGGTAAAGTTTGAAACCCATGTAAGCGGCATATCCTAATAGGATTCTAATAGACTCTAATCTAGCTACCGGGGCATATGTTTCATCATAATCGAGCCCCTCAACTTGATTGAAGCCTCTAGCAACCAATCTAGCCTTATTTCTCGTGACCTTGCCTTGCTCATCTAGCTTGTTCCTAAACACCCATTTTGTTGTTACAATTGTATTTCCATCGGGTCTAGGAACCAAATCCCATACTTTACTCCTTTCAAATTGATTTAGCTCTTCTTGCATTGCCAAAATCCAATCATTATCACCTAGGGCTTCATTAATTGATTTCGGTTCAAAGCTAGAAATTAGAGCTATTTGACTAGCATGTTCCCTAAAGTAGGATCTAGTTCTCACTCCTTGGTCAATATCTCCAACTACTGATCAATGGGGTGATTGTGGTGATTCCTTAACGTTCTAGAATGAGTGACATCAACATTTTCACCATCATCATTTCTCCTTTCATCATCCGATTCTCCTTTTCCTCCCCCTTGATCATTGCTTTCCAATTGTAAGTTTGAAAAACTTGGGTTATCTCCTTTGTCTAGTTTCTATGTCCTTATCAATAGGAGATTTTCTAGGGTAAGTGTTAGAGGATTCATCAAATTCAACATTTGATGATTCCTCAACTACTTGGGTTCTTTTATTGTGCACCCTATACCCCTTACTAGTGAGTGAGTACCCAACAAAAATGCCTTCATCCGCCTTAGCATCAAATTTTCTCAAGTCATCCTTTGTGTTTAGGATGTAAGCCTTACAACCAAACACCCTAAAGTAGTGAATTTTGGGAATTTTCCCATTCCATAATTTAAAAGGTGTTTTTCCTAAGAATCTATGAATTACAACCCTATTTTGAATGTAGCAAGCGGTGTTAACCGCCTCCGCCCATAGATAGGTGGGAAGAGAGTATGCATTCAACATAGTTCTAGCCGCTTCTTGTAGAGCCCTATTTTTCCTCTCAACCACTCCATTTTGTTGGGGAGTCCTAGGGCATGAAAATTCATGCTTGTATCCCATTTCTAAGCAAAAATTAGAGAAGTTTGAATTCTCAAACTCTCCACCATGATCACTCCTAATCCTATTGATTTTCAAGGTTCTTTCATTTTCTACCCGTTTGGTAAAGCTTATGAGAATTGCTAAGGTATCATCCTTATGTTTCAAAAAATAAACCCATGTATATCTAGAGTAATCATCAATGATAACCAAGCAATATTTATTTCCCGTCAATGAAGGAGTACTATGACAATCAAAAAGATCTAAATGCAATAATTCCAAAGGTAATTTAGTGCTTACTAAAGTTTTACCTTTGTGTGAAGACTTTGATTGCTTACCTTCTTGGCATGCATCACACATCTTATCTTTGACAAACTTCACTTTAGGTAAGCCTTTTACCAATTCCATTTTAGCAACCTTGGCTATATTCTTCATGTTGGTGTGTCCAAGTCTTCTATGCCATAGCCATCCTTCATCTTCTTTTGACATGAAACACTCAATAGATGGGTTAGAAGCATAAGAGAGATTTATGT
>JAGFNQ010007637.1:233976-251473 GCA_024364735.1 Boesenbergia rotunda | reverse complement strand
TATAGCCAGTTGCGAATCTGAGTCTAGCCACACCCGAGTGGCGCCGACATGCCGGGCGGCTTGCAGACCGGCTAGAAGTGCTTCATATTCAGCTTCATTATTAGTCGCCTTGTGTTCTAGCCGCACGGACAGGTGCAGCCGTTCTTCTTCGGGTGAAACCATGAGAACGCCGATTCCACTTCCTTGTCGAGAAGATGCCCCATCAACGTACACCTTCCATACGCCCTCTGCTTCATTAGGATGCCATTCCGTGAGAAAATCGGCTAAAGCTTGAGCCTTGATAGCCGGTCGAGGTTGATATTGTATGTCATACTCACTCAGCTCAGTTGTCCATTTGACTAACCGTCCTGAGGCGTCTGGATTAGTGAGTACCCGACCCAAGTTACTGTTAGTCAATACGGTAATTGGGTGAGATAAGAAGTATGGTCTGAGTCGCCGGGCGGCTAAAAATAGTATGTAGCCCAATTTTTCGAGTGTCGTATACCGACACTCGGCTCCTTTAAATAAGTGGGCAAAGAAGTACACCGGCCTTTGCTCCGTTTTTTCTTGCCGGGCCAACACCATGCTGCCCGAGTCGGAGGAAGCCGCTAAGTATACATATAAACTCTCATTCGGCTCCGACCGGGAGAGTGTCGGTAGCTCAGATAGATAAGCTTTCAGCTCCTCGAATGCCTTGTCACATTCTGCGTCCCACTGAAATTTGGTGGCCCGGCGTAAGGTCTTGAAGAATGGCAGACCCCGTTCGGCTGACCGGGAAATGAACCTTGACAAGGCCGTTATCCGCCCCATCAGCCTTTGAGCTTCTCTGAGATTCCTTGGAGGCGGCATCTCCATGATGGCCTTTACTTTGCCTGGATTCGCTTCGATTCCCCGCTCGGTCACTATATAGCCGAGGAACTTCCCGCTTCGAGCCCCGAATAGACATTTGGCCGGATTAAGCTTCAGGCCGAACCCCCGTAGAGTCTGGCAAGTTTCTTCAACGTCGGGGATTAGTTCTTCTGCCCGGGCAGTCTTGATCAGAATATCGTCTACGTATACTTCGACGTTACGCCCCATCTGTGATCGGAACACCTTGTTCATCATTCTTTGGTAGGTGGCACCCGCATTCTTGAGGCCGAACGGCATGACGGTGTAGCAGTAGGTGCCGTCAGCCGTGACGAAGCTAACCTTCTCCTGATCAGCAGCAGCCAGCGGGACTTGGTGGTATCCCTGGTACGCGTCCAGCATTGATATGAACTCGCTGCCGGCCGTCGAGTCTACCATTTGATCAATTCGCGGGAGCGGGTAGCAGTCTTTCGGGCATGCACGATTAAGGTCTCGGAAATCAATGCATACCCACCACTTGTCGTTGGGTTTGGATACCAGCACCACATTGGCCAGCCAGGCCGGGAACAGGACCTCCCGGATGTGTCCTGCCTCCAATAGTCTTTCTACCTCCGCCCGGATGACTTTATTCTGAGCGGCGCTGTGGTCCCTCTTTCGCTGCTTCACTGGCCGCGCACCCGGGTGCACGTGCAATTGATGCTCTGCTACTTCTGGCCGGACTCCCTTTAAGTCTTTCGCCGACCAGGCAAATACATCTTGATTCCGAGCGAGGGAGTCGATTAGGGATTGCTTCAGCTCCTCGGAAAGTCCTGCAGCAATTTGTATCTTGGTATCCTCCCGCCCGGGCAAAAGTTGTACCTCTTCTTTGTCCTCCCTCAATTCTGCCCAAGGGGAGGCTTGCACCATGTTGCAGCTGCTACCTGCCCGCCTTGCTTTCTGACCTCCCGAGCGGACATCATCAGCATAGCAGCGCCGGGCCACGGTCTGATTGCCCTTCACCTCGCCGACCCTGTCGCCGACCGGAAACTTCACCTTGAGGTAGTAGGTGGAGACTACCGCTTTGAATTCATTGAGAGCCGGTTGATCGAGAATGGCGTTGTAGGCAGCTGGCGCATCCACAATCAGAAACGTGGTCCACCGGGTTCTCTTGAGTGGCTCTTCTCCAAGTGAGACGGCTAGCCGTATTTGTCCGATCGGTTGTACTTCGTTCCCCGTAAATCCGAACAGGGGAGTAGCCACCATCTCCAGCTGCGATAATTCAATTTGCAGTTGATCGAAAGCTCGTTTATATAAAATGTTTACCGAGCTGCCGATGTCCACAATGGTGCGGTGGACTTCGTAGTTGGCGATGACAGTCGTGATGACCAGCGGGTCGTCGTGCGGCAGCTCCAATCCTTGTAAATCCTGCGGCCCCCAGCTGATTTGGGGCCCTTGAGCTTGAGAGGTGCTGACTCCGACTTGGTGAATTTCCAGTCGGCGCACCTGCGTCTTTCTGGCTCGGTTGGAGTCGCCTCCGGTCGGGCCGCCGGAAATCACATTGACGCCTCCTCGGACGGCGTTCTGGTGATTCGCTTGATCTTCGTCAAGTTCCTCCGCCTCTTCCTGCTCGGGCTGAGGAAACAATTGCCGAGCGGCGGGGGTATCATGCCTTTGTCTTTGTTGTGCTGTGGCTCCCTGACCACGCCCACGCCCCTGCGGGGTTTGTCGTCCTTGGCCCCTGCCGAGTGGGGTCCGAGCTCTGCCGCCCGCTCGGCAGTCTTCCGTGTTGTGCGTGTTGCACTGGTGAAACGCACAATACGGTGCCCATCGGTTGGGTCAATTCCCCTGTGCCACCTGCACTTGCTGGGGTCTCATTCCCGGCCGATCAGCCGGTCGGGGACTGCGAATCGGTCCTCCTGGCGATCTGTTGTGTTGAGGTGCAGGTTGTGGGCTAACTATTACTTCCTTCCTCCGGGCGGCTTGCGCTTCCTCTACGTTGATATACTTAACAGCCTTCCCGAGCAGGCTGTCGAAATCCTTTGGTGGTTTCCTGATCAGGGATCGAAAGAAATCACCCTCTTGGAGCCCTTGTGAGAAGGCGGTGACCAGAACTTCGGGCGTGGTATTGGGCACCTCGATAGCTACTCCATTGAACCTCTGGATGTAGGCCCGGAGTGATTCTTTCGGACCTTGCTTCAGCGCGAACAAATTGAGGCTGGTCTTATGATGCCTCCGACTGCTTGCAAAATGTTGCAGGAACAGCCGCTTCACTTCTGCGAAACTCCCGACTGATCCGCTCGGGAGTCCATCGAACCATCGTTGAGCCTGCCCGGAGAGGGTTGTCAGGAAAGCGCGGCATTTGACGCCCTCCGGGTATTAGTGCAGCTGGGCGGCGCTCTCGAACTTCATGACGTGTTCCTCGGGGTCGCTGGCCCCCGAATACTCAGGCATGGTGAAGAATCGCAGATGCTTGGGAACGGGGTCCCCAAGAATTTATGGAGAGAAAGGGCTGTGAGTCGGGCGGGCCGCCGCGGGGTCGGCCAACCCCTTCCCTTTATCGGGACGCGCCTGATGTGCCCGGCTGGACGCTGAAGCTTCGGTCGGGGCCGATTGGGCCTCGTTCCGAAAAAGTGCTTGGGGAAATTTAGGAATAAAGGGGTCGGGCTGAACAGCCATACCTTCTGCATTTCCCCGCATAGAGGGCCCAGGGAGCCGGGCTCCCTGACTACCGGTTGGCGGATGCGATTGTTGTGCCTTCTGTGTCCGGACAGCCATCAGCATTTCGTATTCTTCTGGCGAAAGAGTAACCGTCAGTGGATTGGGGTTTTCCATTCTTCGCTCTCGATCAGGCAGCAAAGCCCTCCTTCTAGCGCCAAATTGATCCTGTCACCGAGCGCGATGGAGCCGCAACCGGATGACGGTGTAGAGGGGCGTGACATGGACGGCGACTAGATGTCCTTGCGCAGAATGGCAGCGGGCGTGGGGTGTCCTCTGAAGGATCGGAAGCAGGTGCCGCCGGATGAACCCTCGACCGGATGGAGGTGGACCTGGGGAGGAAGATGACCGTTAGCAACCTAGCCGAGAGACGTCCCGGCAAGGCACTCCGACGGTCAAGTCAGTACTCCGATGAACAAGGAAAATAATGGAGCACTAGAGACGAGAGGTTTCGCGCGTACCTGATAATGAGGAGGGGAGTGGCTTATATAGCCGGGGGAAAGGACCAATTCTGACATGTGTCAGGACCTTCTGACAGGGTCAGAGGATATGGTATGGTTAGGTCGATTTGGGTATGACCTGTGTCAGGATCTTCTGACAGGATCAGAAGATATGGTATGGATAGGTCGTTTTGAGTATGACCTGTGTCAGGCTTCTCTGACAGGGTCAGAGGATATGGTATGGTTATGTTGATTTGTAACCAACACTTTGTCGTATACTGTTTGTCTTATGTGAGGAAAAAGACAGGTTTCTGTACATCTCGGACAGGCGGCGCCGGTCAGAGAATGTCAGTTCACACGAGTGGTGACAGCCTGTTATCGGCAGCTGGTGCAAGTGCATTCTGTCTTTATCCCAAGGTGATTCTGAGAGAGTGCCCGAGTGGACACAGGGACGGCACGCCCGAATGGATATCAAGCCTGCGTAAAGGACTGCCGGGCGGATGCACTCGGATGAACGAGTGTAAGCTTTAATGCGGTCGGCCGGGAATACCCGGCTAGACGAGGCATGTAAGCCTTAATGTGGTCGGCCGGGCTTGACCGGCCGGATGAACCGCCATATTTATTCTAACCAACCGCCCTGAGCCCGTCCGGCCGACGGGGGCCCTGGGCCCGGCTAGGGTGTCAAGCTGGCTACCCGTACAATGACGTGGACCCCAAAACTGACCAGATCGTTTGCCACGCTGGCTGCCCATATGATGCCAAAGATAGGGCGGGATCAACTATAAAATCTGAGGTCAAAATCTGACAAAGTCAGTATGCACGTCTTCTTCTTCATGCGCTAGTCACATCATTCGGATTAGTAGTCTCTATGATTTATCTCCTCTGTGTTGACTATGAGATGGATTTACGAAAGCACTGGAATGAACGAATCAGTTTTTACTATCTATGAGGGTGGCCTCATATAGCCGCAAGCATCGGATTGCCGCATACGCAAAATAGAGCATTAAAGTCCATATAATTGTGATAAGTTTATGATAGTTGTTAAAAATTGCGAGAGCATTAGAATGATCTTTTGTGAATTAATGGCTTTGCTAATTAGTTCGATCGGCTTGATCAATTGAACTATCGATCGACCCAATAAAACATTGCTTGAGGATTGTAATTAAGGATGTTTTTCAATTGAACTACCTACAACGATTTTGGCCAAGTCTGGTACGGCCCGTCTCGCCTATCGTCCGCCACATGTGACCCAATCTCACTCTAACGGAAGGATTGAATGGGGCTTTGCAAATTATCCAGGGAGAAGGAAGATTGTTCCTTCTTCTTTGCCCAACACTACAAAAATAATAACAAATAGCGACGGATTATTTTTATTATCCGTCGCTATTAGCGACGGATAGATAGTATTCATCGCTAGATTTGAGCGCTAGGTTAAACCCCTAAATATAGCGACGGACTTGGTCAAAGTCGTCGCTATTGCGACGGAATTAACTTGTCTGTCGCTAATCAGCGACGGACAAGTTAATTCCATCGCAATAATAGGTTAAAAATGTGATGGGTCCCCCCCCCCCCCGGGGCCACGCGATCCGGTCAAAGCCCTAACTCTCCCCTCTCCGACTCTCTTGGCGATTCTCCTCCGGCGAACCCTCCTCCGATCCCAGGTACGCGCGCTAAGCCACATTTGTCGTATTTTCGTCGTTGGTTTGTGCTTCCGCGGCGGCGTGGTCTTCTCCAGGCAGGCAGGTGCGATCGCAGCTTGTCACGGCTTGGCACGACCTGCTGCGGGCGCGTGCCGCCTGCTGCGGCCAGCGGCCTTTGTTAATTAAATTATTATTTAAGAGAAAATGTATACTTGGGAGGAGGGTGCAGAGGAGCAATTCAAGAGAACGTGTAATGCCTACTGCTCCAAATTGTACAGGGACATGATCTACAAGTGGAGAAAGAAGGCTGATAGGCCTTCCGAGGTCCCTGAGACTATTTGAGTAGCATGGTAAGCTGTTTGGGATGTCCAGCACTGGCAAGAGAATGCTGTGATTGCTCGAGTCAATCGCAATTCTGAGCTTGCTGGCCCCAGCATGGGATCCACGAAGCACACGTCTGAATCCCGTTCCATTGTCCAGCATGCCAGTGATTTGGTATGTTTTTATTTAGGTTATTAAAGGCATTTAGTATGTTTTTTTGGATATGTTTAAATATTATATTTTGTGTATACAGACTGCTGAGCTACAGAGACCTCCCACTAGTTGGGAGATATTCAGCAAGACCCACGAGAAAAAAGATGGGTCTTTTGTCGATCGACGCTCTCTAGCAATCAATATAAGTATATTAATTATATTTTATTTGTTTTGACATTTTATATAGACTAATTAAATTATTATTTCACAGGAAGCAATGACCACTAGAGTTGCAGAGGCACAGGCGTCTCAGCCTACTGCAGAGGGGGAGGATGCACAACCTCTTTCCACCGACTATATCAGACAAATTGGATGCTAAGTCTGATAAATGTCTATTTATTGGATACCCTAAGGAAACGAAGGGTTACCAATTCTATCATCCCTTGGAACAAAAGGTGTTTGTTTCAAGGCATGCTGTATTTCTGGAAAAAGAATTTTTTTACAAGAAAACAGTGGGAGTGGCATTGAACTTGATGAAGTTCAAGAAACTCCAATAGACATTACAGAGAAACCTAGTCTAGACCCACAACCAATAACTCATAATGATGAGCTATCAGTTGAACCTAAAACAACACCACCTCTTCGTAGGTCTGATAGGACACGTAATATTCTAGAGAGATACGGATTTCTCATAAGTGAATCGAACGACGTGTTACTCATAAGCGATGACGAACCTATCAGTTATGAAGATGTTTTGAAAAGTTCAGAAAGGGACAAATGACTTGAAGCCATGAAGTCGGAAAGGGATTCCATGTACGAAAATCAAGTATGAGACTTGGTTAACCCGCCTGAAGGGATTAAACCCATAGGGTGCAAGTGGGTTTTCAAGAAGAAAACCAACATGAAAGGTAATGTTGTTACCTTTAAGGCTAGATTAGTGGCAAAAGGATATCGTCAGAAACAAGGAATTGATTATGACGAAACCTATTCGCCAGTAGCCATCCTTAAATCCATTCGGATGCTCCTAGCCATAGCAGCTCATTATGGTTATGAGATATGGCAAATGGATGTGAAAATAGCTTTCCTTAATGGAAACCTGCTTAAGGATGTATACATGATACAACCTGAAGGTTTCACATCGGTTGATAAAACCAAAGTATGCAAGCTTCGACGATCTATATATGGACTGAAGCAAGCATCCAGGAGCTGGAACATCCGTTTTGATGAGACAATCAAAGAGTTTGATTTCTCACAAAATCCTGACGAACCTTGTGTGTACAAGAAGGTTAGTGGGAGTGCAGTCGTATTCCTAGTATTATATGTCGATGACATATTACTTATAGGAAACGATATATCAGTTTTACAGACAGTTAAAATTTGGTTGTCCAAAACTTTCTCCATGAAAGACCTGGGAGAAGCAACCTATATCCTTGGGATTATAATCTATAGAGATAGATCAAAATGGTTGCTTGGTCTTTCGCAGTCTACATATATAGACCGAGTGCTAAAAAGGTTTAGCATGTCGGAATCCAAGAAAGGTTACCTTCCCATCAGGCATGGGATCAACCTTTCAAAGTCTATGTGTCCGCGCACAGAAGACGAGAGGATTTGCATGAATAAGATTCTTTATGCATCCGCGATAGGATCTATCATGTATGCTATGTTATGTACTAGGCCTGATGTATCATATGCTCTGAGTGTCACGAGCAGATACTAGTCGGATCCAGGAATGGATCATTGGGCAGCTGTCAAGACAATCCTTAAGTACTTAAGAAGAACTAAGGATGTGTTCCTAATATATGGAGAAGGAGATATGGTAATACGTGGGTATACAGATGCCAGTTTCCAGACAGATAAGGATGACTCCAAATCTCAGTCTGGATACGTATTAACTTTGAATGGAGGCGCAATAAGTTGGAAGAGTTCCAAACAAGACACCGTAGCGGATTCTACCACGGAAGCGGAATATATCGTAGCTTCGGAAGCAGCAAAGGAAGCAGTCTGGATCAAGAAGTTTGTCTCCGAACTTGGTGTGGCTCCAACCATTGATGAAGCAGTGCCGATTTACTGCGACAACAATGGAGCTATTGCACAAGCAAAGGAACCAAGGTCTCATCAGCGATCCAAACACGTGCTTCGCCGCTATCATCTGATCAGAGAGATTATAAGTAGGAATGATATACAAATGAGAAAATTCCCACTGAAAGTAATTTAGCGGATCCTTTAACTAAGGCCTTGCCTCAAAGCAAGTTTGAGGGTCATGTTAGAACCTGTGGTATTGGATACCGTAGCGATTGACATTAGGCCAAGTGGGAGTTTGTTAGTGATATGAGAGAAGTGTCCTAAGGCAATCGCCTTATGATTGTAAACATTTATTTCAATAAATGAAAATTTACTATTTGAGTATACATGTTTGTGTATTTGATTGGGATCTTAAACACATTTACTAAATGTCCGCAATACAATTCACAGCATGAGAGAATTTGTGATGGAATCACAACTAGTGATTATCTCTACATGTGCAATTGTGAAGTATTGAAAATATCCCTAGTCGATGAATTGATAAATACGGACACTGTCAATTCTGTTGAGACTAGCATGGGTTATTCTCTAATCAGCAGATTCTCACTGGCTGGTGACATTGGGATGTCCGGAGATAAACATGGATGCTAGTTAAGGGAACTAGTTCATTGGAGTGACTGACTGTAAAACTTCATATGGTAATCTACATATAGATATGTCAATGAAAGTTATTACTACAGCTTAAGTGCGATGTTCCTTTGACTTGCGGTGTTCAAGTCATCTTGGTCATGGAGACTTATATTTTAACATCTTAAGCAAGCATCTCTAAGGAGGTGTGGACCCAGGATGATTGGGTATAAGCCGAAGTGCCCGAAGATGTTTGAACAACCTACAAAGGATACACCACTCCTTGCGAGAAGATGTATACCCAGGCCTATCGTCGGATTGTTACTCAAAGCCTCTGGCCAGAGCATGTCATGTTTAGAGTATGAGTCTCTTAAATACATGAGAGTAATTAGAAATCCAAAGGACGAGAAAGACACTACTTGGGCTAGGTGTGACATAGTCAGCCTAGTGGGGACTGACACACACAGACCATGTCCTAAACCAAGTGGGTATAAGATGGTGAAGGGAATGAGGCACGATTCATTCGAGCAGCTGAAGGATTTCAGAATTATTTCTGAGGTCAACCGTTGATCTTTCGATTAATTGGGGGTCATGATGTACTACTAGGTGCCACTCATGATCGTTCTATAATTGGTTAATTATAGACGGCCAACATAAATCGAAAGCCTATTTAGTCACACGCACTACGAGTAATCCGAGGGATTTAAAACGAGTTGAAAATTAGATTTTTCGATCAAAAGAAATAAGTCGAATCTGAATTAATCAGAGGCGCAACGGAAGCTTAAAATGGCTAAGTCTTTTGAAGGCTTATTGGGCGAATTAAATGAGTTTAATTCGCGAGGGAGTAGGCTTGGTGTGGCCGGCCAAAGAGGGTGCCCGCCCTCTTTGGTTTGGCCGGCCACAACATAGAGGGAAACCAATTTATTTGGTTTAAATTATAAAATAAATCAAGTACGATTTGTTTTATAAAAATTATGGATAAATAAATTAATTTATATAAAGAAATTTATATAAAGAAATTTATATAAAGAAAATTGTAGAAATTTATTCTTTTTATGGAAATTAAAATGAACCATGAATTGGTTCAATTTTAATTTATAAAATCAATTATGAATTGATTTTTCCATGATAAGAAAAATTTATACAAATTTTATTCCATAATTAAAAGGAGAGAAGTATTTGTTTTATTATAAAGTTAGTTATAATAAAACTAGGCATAACGGAATAATTCATAAGAATATTTATAAAATAAATTTCTTATGAAAATTTATTCCGTTAATTCCGTTAAAAGAGAGACTTGGCAATGGAGAGGCTACTATATAAAGGAACCAAAGGCAAGCCTTGAATTCCAACAATTAATCAAGAGATTTAGTAGCTCTCTCACTCTTTTATTCTCTCCCTCTCCTTCTCTCCTCCTCCTAGGGCCGGCGCCCCTTTCCTCATCCTAGGGCCGGCGCACACCCCTCCTAGAGCCGGCGCATCCTAGGGTTGCCGTGAGTCATCTCCACCAAGTAGGTGCCAAAGAAGAAGAAGAAGAAGCGGGTCGCAACTCCTTCCTTCCCGGAATTTTGATTCCGTTACTTGGTGATTAGTTTCCATCTTTCTCTCTTGTTTTTCTAGTTGTGCCTTTGGAGAATCTAGTAGTTCTCATCGGCACAAAACTCGTGGGTCTGCGAAGTCATCCCGAAGAGAACTCGGCGTGGACGCGAATAGAGGCGGAGCTTCCAAGGGACGCTACGGTTGGATCTCGTCCCTTACTTCGAGTTACGCGAGGTACTAAGTAAATTAGTTTACTTTTTCGTAAAATTTTAATTTATGATCATGTCCACACATCATAAGGTCGCATGCTAGATACGTGGTTAAAATAATTTGAGAAATTATTTATGCTAATTCTTCCGCTACACGTAAATATTTTAAAATTTACGAACCCGTATCCTTGTCAACATGCACCCGGTCCCAACAAAGAGAAAGACCGCCTTATACGGCCTGAGCTCTCAGGCAAAGATTACATATGATCAAATGAGAGTTCCAGGGGTTAGGGGACGTCCAGCATCTTCCTCCTCTTCCTCTAGTGAGGTTCGTCAATTGCGGGAGGAAAATGATACCCTGCGAACTCGAATCACGTCGATGGAGTCGACGTGGGTCGAGAGGGACGTAGCGTGGGCTCAGAGGGACGCAGCGAGGGATGCTGAGGTGAGTGATTTGCGGGCTCGCCAGACACACACTGAGGAGATAATAAGAAACATGCAAGCTTTTGCAGCGACCCTATCGCCGATGACACAGATGCCAGCCCCTCCCGCCCTTCGTTTTGAGTCTCAGGAGACACAGGATCCTGAGGATACCCCAGAGGAGTAGAGATATTTTTGTGGTGTGTTATATTTTTTCTCTATATTTTTTCATTAACAATGGATTGAGTTATTATATTCATAATGATTGATTTCTTATTACTTCATTGCTGTTTACAGATTACACATTATCAGAGTTGAATTCAGATTTCTTCCCCTGCTCAAAAGGTATGCATATTGGATATTATTCTTTAATTATTTCTTATTTGTTAATTTTCATTTACATATTTAATATTATTATAGTTATATTTAGATATTAAGTCTATTTAACTTTTATTTATCTTCTATTCTGCAGGAATATTTTTCCTTTCCATCCATTATTCACTCTGATATTCATGTATGTAATGTTTCTCTACTAAACTCTGACTTTTGGTGTATATAGTTCTTTTTATTTACTCTGACTTATGTTTACCTTCTTTTGATGTATACATTTGGATATTTACTCTTATTTGGATTGGATATTCGAAAGGATAGTTTGGATGTTTACTTTTGTTTCAAAGTTTGGATTGTATAAGTTTGGAAATGAAAGTTTGGATTGGATAGTAGATTATTTACTCTTTTGTGAATGTTTGGATGTTGATATTTGTTTGGGATGTTGTAAAATACTCTTATTTGATGTTTGTTTGGATCAGTAGATTATTATCTTTTGTATATTATTTGTTGGTGCAGGAAGCATCATATCGAACCTTGTTTTGATATTGGCAAAGGATTCAAAGTTAAGTATTGTTTGTTATCTAATGTGCTCATTAAGTGTGCAGGAAACAAAGTCCTTGCGAAGGGTTGCTAGGCACCTGGCGAAGGACTGCCAGGAAACAAAGTCCTAGCGACGGGTTGCTAGGCACCTGGCGAAGGACTGCCAGGAAACAAAGTCCTAGCGAAGGGCTGCTAGGCACTTGGCGAAGGACTGCCAGGATACAAAGCCCTAGCGAAGGACTGTTAGGCACTTGGCAAAGGAATGCCAGGATACAAAGCCCTAGCGAAGGACTGCTAGGCAACGGGCGAAGGACTGCCTGGTACCGAAGACCTAGCGAAGGACTGCTAGGCACCGGGCGAAGGACAGCTTGGTACCTAAGCCCTAGCGAAGGACTGCTAGGCCAAAGTCCAACCGGAGAAGCCGGTTGGCAACAGGTAAATTCTCCTGAGAGGAGTAGGTGAGAACGCGTTCCTCGTCGAAGGAATAGTAGGCGTCGGTTTGACCTAGGGTTCCATTTTGGAGACCCAAAGTCAGAACCAAGACAAATAAGTTGTATAATCATAACATATTCTTGTTTTATTGTATTTGCAACTAACCCTGGATGCAGGACCAAAGGAACGAATCTCTGCAGCTCAGAACGCCTCAAGGGAAAGAGGCAGCAGCTGAGTTGGGCGCCCCGAAGGTCCCGGGTGCCCCCAAGGTCAAGGCAAAGCAGTAAACAAAAAAGCGCTTCAAAGGCTTAATGGGCCAGGGCGCCCTGGGTTCAAGCCAACGAAGTGAACCGACCGAGAAGCCAGCAGACCAAGTCAACCGGGGCGCCCCCACAGTCAAACATCAGCCCTACTCGAGTGGGATAAGGGCTGACCGAGATTATTGTAGATCGAAGGCCACGTAGAAGGCGCCCCCAACGTCCAGGGCGCCCCCAGGACTGCTATAAATAGCCTTCGACCCCCAAGGCTTCTCAACACAACTTGCTAACGCTTCTACGCTCTTCGACTCAAGCGCACTGCTCCGAAAACCTTCCATCTCAAGAGTCAAGCACCGACGACGACCCTCTACTCGAAAGTACGATCCACACCGGGCGTCAGTAAACGAAGAAGTCAATTTCATTTACTGCACTACATTTCATTTACTGCACTACAACTGTAATATCTGTTGTAACATTTTGCGTTCATATAGAATTGCCCGCAGTAAACGGTCAACGACCGTGGGCCTTGGAGTAGGAGCCGACCGCGACTCCGAACCAAGTAAAACTGCTTGTGTTTTTGCGTTGTGTTTTAATTTTCTGCTGCCTATTCTCTTAGTTTTATCCGAAAACGTTTTACGATATTCACCCCCCCTCTATCATTTTCTTTCGATCCAACATTATTGATGTATCTATGGGAATGGAAAAAAATAGCAATAGGCTGTGAAAATTTTTCCAGATTTTGCGACGGATAATTTTAAAAAACCGTCGCAAATAGCGACAGATTATTAACTTTTCCATCGCTATCATGATCGATTAGCGACGGAGTTTGACTGAATCCGTCGCTATTACGATAGATTAGCGACGGAGATTGACCATATCCGTCGCTATCGCAAAAGATTTGCAACGGATATTTGATCGGACGTCGCTATAAATTTTCGGCACACGTCACCCCTTATCCCCGGTGTTTGCGACGGGCTTATCTGTCTGTCGCTAACTTAGCTTTTGTGACGGCCTTTTATGTCCGTCGCTACCTCATATTAGCGACGAAGTTTTTTTTTCCCGTCGCTACCTTAGCTCTGCGACGGGTTTTTTGCCCGACGGCGCTAACTCCGTCGCTATTAGGCTGCGTTTGGTAAGGGGTAATGTAATCGAGTATGTAATGTAATCAAGTTTGTAATGTAATGTAATGTAATCTCGATTACATTACTATGTTTGGTAACGAGTCATATGTAATCTTTGATAACCATAAGCTGCGTTTGGTGAAGGGTAATCCATCCTGTAACGTAATCAAAGATTGACGACCGACGACCGACAACGACGATCGACGACAATGGTTGGCGATCGACGACCGACAACGACGATCGACGACCATAGCCGGCCGCCGCCGCCGGTCGGCCGGCGACCGGCGACCGGCGACCGCCGCTGGTCGGTCGGCGACCGGTGATCGGCGAGCGGCGGTCGCCGCCTGTCGGTCGGCGCCCGCCGCCGGTCGGCCAGCGAACGACGGCCGGCGACCGGCGACCGGCGACTGGCAGCGACCGGCAGCGGCCGGCCGGCGACCGACAGCGGCCGGCCGGCGACCGGCAGCGGCCGGCCGGCGACCGGCGGGTGCCGACCGGCGACCGACAACCAGCGGGTGCCGACCGACAACCGGCGGGTGCCGACCGGCGACCGGCGGGTGCCGACCGGCGACCGGCGGGTGTCGACCGGCGACCGGCGGGTGTCGACCGGCGACCGGCGGGTGTCGACCGGCGACCGGCGGGTGCCGGCAGGCGACCGACGACCGGCGGGTGCCGGCAGGCGACCAACGACCGGCGGGTGCCGGCAGGCGACCGGCGGGTGCCGACAGGCGACCGGCGATCGGCGGGTGCCGGCAGGCGACCGGCGACCGGCGGGGGCCGACAGGGGACCGGCGACCGACGGGGGCCGGCAGGCGACCGGCGACCGACGGGGACCGGCAGGCGACCGACGACCGACGGGGGCCGGCAGGCGACCGGCGACCGGCGGGGGCCGGCAGGCGACCGGCGACCGGCGGGGGCCGGCAGGCGACCGGCGGGGGCCGGCTGGCGACCGGCGGGGGCCGGTAGGCGACCGGCGGGGGCCGGCAGGCGACCGGCGGGGGCCGGCAGTCGACCGGCGATAGGCGACCGGCAGGGGCCGGCAGGCGACCGGCGACCGGCGACCGGCGGGGGCCGGCAGGCGACCGGCGAATGGCGGGGGTCGGCAGGCAACCGGCGACCGGCGACCGACGACCGCCGGCGACCGGCCGGCGACCGGCGGCTGCAGGCCGGAGATCGCTTGTCGACCGGCGACTGCCGCCGCCCGGCCGAAGACATTACAAGCTGTAATGTAATCGGATTACATCGTTTTTGTTTTGTAATCGAGAATACAAATCTTGAGCCACTTTTATAATCGAGATTCCATTAAAGTACAATTTTTAAATTTTTCCAAACGTAATCTTAGTTACATTACAATTTACAGAATAGATTACCCTCTACCAAACGCAGCCTTAGTATTTTGCGACGGAATAGCGACGGATTACTATCGTCGCTGAGCAAAATTCGGTTCGAACCGAATTAACCGAACCGAACCGACCGAATTTTGAAATTCGGTTCGGTTAATTCGGTTTTCAGTTTTTTTCGAAATTCGGTTCGGTTTTCGGTTAATTCGGTTCGATTTTCGGTTTTTCAATTTTGTAATTCGGTTAAACCGAATAAGAATATTAATTTAATTATTTTTATTTAAAAATATAATTAAATAAAATAAAATTTTGGGTTTTTAATTAAAATCGAATAAAATTTTAAAAATTCGGTGAAATCGGTTAATTCGGTTGGTTAATTTGGTTAAAAACTGAATTAACCGATTTTTTTTCGGTTCGGTTTTCTCGGTTTTGATTCACAAATTCGGTCGGTTCGGTTTTTTTGAAAAAAAATCGATTTATTCGGTTTTCGATCTATTCGGTTCGGTTTGGTTCGGTTTTAACCGAATACTCACCCCTAAGTGCAAGTGAAATAGTGAGCATCAAATGCTAAACTTTATCATCTAATGTCTTCTCGCATCAGTGCAATAATCGCAACGAAGAATGATTAATTATCTCTTAAATATTCATGATTTGATCTTTAATTATCATAAATTTTATAAGATTTTTTTCTTCGGACTTGCAACCATAAAATATTAGGTTTTTGGATCGTCCATCACAAACACTCCTCGATTTATCTTGATAGCCAATAAAAAATTTTCGTAAGACTGAACCAGTCACACTAAGTTCGACACCCAACTTGATTAATTATTTTTTAATGAAATGGAGGGGTCGCTCTCACGGATTTAGCAGAATTGATACTCGAGTGAGGAATTGTCATAATAAATCCCGAATTCGAATCGTGATATTTATCCTGTGCTAAGCCCCCTTATCTAGAAATTCGCTCGGTTGGCTGAATGACCTCGTATTTTACTCCATTCTATTGTATTTGGGATGGTATTGGAAGGGCCATGGGTGAGGATTGTCATCTCTTTTTTTCTCGAGAACTAAAATAAAAGGGCCTATCTTAGAACTACGGTACCGCGGTTAGATCCTTTAAATAGTTAATAAGATATTTAAGATTTGAATCCCAAATGCCAACATGCTGTAAGGATTTTCTTCTAATGAGATAATAAATTTAAGAAAATTGACCGTTTGGATGGTCCTCCGTGAGTTCTCAATTTACTTTGATGGCCACTATCATCTACGATTAATTGATTCGAAGGAAAAAAAATTGTAGGAGCCTAATTTGCTGGTTCAGTTGAATTATAAATTCTCTCTACCAATCAACCTTTGGTTTTAAACAGCTTTATAGACGAACAACTTTCTAAACTATGATTTCACCAAGAGGTTGTTTGCTTACTCGCTCGTAATTATAATCTGTCAGAAATATCACAGACGTCTCTCTTAAATCTTGTGATCCAGACGAGCGATTTTTTATCGGGGTTGGGAGCCCGGTCGTAGATTACCCGGTTCAACCCGGCTCAAGGCGAGTAGAGGCCGAGTCCGGTGGAAGTTCCGGGGGAAGTCAAACTCACCCAGGGTCGTCCACCCAGGGTCCAAAGCTCAGGCCGAACTCTCGTGGTCGAGCCCTCGGGGCTGAGCTCCCGAGGCCGAGCTCACGAGGCTGAGCTCCCGAGGCCGAGCTCACGAGGCTGAGCTCCCGAGGCCGAGCTCTCGGAGCCGAGCCCTCGAGGCTGATCTCCCGAGATCAAGCAATTGAGGCCGAGCTCATGAGGCCGAGCCCTCGAGGTCGAGCTCTCGGGGTCGAGCTCTCGGGGCCGAACCCTCGAGGCTGAGCTCCCGAGGTCGGACAATCGAGGCCGAGCTCATGAGGCCGAGCTCCCGAGGCCGAGCTTCGGGGCCGAACCCTCGAGGCTGAGCTCCCAAGGTTGGACAATCGAGGCCGAGCTCATGAGGCCGAGCTCCCGAGGCCGAGCTCTCGGGGCCGAACCCTTGAGGCTGAGCTCCCGAGGTCGGACAATCGAGGCCGAGCTCATGAGGCCGAGCTCCCGAGGCCGAGCTCATGAGGTCGAGCCCTCGAGGTCGAGCTCTCGGGGCCGAGCTCTCGGGGCCTAGCCCTCGAGGCTGAGCTCCCGAGGTCGAGCAATCGAGGCCGAGCTCTCTGTCGGAACTCTCCGTTAAGAGATACCATCATCACCTGACGTGGCCGCCTAGCCTTAATTAGGATCAGGACGAGCAGGATCACAGACTGTCAGTCGGTTGTGTCAGTCTCACCCCGCCGTTAAGACGTCCAATTGCTTAGCCTAATCACTGACTAATCCTTAACGAGATGTGACAGTTCGCACGTGGGAAGACCCTATATAAACCCTATTTGGTCATCGGAAGAGGGGGATCGCTGCCATTTTGCAACCACTCCACCACATTGAGAGCTCTGTTTCGGTCCGACCTCCCAAGCTACAGCAGACTGGGTCGGCTTGGTTAGACCGAGTCATCTGAGGGAGAACCGATCTTCGCTTGTCGACAGGATCAAATTTGGCGCCATCTGTGAGAATCTGCCTGATCGAAA
>JAGFNQ010007637.1:0-233268 GCA_024364735.1 Boesenbergia rotunda | reverse complement strand
CGATCTTCAGGACTGCTGGCAGGCCGGCAGAGGTCGGGGCCGCGCCGGTCGAGGTAGCCCGAGAGGGGCTCATCAGGGAAGTGGTCGGGGCCGAGGAAGAGCACCACCTAACCAACCCGAGCCTCGTGAGCGACCAACCGCCCCTGTAGCCAGACGGCTATTCCCGACTCCAGGCTCGCCCGAGCTGGAGAACGCCAGCGAGGAACAGGCCAATCAGCAAAACTCTGTGCACGGGTCCATCAACGTCATCTCAGGCGGGCCCACCTATGGAGATTCCAACAGAGCTCGGAAGTCGCAGGCCCGACGCCTGGACATTTATCAAGTGGGCTGCAGTTCTGCCCAAGCTCAGGGACCATAGATTAACTTCGGTCCCGCCGACCTACAAGGAATAGAAGTACCGCATGATGATGCCCTGGTCATCACGGCGGTCATAGCCAACTATCAAATCCATCGTACCATAGTGGATTCAGGCAGCTCAGTGAATATCTTATATTTGAAGGCATTTGAGCAATTACAGATCGAAATGACTGAGCTGCAGCCCGTGGCCACACCCTTATTTGGATTCACAGGGAATGAAGTCCAACCGCTGGGGCAGATCAAGCTGGCCATATCACTCGGCGAAGAACCTTTAAGAAGGACCAGGTGGTCTACCTTCCTGATAGTAGACGCCCCTTCAGCCTATAACGCCATACTGGGCCGACCGGCCCTAAATGAATTCCGGGCGGTGATGTCCACTTTCTATCTGAAGGTCAAATTCCCGGTAGGAGATCAGGTCAGGGAAGCCAGAGGAGATCAGAAGGTCGCTCGCCGGTGCTACGTAAATGATGTCCGAGTAGAAGTAACAAGGCCTTCCGAGCTGCGCCGGCCAACTGTAACATGGTACAGACCTCTCCGCCTTCTCCCTGGGCTGAGTTGATGGAGGAAGAGGAAGAGGTCCAACTCTTGCCCGACAAGAAGAAACTAAAGTGAAGATAGCTCCGGACTATTGCCCGACCTCAGACAGCAGCTAATAGAATGTTTGACTCAGAACAGAGACGTATTTGCCTGTCCCAACAAGATCTTAAAGGGGTCAGGCCAGAGGTGATGGAGCATAAGCTGCACGTGTACCCTGACGCCCGACCTGTGAAGCAAAAGAAAAGAGATTTTAGCCCTGAACAGAATAAGATCATTCAGGCAGAGGTGGAGAGACTGCTGGAGCCGGGCACATCCGAGAAGTCCAATTCCCGGCTTGGCTGGCCAATGTGGTGCTGGTCTCCAAGCCGGGTGACAAATGGAGGGTCTGTATCGACTTTAGAGACCTTAATAAGCTTGCCCCAAAGACTGCTACCCGCTCCCCCGAATAGATCAGATGGTGGACTCTACCGCCGGGAGTGAACTTATCTGCATGCTCGACGCCTATCAAGGATATCACCAAGTCCCATTATGCCCGGGTGACCAGGAGAAGGTCAGTTTTGTCACAGCCGAAGGTACCTATTGTTACACAGTCATGCCCTTCGGACTCAAGAACGCCGGGGCAACTTATCAAAGGCTGATGAATAAAGTCTTTAAAGAGCAGCTCGGGAGAAACGTGGAAGTGTACGTCGATGACATCCTCATCAAATCCGCCCGGGCTACCGACCTCATAGCAGATGTACGAGAGACCTACTGTACCCTGCGAAGGTATGGCCTCAAACTCAATCCTGCAAAATGTCTATTCGTAGCCAAGAGTGGGAAATTCCTGGGCTACATCCTGACCGAGCGGGGGATAGAAGCCAATCTGGGTAAAGTGAAAGCTCTGCTAGACATGCCACCGCCCAGAAATCTGAGGGAAGTTCAGCGCCTGACCGGAAGGATCACGGCCCTATCCTGGTTTATCTCTCGGTCGGCCGATCGAAGTCTGCCGTTCTTCAAGATCGTGCGCAAGGCCTCCAAGTTCCAATGGGACGCCGAGTGCGACCGAGCTTTCGAAGAATTGAAGACTTACTTAGTCAGCCTGCCGGTGTTGGCCAAGCCCGAGGAAGGAGAACCACTGTATATTTACTTATCTGCTACTGAGGAAGCTGCGAGCGCAGTACTTGTAACCCAGAAGGAGACCGAGCAGCAACCGGTCTACTTCTTTGGGCACTTATTTAAAGAAGCCGAGTGTAGGTATACTACACTCGAGAAATTAGCTTATGTGCTTGTGTTGATGGCTCGGCGACTACGACCCTACTTTCTGGCTCATCCTATACGAGTGCTGACCAATAGCACACTCGGGAAGGTCTTGATCAACCCTGAAGTCTCAGGTCGGATGGTCAAGTGGACAACCGAGCTGAGTGAATATGATATCCAGTACCAGCCCCGAACGGCGATCAAAGCTCAGGCCCTGGCAGATTTCCTGAGTGAGCTTCATGCCGAGGAAGGGGAGGAGGTCTGGAAAATATATGTGGACAGGTCAGCCACTCGGGCGGGGAGTGGCTTGGGAATTTTATTGATGTCCCCGAAGGGAGACCTCATTCATCTCGCCGTGCGGCTAGAATACCAAGCTACCAATAATCAGGCAGAGTACGAAGCCCTCTTGGCAGGCCTCCAGGCGGCCAGACAGGTCGGGGCCACTCGGGTCCTCCTACATTCCGATTCCCAGTTGGTAACTCAACAGGTGGCTGGGCGGTTTGAAGTAAATGACGCGACTCTACAGACTTACGTAGAGGCATATCGACAGTTACAAGCAGAATTTCAAGAAGTCCAGATTATACAGATCCCCCGAGGAGACAATGCCAAGGCGGATGAGTTGGCTAGGCTGGCCAGCTCTGTCCGGCCATGGGTCTTCCACAAGCCTTCACCTCAGGTCATGCTGGTGGCTCAGGTCGAGAGGGCGGCAGAAATGGAGATAGAGGGGGACTGGAGAACTCCATTCATCGCCTACCTGAAGGAGGGAACTCTGCCGGACAGCCCCGAGCAAGCTCGGATACTGAAGATCAGAGCAGCCCGGTTCACCCTGATAGGGGACGCATTGTACAAGCGGGCTTTTTCCCGACCTCTAGCGAGATGCCTCGGAAAGGAAGATGCAGACTATGTACTTAGAGAGGTGCATTTGGGGTGCTGCGGGAATCATTCAGGAGGTCGATCCATGGCTCGGAAGGTACTGCTGGCCGGTTACTTTTGGCCGACCCTTCAAAAGGATGCGGAGGAGATGGCTCTTTCCTGTCTTTCTTGTCAGAAGTACCAGAATCTGTCTCACCGACCGGTGGAGATGTTGCGAGCGCCCATTGTATCATGTCCCTTTGATCAGTGGGGCATGGATATAGTGGGACCTTTCCCCAGGGCAGCCGGTCAGAAGAAATTCCTATTGGTGGCAGTAGATTACTTCTCCAAGTGGGTCGAGGCCGAAGCTCTGGCTCGAATCACTGAGCAAGCGGTGAAGAAATTCCTTTGGCAGAACATTTTGTGCCGGTATGGCATACCTCATAAGCTGGTATCAGACAATGGTCGGCAGTTTCAAGGTCGGATAATCAGAAATTGGTGCAAGGAATTTGGGATCAAACAGACCTTCACTTCCGTGGCGTATCCCCAGAGTAATGGTCAGGCCAAAGTAGCCAATAGAGAGATTCTGAGAGGGCTCAGAGCTAAGCTGGATCAGGTCGGTGGATCCTGGGTGGATGAACTGCCTGGTGTCCTATGGGCCCTCCGAACCACACCCAAAGAGGGGTCGGGATGCACTCCCTTCCAGTTAGTCTACGGTAGTGAAGCAGTAGTCCCCATGGAGGTCGGCTGTGAGTCGGACAGAAGACATCTGTATGGAGAAGACAATGCAAAGAAAAGTCGAGCTGAACTGGATCTGATTGAGGAAGTCCGAGCTAAGGCTGCAGTCCGTATGGCCGCTTATCAACAAAGGATGCGGAACCGATACAACCAACAGGTCATACCTCGACATTTCCAAGTAGGAGACAAGGTATGGAAAAGAATCAAGCCCGTTGGAGAAGTAGGCAAGCTGGAGCCTCCATGGAGTGGTCCCTTCCTGGTGGTCGAGGCCCTTGGATCGGGAGCTTACTATCTGCAAGATGCTCAAGGAAAGCGGCTCGGAAGGCCCTGGAGCGCAGTGCATTTAAGATTGTATCGTGAGGAAAGCGGAGAGAAATGATTCTTGTAACTGTACTCAGAAAAGAAGTGACAAACTCTAACTCCTTAAAAGACAGCTGCAGCAAGTTATAAGTGAGTTCTCACTCACGCACCCACCGGACTCGGCGCCGATCGGGCGTGGCGTTCCACGTTCGGTCGGGCCCGGTCGGGCGTGGCGGTCCACGCTCGGTCAGGGTAAGTCAGACGGTGTCCAGACTCTTGCCAAGGCAAGTTATAAGTGAGTTCTCACTCACGCACCCACCGGACTCGGCGCCGATCGGGCGTGGCGTTCCACGTTCGGTCGGGCCCGGTCGGGCGTGGCGGTCCACGCTCGGTCAGGGTAAGTCAGACGGTGTCCAGACTCTTGCCAAGGCAAGTTATAAGTGAGTTCTCACTCACGCACCCACCGGACTCGGCGCCGATCGGGCGTGGCGTTCCACGTTCGGTCGGGCCCGGTCGGGCGTGGCGGTCCACGCTCGGTCAGGGTAAGTCAGACGGTGTCCAGACTCTTGCAAGGCAAGTTATAAGTGAGTTCTCACTCACGCACCCACCGGACTCGGCGCCGATCGGGCGTGGCGTTCCACGTTCGGTCGGGCCCGGTCGGGCGTGGCGGTCCACGCTCGGGCAGGGTAAGTCAGACGGTGTCCAGACTCTTGCTAAGGCAAGTTATAAGTGAGTTCTCTCTCACGCACCCACCGGACGCGGCGCCGATCAGGTGTGGCGTTCCACATCTGATCGGGCCCGGTCGGGCGTGGCGATCCACGCTTGGTTAGGGTAAGTCGGACGGTGTCCAGACTCTTGCTCGGTGAACATATGGATTAGCGTATTTCTGTGATCTTCACTGCCAGGGCGTGGCTCCCCACGTTCTGAAAGACAAAAAGAATATTAGGTCAGCTCGGTAAGACTGAACTAATCGAACCAGCGCATACAAGCCAACTTGACCTCGATGATAAAGGTTAACTCGCCGAAAGCAGAGCAAAATCACCGAGTCAGGGTGCCGACCCGACCGAGCAAAATCGCCGAGTCAGGGTGCCGACCCGACCGAGCAAGATCGCTGAGTCAGGGTATCCACCCGACCGAGCAAAATCACCAAGTCAGGTCATGCGCTCGACCGACCTTCATCGCTGAGTCAGGATGTCGACCCGACCAAGCCACAATCTCAGGTCTGGAGAAAGGCCGGGTCAGAAGACTAATAACACGAATCGCCCGAGCACCTAACACTTAGCTAAATTTTCGAGTTGGCCGAAAAGATCAAACTAAGTAGACCAGAATGAACATCCCGGGTAAGTGACAATAAACGCGAGCTTGTCGCAAGGCCTAAACGCCAGCCTCCACAGAATGAGCTAAACAAGTTGAATAAATAACGCTTAACGAGAAATTCGCGTGTCATAAATAGGGCACCGATCTAATTAAGCAACATTGCCGGGCCGGAACATCAACCCGACCTAACAACACCCTCGAGTTGGGGCGCCGTCTTGACCTCATGGTACCTCTGAGCTCAGGTGTCAGCTCAGTCGAACATCCGACAGTGCGGATATCTCTAGCATGTGACACTTAGCGAAAACTCCCTACCCGACCTGAGGGAGTCTGCTTTACGATAATGATTTAAGTATCCAGAGTGACCCATACTTCGTGAAATTTGGATGAACGACTAATGAGGCCCACCTTCGACGAATGGGGCGAACACCTCGGATAAGCAAACTCTTAGCAAAAATCTTGTGCGTTGCAAACGGCTGAACGAAATAAAGAAAAAGAAAGATCTGCGGAAATGAATTAAGGCCTGAGGCCGTTACAAAATTGGGCCTTGGAGGCCGAGTCAGGAAATCAAACATCATTACAAAACTTTAGGTGGGGCAAAAGTGAGCTGAGCTAATATCTCGGGCAAAGAGAGGTCGGGCCCTTTAGGCTAAGTGAATTTCGGAAGAGCATTTTCGGGAATCGAAGCCTTGATCAAAGTGGGCTTCACCACGTTGGGAGGCAGGTCGGCAGGAAGATAGCCGGCCTCCGTGAGTTGCTGTATCGCGCCCTTCACTCCGTACACGATCATGCGCGCAGTCTGCTTGTATACTTGCCGATAGAAGGGTGTCGATTGAATGTAGGCAACTCGAGCTTGTTCAATCCGGGCCGACTCGCCAGCCTGGTAGTCAGCGAGCTCCTTTTGCAGGCAAGCCACCTCGGCGTCCAGTTCTTTGAGCCGGGTATCTTTGGCCGCCGACCCTGCCTCAGTACTTAAAAGTTGAGCTTCTAGAGCTTGGAAGACTTCTTGCTGAGCCTGGAGTTCGACCTCTTTCCTCTTCAAGGCAGTGAGCTCCGTCTCTTTGCTCTGCAAGGCTAAGTGAGTCTGCTCATGAGCCGTGCGTACCTCCTGTAGCTGTCGTTGTAGACTCAGGGACTCGCTGGTTTTCCTAGCTAAGTCAGAACGGATACTAGCATCGCGAGCAAGGGCAGTCCTCTTCAAAGCCTCAGCTGCTTCAAGTTGAGTGGCGAGCTGATCTATCTCGCGGGAAGACGCGGCCAACACTTCGTGTGAGCTCTCCAGTCGGATGTTGCTCTCTGCCAACTGTGTGCGTAAATAGGTCACCTCGGCTCGGAGACGGCTCTGGCCCTCGGCGCCGGGCGGTAGATCACGCTGAGCTAGTTGATGTTCTAACTCCTCTATCTTGTACTCCGCCGCCCGGCGTTCTCTGGTGTTCTGGACCAGGGCCTTAGTAACGGCCTGACTAGTGGTCCACAGCTGCACCAAAGCAGATAACCCATGAGATAGATAAAAAAGGTAAGAGAGAGAGAAGGATGTACCTTGGTTATGTCCATGGCGAAGTTGTCAGCTAAACTGAAAGGACTGCGTCCTTCAGACAGTTGCAGGCCCCTATCCCAGGCCGCAGATAGATGGCCATGCAGGTTAAGTGGTTGGGGCTCGACCATCCGGAGTAAAGCGGTTTCAGAGGGAAGCTGCACTTCGACTGGGACCCGGGGAATGTTTTGCATTGATAGGAGAGCAGTGGCGATTTCTTCGCTGACAGGATCAGCAACAGTTGCTGAACGAGTGGGGGCCGAGCTGGAAGATGGATCTCTGGTCCTAGCTGAGCCCGGACTAGGAAGAACGACCCCCGGTTGGGCAGCGCTGGAGGATGGAGTGGAAGTTACTGGATGAGGGGAAGCCGAGCGGGAGGTGGACAGCCGTATCCTGACCCGGCTCGGCAAGGGAGCTGCTGGATCGGGCGCCGACCTGGGTTGGACTCGAGCTGGTAGATCAGGCGCCGCCTCGGGCTGGGCCTGAGCAGCAGGAGTACTGGTGGAGGCGACCTCCCGAGGACGCTTCTTCTTCTTGGACACCCGGGAGGAGGACCGACCCGCGGCAGCAGTCGGCACCTCGACCTCGGCACGGGCTTCGGGGAGATCTGCCTCGATGCTCTGGGCTAATATCTCCAGCTCCGAGTCACTCTCCGTTCCGGCCGGTCGGGCGATGGATGGGGCCACGGTCACGGGAGGCACGTTCCGACTCGCCAGTAATTCGGTTGCCCGAGTATTCATCGCCTCTTCTTCCAGGGCCAGCTCCTCGTCAAGGATGGAATCCATCAAAGCCTGGGCTGCAAACCGGAAAAAGTTTTAGTTAGCCTTAAAAGATCCTTAAGTGGAACGGGGAGCTTACCATATGTGCCGGGCAGCCTCGCTGGAATTTGACTCAGCCGGCAAATATAGAGCACGGCCTCGATCAGTAGCTTCCCGACATGGAACCGACGTCCCCCGATCTTAGAGAAGGCCAGTTGGAAGCTGGGGTCAGCACGGTACTTCTTGGGGGCAACAGGGTGGACCGGTAGCTCTTCCAACCAAGCAGTCGGCCAAGACGCGGTCGGGGTAGTGCTTATGTAGAAAAATTGGGATTTCCACCCCTTATTAGAGGAGGGAACTTTATCTAGAAAGGCCGTGTTCACCCGGGCTTGGAAAAAGAAACAGCCTGGCTCTTGCATTTTGAGATAGTAGAATAGATGGAAGACCTGAGGAGTGAGGGGAACTCGGAAAGACTCGAAGATGATCACAGTGCCACACAAAATGCGAATCGAGTTCGGGGTTAGTTGAGAAAGAGGCACTTGGAAATACCTGCATATCGCCACGATAAAAGGGTGCAGGGGAAACCGCAGGCCGGCTAAGAAGTGATCCTTGAAGATGGTAAAGTAATTCAAGGGGGCTTGATTGGGTCGGCCGTCCCTAGAGGGGAGGATAAAAGGGTGATCCTCTGGAACGCGATATTCCAGGCGGAGGGTTTCTAAGGAGCCTAGACTCAAGGTCGAACGGGTAGTGGTATACCATGGCCCGGGGACAGCAGAGGGGCCGGCCATGTGGTCGGGCTCGGGAATTAACAAAAGAAATCTAGGTGGGGAGAAGAGTACCTAACGTCGGAGCTCGCTGTGAAACGCTGATCGCCTAAAGCACTGTTGGCTGAGACTCGAGGAGGTCGGACGGCAAAGGTCGGACACAAGCGAAAGGAGAAGCGACAGCGGGGGTGAAAAAGGTTAACCCAGTGGGCCAAGCCTATTTATAGCACAGACAAAGCCAGGAGAACCGTCGGATGGAGAGGATGAAAGTGGCGGGCTTCGACCTCTACCGTCCGATCAGCGCAATTTCCCACGCATCGAAGCTTCTCGCGGACGCCATGCGAAACAACACCAGTGACGCCTCGATACCGGAAGCACCCGTTCGGAAGCTGACACGTGGTCAATCATTGATGAATAACTTGACGGGGGTCGGGTACTAGGGAGATTAACTCGGAAGGCGAGGGACGCTCAGGGAGGCGAAAAAGGAGTCAGGCCGACCGGGCCGAGAGCCTAGTCAGTCGGACTTGGCGCCTCCTTCGACTAGACTTGGAGGGGAGGCTTGTGATCCAGGCGAGCGGTTTTTTATCAGGGTTGGGAGCCCGGTCGGAGATTACCCGGTTCAACCCGGCTCGAGGCGAGTAGAGGCCGAGTCCGGCGGAAGTTCCGGGCGAAGTCAAACTCACCTGGGGTCGTCCACCCAGGGTCCAAAGCTCAGGCCGAACTCTCGGGGCCGAGCCCTCGAGGCTGAGCTCCCGAGGCCGAGCTCACGAGGCTGAGCTCCCGAGGTCGAGCTCCCGAGGTCGGGCAATCGAGGCCGAGCTCATGAGGCCGAGCTCCCGAGGCTGGGCAATCAAGGCCGAGCTCATGAGGATGAGCCCTCGAGGTCGAGCTCTCGAGGCCTCGGAACTCTCCGTTAAGAGATACCGTCATCACCTGACGTGGCCGTTTAGCCTTAATTAGGATTTGGAAGAGCAGGATCACAGACTGTCAGTCGGCTGTGTCAGTCTCACCCCGCCGTTAAGACGTCCAATTGATTAGCCTAATCCCTGACTAATCTTTAACGAGATGGGACAGTTCGCACGTGGGAAAACCCTATATAAACCCTATTTGGTCTTCGGGAAAAAGGATCGCTGCCTTTTGCCTTTTGCAACCATCACCACCATTTTAAGAGCTCTATTTCGGTCCGACCTCCCAAACTACAGCAAACCGGGTCGGCTTGGTTAGACCGAGTCATTCGAGGGAGAACTGATCTTCGCTTGTCGACCGGATCAATTTGATTTAGTGCTGTACGGTAATAGTAAGTAAAGAATTTAGAACATGAATGTGCTGACTGTGTTGTTGTTGAGAGTTGGTAGTCAAAGTTATTGGATTCATTTCGTCGTTTAAAACTTGAATTTCTTCAAATATTCCAAATCAAGATTTTAGCATTTGTTGATAAAATCCTCTTTGATATTCATTTGACAAATAGATAGATATCATCGTCGTTGCTTTACTAACAAGTATAATTATTTATGAATTATGATGAATGTTTGGACATCCATTCTTGATCTTAAAAATCCACGTTGTGGTAATGCAGAAAACGATATTATCACATTCGTTGCTCAACTTGAAGTCCCTGGCTTACACAGAATAACAAAAAATAAATAAATAAAAAATAAAAATCATAATTGAATTAGTTTGTAAATTGATATTTGTTCCTTTGTTTCTTTAATGACCATTACGGGTAATGTGTTGATAAATATTCATTTATTCTTTTCTCTAATATCTAATAAACATTGACAAAATTACTCAATGAAACACGTTATTAATTTAAATGTTATTGATGCAAATGTATGCTTTTTCCCTGGTACTTGGAATTCCATTGTCTTTTATGTTAAAAAAATAAAAAGGTGAAAGCTATTAGTAGGTTTTAAAAAACAATAAATTTACGATTTCTAAAGATAAATTAAAAAAAATGATTAAATCAGGCAGCAGACAAATTGAATCTGAGATAATGGCCCACTCATCCCACGAAGTTTCCTACCGATCACAGGTAAATCGGGAAGCGCTCGCGGTGGACTGTCTAGAAGTCAGTGTCCCAGGGTTCGTGCCCATTTGAAAATTTTTTTTTTTGCAAAATACGCCATAGCTGAGATCGAACCGCGAATATCTGGATTAATAACTAGTTATCTTACCGTTGCATCATAGCCCTGGGGGCTCTAAAAGATAAATTTAAGAGTATGTGAATGTTATATGTGAATGCCATAATATTAAAATGATGTTTCAATTTTGAAAAGATGGTATATATTACATTTAAATATTGAAAACAATGAAAAAATATCCCAAAAACTTTTAATAGACATCTATTATCGTTGAATTGAAAATTTAACGCATTAATAGACATGTATTATTGTTGAATTGAAAAATTAACGTCAAATTTAAAATTTTTATTTTGTGAAATACGATAAAATTATGTAATATTTGTTCGAAAAATAGATTTTGTTTTTTCTAAAAGGATCTTTGTTGCAGCAACGTCCAAAACAAATTAACCAAATCAATAAAATAATTAAAATGTGATTTTCTTGTTCTCGGTTGTCTGTTCTTCTTGCCCAACTCTGTCCCCGTCAATAGCGGCTCATCAAGACTATAAATATGCCCCCCAATATGTCGTAATTTGTCGAGCCATCTCCCCTTCTTTTTCTCCCCTTCCCATTTCCTCCTCCTCTCGATCTTCTGCAAGAAGAATGACAGCAGTGAGTCTCGATCGATCATAATCCAGCACTTTTTTTCTTTTCTCTTTTCTCCTTATAGATCTATTGTCATTATGTGTTTCTTGGACTCCTACAGGACAAGGGTCGCCCTTTACCCAAGTTCGGTGAGTGGGACGTGAACAATCCTGCTTCTGCAGAGGGATTCACTGTGATCTTCAACAAAGCTCGAGATGAGAGGAAAACGAGTGCCAACGCCCACGAAAAGAACTCGCCCAGCCAGGAGGAGACAGCTTTTAAACAAGGAGAGCCTTATGCTTCCAAACCACAAGCTGTAAGAGTAATTAATTATTCATAGATTAATTCCTCCTTATCGTTTATATTGTCCGATCATCTTCTTATTGCGATGATATCAGAAGAAATGGTTTTGCTGCATGGCGCCGGCAGAGCAATGAGGATGTACGAAAGTTATAGCCTGTGACGGTATTGGATATATATATACACACACACAATATTTATCCGTAGACATCGTAGCAAAAACCATTTGGCAGTTCATTTGCAGATTTGGCAAAGGCTGAGTGAAGGCAGCATTTTAACAAAAGGCATGAAGGAAAACTTGGAGTGCATGTTCATACTTTTATATGTAGTTTTGTTTTTCCTTGATTCAACCAATTGTTCGTACTATTAATACAGATACATGTATGAAGGGGATGATGTGAATTTGTATTAATGTGCTTGCTCCTGAAATAATTTAAATTATTTTATAAAAAATAATTAAAAAAAGATGTACATATCCTTTTAATTTAATATGTATTTTTTAAAGAATAATTTAACTTTGTTAATTAAAGCTGTCGTCTAGTCCATTAAATTGCTTTCCTAAACAACTTTAGACAAAAAAAATCAATAACAAAAAAAAAGTGAAAAGGACCTATAACAACATTAGGGCCCCATGAAATTAGGTAAATTTTCTGTTCACATAAAACCTAAAGATTAAAAATAACTCATTTTACTTACAGAAACGTTCTAATCCATTTTTTAGTTTGGATACAAATATTTTTTGATTACACATCTATTTTATTAATTTATTAATATAATATAAACGTAACATTTTCTCAAATCTAATATAATATTCATTTTTATCTAATCTAACACAATATCTAAGCTTTTATTAAAATATAGCATTTATTATTATCCATTTTATTTCCACTAAAATAATAAGTGCACTTTTAATTTGGATATATAGTTACAATTTATCTGTTGGTTTTGAAAATACAGCGGCATTTTACCAAAGAGCGTAGATAGTTTTATATTTTTCCCAAATTATATAGGTATTTTGGAAATATCTAAATCACGTAGCTTTTTTCGTTTACTTTTCTATAATACCCCTCTTCCTTTTATTTTATTTTTTTAAATATTTAATCTCTCATCCCTCCTCTTTCATCTCTGTTTCCTCCATCGTCGGAGCACTAATGGTATCTATCCGTCGTCGTTCCTCCGCCTCTATCGAGTAGTGCAAAGAGACACGGCAAGTCAGTGACAGTTTGATATCAAAGCTAAGCTTTGGACCTTCACCACTTCTCTCCTCCAGCAGTTCAAGAAGGATGACGATATCGTGGTCCTCTGTCCAGTAACGTTGATAATGTATCTAAACCACTTTTAGATATATAAGCAATGAACGACATCTAACGATGCAACATTACTACCCAAGTGACGAGAATGTCGAGATCTGAAATAACAGTTCCGTGACTATTATAATGTATCACTTTGTCTTTCTATTCTCGATATTTAGATTAATCAATAAGGCATAGACCGTGTCATCCTCTAATCAATCTTTGTATTTTTTGATCCCCAAGTAGACTCACTCAAGCAAATGAGTTCAATATCTCATATTAACTCATTTGAACATGAGCATGCATTTTAGTAGTCTTACTTGATCAAGGGGCTCACAGATATCACTCCTATCATATTAGAGAGATAAATCATATCTACATCACTCACATCTCCCGCTCAGGGTATAACTTAACTATAATTACTACCCTGCTTAGGATCTATAGGCACTGGGTGGTAATTGACTAAGGGGGATGCGAAAATATTCGGATATCTCTATAAAAAAAATGGAGGAATCGGGAATCTAAAACCGCTCTCTATTGTCTGAGGAAAAAGATATGGAAACCCAGGGGGAAGAGAGGCACTGTGGTCGTATTTTGGGATAAGAATTTTATGTTCAAGCTAAATATGTAGGATATTCGCATGTCCAGGCAATGCTCTCCCGTTAGCGACGTCCAACTACATTCATATCACGAGGAGATGAGTTGAGCACCAGCCATAGGAGAAAAGGGAAATAAAAACTTACAAGTTGAGGAAGGAAAACTCAGAGATGACGATCAAAGAGCAAACATAGAAGAGGTTAGATGACGAGTGCACAGAGGAGCTCCGCCGCCTCTTGCAAAGCTCATATATAGCTTTGCTCATTCGATCACGACCATTGGATATGAAGGCGGTTGAACAACATTGATCGTTGGATTGGACATGAAAACCTAAATAAGACCCTTTGTAAACAGAATAATTATGAGATTAGTCAAGTCAACCAACGTGCATGATCTCGGTGAATGGTTAGTCATGGCACACATAGCGGTTAAGCGCATACTGATGACATCAATAAGCATTAAATGAGTCATGGCACACCTAGCGGTTAATTGTATGCTCATCAACATTAAGTGTGAACATTAAGTGTGAACCACGCCTTATTAATGCATAATCCTAAAGGAATGATCATCATTAAATGTAGAGGATTTACCTCTCTCCTACATGGCGACAATATTTCAAAAGTTATATCATCTCGCTCAGTAGTCAGGTTTACGCCTCCTTCGACTGGACTTAATGGGGAGGCAAGTGATGTGGTCGAAAGGTCGGTGGCCCACGTCATTCCAAGGCTCGCCTAGTCAGGAAGCGTGTCATCACTCCTGGTCTGTTCATGAACATCCAATCTGGAAAGATACCACTCCTTGCTCAGGATGGAAACACTCGAGGGGGCACTCTTACCTAACCTAATATGTAGATCTAAAGTTAAATTTGATGGCCCTGAGTGGGTGAATAACTCCCCTTTTTGCAGCTCCCGAACGGGGGTGATCATCTCACACGTAGCTCCTGGGTGAGCGCGATCATTCCTCGTATAGTTCCTTGACGAGAACCGGATTGAGTGATGACTTCTAAACAACCTCGAGTTAATAATGTCTACTATCATCACTACCTTTTCAATTAACAGATTGAGCATCAAAGCCTTAAAGATGGAGCAATTGAATAGGTCACAATCATATATCTGAAAAAACTATAACTGTCAGATCATAAAGAGGGCGACTGTAACTGGAAATAGTATAAAAAAGTACCACATGTATGGAGAAAAATAAGGTTTCTATAAACTCAAAACTTATTAATCTCAATCAATTCCTGCCCCCCCTCAATTTTGACTTGAGTGTTGGACTGGCATCGCCGGAAAAATCCCTAGCGCCATTCTAATCCTCTCCTTCGAGTTTTTCTCAAGTTTCCCAAGTTGTCGGTCTTCTTTTACAAGCTTGGTGGTCTACGTATTTACTCCACACAGCCACCTCAACAGTATTCTCCTACTCATCAGGGCTCATTCTCCGAGCATTTTACATCGGGATCAATAAATATGCCAAGAATTTGTCTAAAAAATTAATTAAACTTTTAATTTATTTTAAAATAACACAAAAATTCCTTAATAGCTTGGGGGAAAAAACTATAAGACTTCTTCCAAGTTTTTAAGAAATATGCTGAATTTTAAAGTTTGAAATTCTGTTTAGTTAAAAAATATACAAAAAAAATAATGTGCCAAAACAAATATAGATTATATATTTATATTAGATGTTCCTTGTTAATTTTAAATCTACTTTTTTATTTTTTTAATGAAAAGAATCATGGTTAAGTGAATATTGCACCCCACTTGAACTCAAAATTTGATAGCAAAAATATTTAAATAGACAACAATTTTAAGTTTTAGTTCGAAAAAAATCTTTTTGCTATCCACAAGTCACTCTTTATTTAAAATAACCTATCGTTAAGCTTCATAAAACTAAATTTTAATTAAAATTAAATTATGTGTCAAAATAAAATTATCACTCAGATGAAATTTTATTATCAATACCTCTTACGATTATTTATAACTTTACTTAGGAAATCCACATTGATGCATTTATTGAATATTTTAACGTCCAATGAACATTAAAATCAATATGACAACCTTCAATTGTTTAAACATGTTCGAACAATTTAACGCGCACTAACTTTTTTTAATATAATAAATATATTTAAAAATTATTTTATATAATAAATATATTAAAAAAATATTATTATTATTTATTATAATAATTTAAATTGTGTAAATAAAATTAAAAATAGATTTATTTAATGTAAAATATGAATAAAGATGAATGAGTGGATAGTGGAATCCAATGTTAATGATAAAATGAATGTGAGAAAATAAAAACGTTAATATGATGTATATATAGTATTATGAATGTGAGAAAATAAAAATATTAATATAATAGATATGCAGTATTAATCCTTATGTTTTTTTTATGAGATGCACTATGCCCTTACAATTTTTGAAAATTAAATATTATTTTGATGATGATTTTACCATTGTGAAGGATAATTTATGGGAAAAAACATTTGTTAAGGGTAATAATAATGAAGATTTAAATCTAGAGTTATTTAACGGCACTTTTTAATTTTCGACTCTAAGATTTTCTTAAAAAAACACTAAAATTCTCTTAAAGGCAAGAATATTTTAAGTAAAGAAAATTCCAAATATAAGAAGAAAAAATAGGGAGTATCTTCCTTAAACAAAAATACAAAATAAAACGTAATATTTAACTGCCATAATAAAAAATATGCAATAATACAAAATAATATCATCGTCATCACTCGTGATCGACTTGGAGACGACGACGCAGCACATGTAATCCCTCTTCCCTTTTCTTTTTTTCTTCCATCTATCGCTCGCCTCCACCGCTTTTGATCCGCATCCCTTGTTTTTCTCTCATCTTGGTTGCTCTGTTATTGGGAGTCTTCTCTGCCTCGATCGGTCTAGGAAGGAGGATCGTCAGCGGTTCCGTCTGCTTTAGATCCGGTAGCTTTATACGCTCCTCACTTTTGGGATCCGTGAATCTTCGTGATAAAGGTTTTTTTTTTTACATCGGTTTTTGGTTTGCCATCTGCGCTACGTTGGTTTTGATTCGATGTTGCGTGCTGATTCTCGCCCCTATTCGATTTATTCGCCCGTATTGTTTGATTCTTCTTCGTGGGGATAAAATCATGTTCTTGCTCTTGTGAAATAATTTCGTAGTTGCTAATGGAACTATGACGAAACTAATTCGTATGGTTCTTTTGCTGTGAATTTGAGGAGAAAAGGCTCGATTTTTTCCCCCGAAACTGATAGGAAATTAAGTAAATCTAGTGATTCCATTCATAGTGGGCAGATGAAGATGATGGATCTGCATATATGTGTTTTGAATATGAAAACAATTACATTACAATCGACCATTTTTCCCATCTAAATACATCGTAGATTCGTAGTTTTAGTATTGTCTGTGCTTTCTCATCTCCTGAATTTGCTTCCGGAATTGTCAACAAAGTCGTGTTAGTCGTGCTGCATTGTTTTCATTGTATCCCTGATGTTACACAAGGCATATCCTGCACCTTTGCTACATCCAGATCTCTTATATGTGAGTTTATGACCTGATGGGATTTCTCCTTTCAGATTCTGTTTTGATTGCACGCTGAGGTGTACCTTACTCGTGAGCTTGAACTAAGACAATATAAAATGTGGAAAAGGTCGTTCTAACAATATCTGCTGCTTTTCTATTTTCCCTGAAGTACCAGGAAAATTTAAATTGTGTTTGCTTCGTCAAATTACAGGTATGGAGTGTACTAACGATAGGGAGATATCATGTTGCAGTGTCTAGAATGGTTCAAGCATTTCGTTGCTGTCCTGGGGAAGTGCTGTGATCTTGAGTTGTACCAGCAAAAAGAACTCAAGGATCCAGAACGGTTAGCTCGGGAAACAGTGTGTATGTACCTAGAGATGTATATATGCAAGATTTTTCATTAGCTACTAACTTCTTACTTGAGATACTCAATAATCAGTTTCTTATATATATATATATATATATATTATTGTTGGCAGTTGTGATTTGAAATTGCTATTGCTAACTTTTAGGATGTATTCTTTTATTCCTTGCCATTGTTATTTGTCACTCAATCCTAGCTAAAGGTGTGCTTGTTTGTTTTGCAGTTAGTGTAAGTGAAATAGAAGCATTATATGAGCTATTCAAAAAGATCAGTAGTGCTGTGATTGATGACGGGCTGATCAATAAGGTACTAGACATAAATATTCTTATTTCCCTAGTCTGATTGATAAGCCGCAGTTAAAAATTTGTAACTATCAGTTCAGATATGACATTTTTCGTAACATGTTAAATGCATAGGATTCCATAATTTCATTGTCTAACTGAAAATAGCTGAAACAATCACATTTATCTTAAATTGTAGAGGCTTACCTCTTCCTAGAAATGGTCCAATTTTATGTCAATCTATATCTTGGGATCTTCAACACTTAAACATGTTTTGTCATTGTGCAGGAAGAATTTCAGTTGGCACTATTCAAGACTAGAAAGAAGGAGAGCTTATTTGCTGATCGGGTCTCTTTCTCTCTATATTTGTGTGTTTTCTGTGACTTTTTGAGTTGAATTAAATCACAAAAGGGATCTAGATTTGGATGCTCAAGTGGAATATGTCTCTTGTTGTTCCCATATTTGACTTTGTATTGTAAAAAAGGAGAAATGCGCCAAATATATTTTTCTTTTGGAAAGATTGAGCTGTTTCTAATTTCAGATGGCTCTAGATTTACCCAATGTGCATGCTTCTTTTTTTTTGCATTTTTGCAAGCAAGTTAGATGGTTTCAACAACAATCTACGAGAAACAAAAAAAGGTTTTGTCTGTGAAAATCTTGTGAACAAAAATTGATGGCTCTTCCAAAAATTTGCATGAGCTATGAAATGATTTTTCAAACTAGTAGTAGGGCTAATATTTTCAATTTTAGGTTCCTGTCAATCAATAAAGAGGTGTTGTGGATTCCCTTAATTATTGTCATCTCAAGGCTATATCTTCGGCTGCCACTTAATTCATTTTAGTTTAGTCTATGATGTTCTATAGGCTATAATTTCTAAACTTTTTACTATTTTTGCAGGTGTTTGACTTATTTGACACAAAACACAATGGAATTCTAGGATTTGAAGAGTTTGCACGCGCACTGTCTGTCTTCCATCCGAATGCTCCTATTGATGACAAAATTGATTGTATGCCTCACTGATTTTCAATGTTCCATCATTTTTATGGTTAAATAGAGAGCAGAACCCAAATCAATCTGTCTGTTGTATCCTCTTGTTTTACTTGATTGTCATATAGATGGTTCAAATTTCTGAGTTATCTAGAATCAATATCTTGATACTATCAATATTCAATGCTACTATCTGTTAATAATGTGTAGCATTCACTATATTGTGTTATTAAAACTGTCTGCAATATGTGTTTGTATATATGGATCATAACAAATATTGCATCTTTTACCAACTTGATGTTAACAAATCCTCACACCTAGAAATTCATTTCTTACAATTGTATCTTTTCAAATTGTTTCTTTTTAAGAACCAAAAATTCTTGGGTCAAAATAACATATGCAAAATAGAATAAAAGACCTTGGAACATAACTGGCCTTAAAGCACTACTTGCATATCCCTGACCAAAGCCTCCCATACTGGGGTTGCTAGTTAATGGCGCATTAAGCTTGATGATTTCACCCTCTAAATCAAGAGGTTCCAGTCATTGTCCATCTATCTTAGTTAAAGCAAGTCCATCATTTGTTTTTGTGAGAATGGGAAGTTTGTGTTGGAAGGTGAATTTCTTTTGTTCCAATTATGAAATGTAAATTGCTGATGCAATGTGCTGAAATGCTATTAATATTTCATAGTTACTGATTTTCTAAATCCACAACGTTGGTAAGTGGTAACCTCATGGATTAGTCACCTTTGTTTAATTTTTTAGCAATCCTAAAATTCAATTTTCTTGTATATTATTGTCCTGCTAATTTTAACCATTATGTTTTTGTCAAAACTAATCAATTTCTATTGATAAAAAATGTATCTTGATTATATGGAAATTTGAATTTTTCTTTGCAGTCTCTTTCAAGTTATATGACCTTAAGCAACAAGGCTTCATTGAAAGACAAGAGGTAATATAATTGTTATCATTTATATGTTTTTTCACATGTGTTTTTTAAAATCTTGCTTTAAGTGTCAATTACACTAGTAATTTCATCAATTTGATCCACATACTATTTTTCAACTTTAATATCTTTCCATGTAGTATAAGTTTTATTCAGAACATGCTAATAGGAAGGTCTAGAAAAATATCAGTCGTGGGGAAATTGGAAGACTCCTCTGTTTATGATTTTTTAGATTGACAAGAACAAAATAATGATTTAATTATACAATCCAGTATTTTGCACTAGTACTTTTCTTGTACAATCGAATAGAAGTAAACATTTCTTTTCCAAATAAATATTACCTAAAAAAACAGGAAGAAAGATTATTTAATTTCTTTTTTTCTATGGCAAAAACTTGCAGATCGGATAGCAATCTGGAATTCTGAATGATATTTCTAGTTCTGGTTTAGTCAAAATAAATTTCATTACTTAAGCAGTCCGTCAAACTGCCAATGTTGTTTGAAAGATGTAATTTTCCCTTTTCATTGGCAAAAAGTTGCAGGATGGTCAGCAATCTGAACAATATTTTTAGTTCTGATTTACTAAAATTAAATTTTATGTTGGATAGACTGTCCAAAATACTACCAATGTCACTCCCAAATCTAGTCAATAAAGGTTCAAATTCAGGTTAAGCCTTGACAATTAGTGTAAAAAATGTCTTAACCCATGGAATTCAGTGGCTGACCCTAAATAGTTTGGACTAACATGTCTTGTTAAGCCATCTGAACCAGTTTGGCCATCTAATTTCTTCAGAATATGGATCCAGAAAACTCCTGGCTAAATTTAATACTATGCTATTACCTTTATATCTCCTATTTCTTTCAACGCAAACTCAGATGATACTGTGGCACGGAAATGTATACTTGGAAAGTCAAATTTGATAAAAGACACTTATAACTCCCAGCTCAGTGCTTTCAAGGTTTAGAGCATTAGATAATTTCCTTATAGAGTTTCTTAAAAATAATGGATTTTGCTTTCTTTTATTATTTAAAACAATTTTGTTTGAGCAATATATTTCAGGTGGCCAACTGGTATTGAGCCTTATTTTGAATTTCTCAGGATGTTTCAGTTTGTTTCTTATATATAATTGCTAACTGCGAATCAAGAGTGCTAACTATTCAATAACTTACTTTTTCTTTTATCATTTTTTCATCCAGGTTAAGCAAATGGTAGTGGCAACACTTGCTGAGTCCGGAATGAATCTTTCAGATGATGTGATTGAAAGTATCATTGATAAGGTTGTTTTTAAATTTTGTATTTGCTAGACCTTTCCAGTTTGCTGGTGACTGGTGTGAAACTAAATTTGGATAAAAATACATTCCTTGATATTAAGGCTTGATTTTTGTTACACGGCTAATTGCTATCATATCTTGTAATATGTTATCTTTCAGGTTTCCATAGTATATGGTTTAAATTGATTATTTTGTTTGATTTTCTAAACCTCAAGTCCAGTTTGTGTATTTTAAAAGATGGACAACTATTTGCTTCCGTTTATTACTTTCTTTTAGCAATTCCATCCTCTTCTTAGACCCAGCTTATGCAAAAACATTTGGCATCTAGTTCAATGTATATATCCAAGATGGTTGAGTATCAATATTTGCATTGGCACATCAGTATCAAAGCCCTGTTTATCCTAGCTATATGGGGACCATGAATAATTTTATCTAGTTCCTTCCAAAATTTTCTTGTAGTTTTGATTTAATCATTTAATCATACTTGAGGGGCATATGCACTTATATATTTAGTATCTTATTTTCCAAAATCAACTTTAGCACAAAATTCTCTCCAAGTCTTTTTAACTTAGACAACCTTATCTACATTATACCATTTTTATTTGTTAACTTTTTCATTTGAATCAACACTCGAGCAGAAAGAACTAATTGGCTGTCATGAATTTCATGTCATTCATTTAGTTGAATGAGCAACATCAAAAATGCATGGATGGAATGCTTGTTAGTTTTTCACATAATCTGTTTGGCTACATGTATCTTTAATGTGTAGCTCCTTTGGCTTCGAATAATGCTTTTGTTCCTTCCATATTTGTGTAGACTTTCGAGGAGGCTGACACAAAACATGATGGAAGAATTGATAAAGAAGAATGGCGTAGTCTTGTCTTGCGGCATCCCTCTCTTTTAAAGAATATGACTCTCCAATACCTCAGGTGATTTTCAGTGAACATTTTTACCTCTGTATGTCAGTATGAACAAAATTTAGGTATGAATAAAATTCTTTTACTTTTGAAACAATTGATGACTTATTAATGTTACATGGTAAGTCATGAACAACTGACTCATTAATAAAATCAATATATAGGTTAAGCAGCTGGACATTTTTATGGCAGAACATATCAAATTTTGCTTGATTGTTGTCAAACAATTATGCAGATGACAATGTAAATAACCCTGAGCCGAGTGGTTTAGATATTTGAGCTCATGGGTTCAACGATTCAGTGATATATGGTAGTGTATATATGGAAAAATATATACAAAGCACAATTACTTGGAACATGAACCTTCTTATTTTACTGCCATGTGATTTTAAGTTGCGTGTCAAAATTTCCCATGTAGAAATAGATTTCTCTATTTGATCCATTGTACTAGTCGCTAGGTATGTATTTTACAGATATTTCATGTCACAATGAGCCATGCAGGCCTTATTCATGCCTTTAGTACTGACACAGCAGTGCTATCTAGATCATTGACTCTGTAAAGTCTTGCTAAAGGATGTTGGTCGTGATCATAAAAGCTTCCCTAGAAGTAACTCAAATTCTATTCAATAGTCTATTCTTCAAATCCTAACATCTTTATATACTATCTACCATGAACAGGTTAAGAAAATAATTTCATTTTTTTTAATGCAAACAATGTAGTTATATGCTGACATACCGTTCAAGCTTATTGAACTAAACTGCTACTTAAGTGTATAACAAAGTTTGTGTTGAACAAATTTGACATTTCAGTGAATTGTCTGTTGAACTAGTACATGGTAATTGCACATTTAGTTAAACAAACTCTAAAACTTATTTGGGGATCAAAAAATTCCAAGAATATAGTGAGCAGGGGAGATGTTATGGTTTCCTTTTTGACAAATGTTGCTTGCTATCAATTCTGACATTGCAGTCTTATAGCTGCACATTAAAATTGCGTTTCAATTTTCTAAATGTACATATACTTAGGCTTCAGGTGATTTGTTAAGAGTGGCTCGCTAAATGATCAGGCACCACCATTCACTGTTATGAGTTGAATGGTTCAGCTTTTTTGAGAATCCATTAGCTTTATATGATACATTTATTTATCATTTTGGTTTATACGATAATTTAAGTGACTACTATTGTTCACAATCATCCATCATTTTTTATATCATAAAGTACACTTTGTTCTTATATGTTCTATCTCTCTCTCTCTCTCTCTCTATTGTAAACTTTGCCTTACTGTAATCTTTCCCTTGTGTAGGGACATCACGACGACATTCCCAAGCTTTGTTTTCCACTCTCAAGTTGATGATACGTAGGGCCAGGCTACGTGCGTGGGAACAAACATTTCTCCTTGTAGGCATGTACATCTCTGCCGAATATCTTTCTTATTTTTTCCTGTGTAAATTATTAAGAAGAACGTTAATAAGTGGGAGTAATGGTTGATTTGAGGAAATTTAGTGTGGTGATATTTGTTTAGCGACTGTATTTCTGCTGAGGTTGAGGTTGAGGTTCCTTTGATGATTTATTGAGACCCAGGATTTAAGTGCCTGCTTACATTATTAGGATTGTGTTTTAGAGTAAGAAACAGATGCTATGGTGCCATAGCTACATGCAGAATTTGATTAGATGTGGATCTAGAATTGTTATCATAAAACTCAAAATTATGTTTTAAGTTGATGGCAGACGTTCTACACTGTTTTCAATCAGGTTATATAGGGCAACAGCTTTTGCTAGAACGTTGTTTGTTAACCCTATGGATTGTGCATTCGATCATTGATCTATTATTCTAATCTAGCAGATAAGAGGAACGAAATGCTTTTATTGAAATTTGGGCAAAAATCAAAAGACGTTCCAAATTAAAAGAAACATAGGACCGGGTCTTTTTTCTAAAAATAAAAAAATAAATCAAATGAGCGTATTTCTTATGATTTTATCTTGAAATTACTCGAGATACAAGATTATTGTAGAAATTACAAGGATAATTTTCATGTATAACGTTATCGGGTAGTTTTTACAATATATAAAAGTTATTGATTAGTTTTATAATGTGTAGAAGTTATTCTAGTAGTTGTTACAACATGTTTAGGGTGAATTGATTTATGTATAGAAGCTACTCATAGGATGATAATGGATCAGGTTCGGATCAGATTTTATATCCTTCGTACCCATACCCATCGGGTATCGAATATTCATCCTCAAATTCATATCCATTAAAGGATCGGATATCTTCTATACTAATAATTTTTCTATTTTTATTTAACTATTATCATTAAAAAAAAATATAATAGAATATATATATATAATTAAAAATAGATTAAACATTATATATATACTTTAACATCAAAAAAAAATTATATAATTATTTAAATAAAAAAAATCTATATATATATATATATATATATATATATATATATATATATATATATTCGGTCGGATATCGAATATTGATAGTCTTTCCATATCATCCTCCATTCTGGTCTCGATGCTCTATCGAATTCGGAAGAAATTGTCATCCCTAGCTACTGGTAATTGTTTTAACTTGTAGAAGCTACTCAGTAGTAGTTGCTACAATATATATAGGATGAATTTAAGATTTAAGATTATATTATGTAAAAACTATTTAATAATTATTACAACGTATAGAAGTTACTTGGTAGTTACTATAATGTGTGGAAAGCTATCTAGTAGATGCTATAACGTTTTTAGTGTGAATTTAAAATTTATGATTTATAGTTTAGGATTTAAGATATCTAAACAGTATTATATCAAATTGTTAATTAATTTGGTTAAAATTATTAAAATTTGTCAAAATAATTTTAAAATAGTTGTAGATATTATTTTGATATAATAGTGTTTAGATTTTTTAAATTCTAAATATTAAATTCGTACTAAATATGTTATAGTAGCTAGTAAACAACTATCGAATAATTTTTATATAATATGAATTTTAAATTTTAAAATCATTCTAAATATATTATAGCAGCTAATGAGTTAATTTTTATATGTTGTAATAGTTATCCGATAATTTCTATGACAGTACTGGGTCAAAGGGTAATTTCAGATAAAATTACGGAGGATGTCCATTTGATTTGTTTTGGACAATGAGAGTAGGATTTGTAAAATCTGGAACGCCCTTCTCATATTTGCCCTTGAAATTTTTGTATTTGGCAAATAGCAGGGAACTCTGCTGGAGTTATTACTGTGACGATAGACTGGTTTCGTTCCAACTGTGTCTGAATCGAATTCCAGGCAGAATTCTCTTCACGGTTACTGAATCACAACTCAGAACATTCAGCTGCTCTGAACTCATAAAGCCCACAATAGGAGTGTCAAAAATTAACAATCGACGAATCGTCGATAAAAAAAATCAGGTTCGGATCGGGTTCGGAACCCAATTAATTTTAGTGATTTTTTAGATTAAATAAATTTATTTTGAAAATTAAATATTTTTATGTATATTAATATTAATATGATCATGATGGAGTATAGATAAAAATGAAAATTATAAAAAAAACGAAAAAAGACGTTTTGAATCATTTTTTCGATTATTCGGGTCGATTCAGGTTGATCGGGTTGGTCGGGTTCAAGTTTAGGTTGATTGAATCGATCGGGAGGTTAAAAAAAAAACCAACGATCCGACCCACCGAATTGACACCCTAGCCCACAACAGTGTTATGTAAATATAACAGTTAACATAACCTAATTGTACTTAAGCTGAGGCCTCATAATAATAAATCTATTAATATTTGATCTTGCCACACAATACAAAAGCTTAAGCTTGTAGCATCGCAACTCATTCAAAGCATGGTCAACTTTTACACCTCTACTTCAGAAAAATGGAATGATTGTATTCTTTTGGAAAGATCCAAGATAAACCAAAATGATAAATGTATCATATAGCTCGCTGAATGCCACCGTACAATAATGAAATTGTTACATAACTCATTACATCATCATCGTAATCTTGCGTACCAACTACACTATAGTGTAATATCAAGATCCACGATAAAATTAGCTACAACTCTCTTCAATGATAAACGTTTATGTTTGCATAGCACTCGGGGCACAGACAAGTGCAGATTTCAGCTGCAGCAAATAGCATGGAGAGCCCAAAAGCAGTAAGCCCAAGCAGCATGTTAATTAACCCGTGATGAGATGACATCATGTCTAACATATCCATTTAGAAAACATCGGTCGAACAGACTACCAGGAAACAAGAGTGGTGTGCTTTGGCTACATAATTTGCAGATGCATGTCAGCTGCCTGCTGTGCGAGCTCCACAACCATGGCTTCGTCAAAGAACTTGTTAATGCTCACATCTTCGCTCATACCCTGAAAAATTATTTTAATTTTTCTCAGATATGCACTGAAGTAGATATTTAAACTAAAAAATAGAACAAGTGTACCTTTCTGCGTCTAGTCTTGACCATGAATTCACGAGCAAGGTGCTGTATTTGGGCTGGTTCAAGTGGTCGTAGAACAATACTCTTGTCCAATGGATCACCAGGAACAATAGCCCAATGATCAAAAACTGAGAGACAAAAAGCTTGCCCTTGAGTATGGTATCTCAAGTCCGTCTCAAAGCCAAATGACTCGATCACGGGCAAAAAGGCCTGTTTTATTAAAATAAATCAATCAATCAACTATCTAGTCATCATAGGAAACGCCAAATCTTCACAAGAATGAAAGAACACTTCAGGTAAAATGTATGTAGTTCAAATGCAGAAAATAAAATTACTAAAAGTTCAAACCTTTACTATATACACAGGTGTGCCAGGCTTAGGTACATCTTGGGTTACATGTCCTCGCCTTCGAGACAGCACAGTGTAAATAGCTGAGACACAATCTATTGGGGTTTGTATCTGAAATGACACAAGAAAAAAGGTGAAAATGCATTTTTACCAATCATAGTAAAACATAAGTAATTTGCTTCAACTAGTAATAAGAAGTCTACTACCTCAACATAGTAAACAGGTTCCATTAGCCGAGGATTTGCCATAAGAAAAGCTGAATACACCACTCTCCGTGCAGTGGGAATAATCTGCCCTCCTCCTCGATGCAAAGGCTCTGGAGCTATTGATGCATTTAATATTTTGAATTTTACATTACGAATGGGTTCATCGCAAAGAGGACCTTCTCGGGCACCCCATTGGAAACTGAAGAACCGGAAAGGCAGGCAATTAGCAACTAAGATAAAAGAGGAAATTAATTTCAGAAATAAATTAGGAAGATAACTACCCCTGAACAATGGAATCTCTGACAGAATTCAACAGATTCTTGTCAACTTCACTTGGGAGAGTGTCATCTAACAAGATATTAGGTCCCTGTGCACATTTCAAAGAGACTGAGGAACAAAAGCAATAAAAACAAATAGAGAAGTTATAAGAAAGATGTCCTACCTGTTTGTCTGGACCAAATGCCCAAATAGACCTTGCAGAAAGTAAATCCCAGTCATAGCGCTTCTGGAAAAAATCGCTAATATCCCTCTGGCGTGCATCAATATTAACAACGCCATTCTCAATATCTTCTGCTAACCCCTTCTCCAATGGCTCTGCAACCTATACATGAGAAGAAGGCAAGTTCATACTCATCCATGCAACCAACTGCCACAATTATCAAAATCTTTTTGATAGTAGGGACCTACCATGGTAATTTTGTTCCTTTTGTTAGGTGTTTCTGCAAAACATTTCATTGACGATGTTTCAACCACTGTCTCGCAAAAAGTAACAACTGGATCTGCAACCTAAAGGGTTAGATTTTGTTAGTTCTCAGCAATGGACATGATCCTACTAAAACACATTAGGTTCAAGGAATTAATTAACAGACCTTAACTTCAACTTCAGAATAAAGTTCCCTTAAGTCTTTCATAATTGAATCAAGATAGATCTCTCCGGTCCCCAAAATAGTGTGCTCCCCTGACTCTTCAACCTTTGTAATAGCTAAAGGATAACTCTTACTAATTTTTCTCAGACCCTCAACCATCTTAGGAAGTTCACTTGGGTTCAATGGTTCGGTTGCAGTCTTCACAACTGATAGTGTATTGAAGCGAAGCGGCCTAAAAATGTAAACATCTTCATCCATATCCAAAGGGCACAAAGTAGCTGTCTTCATTATTGAAGCATCAACACCTTCAATTAGGACCCAAGAGCCAGCAAGGGCTTTACTGATCGGAATACGGTACCGAGCCTGATATACCCACAACTTGGTAACTTCTTTAACAGTCATATCTTCTTCATCTTCAGGTGAATATCCTTCTCCAAGCACACGCAAAGTTTGACCTGTCTGTATAGTGCCACTATAAACACGACCAAAAGCATCAAACACGCTACAATCAGATTTAGGGTAAAGTTTAGTAACATTGATCATAAGAGGACCAAACGGATCACATTTTTTCATAGCTTCAGCAATATATGAGTCCTGAGGCCCTGTATATATGTGCTCCACCTTCTTCATTGCAGCATCCCTAGCAGAGGGAATGTGCTGCACGAGCATATCAGTGAAACCAGTGGCTGATCCAAAGACAGAACTACAAGCCAACCTCAACAAAGGTCTCACATTCATCTTATAAGCTGCATTACTCAGTGTAACTCCAAGTTCAGCAAGAGTTGCCTCAACACTCTTCTTATGTTCTCCAATGACTTGACTATAAATTTTGTACAATGGTTCAAGAATGAACTGTACAAATGATCTTTCTCCTCCACCCATAGGAGGTTTCTTTCGGAATACCCTTTCATCAGGGTGATAATATAGGTCCCCCCACAAGCGTGATGCAAATTTCGAGGAGTCAAATGGTATGCCATGAAGCTTGACATATAGCTTAGCAAATGATTGCAATGTGAAAGACCAGCCAGCACTTGCACTAGCAAAGCAAACGTTTCCAACAACAGGATCAACCATTTGGGTACCTCCAACTGTTGTTGAGCAAGAGGATATCAAATCGTTGATAGCTTCCAATGTGTGCCTCAACTTAAAATATGCATCAGTAGGAGGAAGCTTCAGCTCTGTTATAAGTCGATCAACCTAAAGCAATTTTTTTAAAAAAAATGTAAAATAAATATTAGCTCAGATATGTGTGTGTATATCTATACATACATATATTAATGTTCTGACAACAATAAAGAAGACACTCACTTTATTTATAACCACCACTATTGGCATTCTTTCTTGGATTGCATGCCTTATAGCTCTTTCAGTATTCACCTGATCAATCAATGGTAGAAAAGGAAGAATATCTTTCAGTCTACAAGTTGCGGGAAAATGTTCTCAATTAAGACGGCAGCTAGTTAGATGAATAAAACTTATTTGTTTAACTAAAAGCAGCAAATATGGGGAGAAAATGAAGACAAAGCAAAGAGATTTTTCTCCTAAAAATATTATAGACAATTGTGATAACTAAACCCAAACAAAGATATTCGTGACCACATTTGAAGCTGAATATGTTTTGCAATGAAGTGCTTAATCACTACACTAAATCAGCCACAAGATTTTTGCACTCATTTTGTTGACCAATGGTATGTAACATAAAATGAACAACAAGATGAGATACTTTACTGAGATTGTCAGTTGCAAGTTGTTGTATCCTCAAATAAAACTGTCAATTTACTTGTCTATTAGCAAGCTTTTCTCTTCTCTTCTCATTCTCATTCTCATTCTAATCTAAGGGTTATCAAACATTCAAACTACTGCCAAAGATTATATACTCATTACTCAATGGGCGGGATGACTTAATAGTTAATGCATTTTTAAACATGCAAGGCTGGTTCATATCCTGATGTCAATTGGAGGCATTGTGTTAGTTATGCTTAGAGAGAAGCATACAGCTTCACAAACAAAATGGGAAATATTTATGACATTAAAACTATTCTTAAGCCACTTGCATAGTTTCTGTGTTCCACAATTCTAACAATAAATATATTTCTACCCAAAAGCTTTGCTAATTGATATTTTAGTCATCTAGTGAGCACCTATTTCAAAAGCCGGAGACAACATTAGGCAAAATGTCTCATAAAAGAAAACTACTAGGAAACACCTGAGCAGTGTATGATGGAATAAGATTCCACAAATTGGGAAGTCCTGCTGGCATTCAAGCATAATTCATGAAGAAAGAACTCCATTTACCAGGAAATGCATTTTTTAAAACTTTGATGGTCAAATCAAGTATGTGTAAAGACAATTCATAAGGAAGGAGAAAAAGTACAGTACAATACCATAACACCTTCTGCAGCATCCACAAGCAGCACGGCTCCGTCTGCTAAATGAAGTGCAGCAGTCATCTCATCTGAGAAATTGACGTGGCCAGGAGCGTCCATTATGTTACAAAGATACGACTTCGCGTTGCTATCCTCAAGCACAAGAGACATTGGCACAGCCTTGATCGATATCTTCCTCTCCTGCTCATCGATCCTCGTGTCAGTATATCTCATATGCCGCTCGTTTTGAGAATCAAAGGTGGAGATCTCGTGGGTCTGTTCAACCAGCATGTCCATGAAAACCGTTTTCCCGTGCTGGAGGTGTCCCACGAGCGCCACATTGCGGACCAACGAAGGATTGGAGGCAAGACCTAGCAGAAACTCGGTGGAAACGTAGGTGGAGGAGTCCTTGACCCCGACCTCAAACTTTAGGGTGCGGACGGGCTTGATGATGGGCTGCTCCAGAGGTTGCTCGTCCTCGTCCATCACGAGGGTCTCCACACCCTCACCGTAGACTTCTTCAGCTGTAGGGTAGTACTTCTTGTCCTCGGCCAGTACGATCTGGTTGGCAGCAGCGTCGACGTCCATGTCGTATGGTCCGCCGGAAGTGGTGATCCAACCATTGGAGGCGGGGCCTGGTGACGACGAGCCAGGAGCGTCGTCGTCTGAGTGGGCAGACCCGTCTGCTGATTTTTCTCCGAGGGAGGCGTCCTCGTCGTCGTCGGAACCATGGTCGGACTCAATCTCAGGTCCGATGTAGTTGCCGAATTCGTCGTAGAGGCTATCGTCCATGACAGATTTTGGAGGGAGATGGCTAGGGTTAGGGTTTCTCGAGACGAAAAGAGAGTAGTCCGGGGGCAATAACGAATATAAAGAAGTCCGGGGTGACTATATATTTCAAACCACTGTCTCTCTCTATGCATTACCATTGAGGGGGTTTTTAGCAAATAGTCTAACATAAAGCCCACTAAAACAAGAAGCCCAAAAAGAACAAGGCAAAAGGCCCCGAATGAAGATAATCTCTGAATAATTGGGCCAATGCATTGTTTGAGTTCAGCCAGCTTTGCTTGTGGCTAGCCAAGCTACAGTCGGAGTTTCACCGGATTATGCCCAAACCGATGGAAAAGGCCTGAATTTCAACTCAGGTAAGTGTAGAACCAAGAAATGGGCTGATGCCTAAGCATTGCTTGGATTGCACAAGTCGAACATGGCTCGATCGAGTGCCTTCATCGTTATATTTCCAATTCAATTGGGGATAGAGTTAAGGGGAGGGCCAACATTTGAAGATTGCTTGGATAGCTAGAGAAGTTTTGCTTGGCACGAGCCGTGTCTATATAGTTCGAGGTTCACTAGATTATGTTTAGATGGTTAAAATAACTAATTTCCAACTTACCCATTGCGATAAGGTTGTCCTTAGCGCCTAGCACAGTTCGGACCACACATGAGCAAATTATTTTAATAACAATTTAATTTGTATGTCGTTGATATGAACCTAACAAATCCTGCAATCAGAGACTTAGAGTAGACTCCATAAGGCCTTTTTGACTGAGTATGTATATTATAATTAAGCTGATAAGCATGAACCTTGACTTGAAAATTCAAAGTCAGATGTCGCCAACGAAGCAAAGATCAAGTTTGCCAGTTTGATCAGGACTACATATTGTAATCGATCTATTATTGTGGCGGCGAGAATTCTACAATTAACTGCATGCTAAAACAGCATCAACTTCTTTGCCACCCCTGCATGATAAATTAAGGCAAATGAAACCTGTAAATCAGTTCTGGCTATCGCTAAATGGCATTTACTGGCTGTTGATACTTACTTGGTTAATTGGTAGATTAATTAGTTGATTAACTAAAGCCGATCGATCACTTAATTAATCATCACTACATACGCAAGATTTTTGATGCATTGCATAAATAAAGTCATGGGGGGTGGACGGGTGGTTGATATATTTTCCTGCAGAGTAACTTCCACAAATAAATCACCCTAAGCGATCTATTTTTGGGACAGTTTGTCTTTGAGAAAAAATTATATAGTTTGTCTTGGAACAGTTAGGGTAGGTAATATATCGACCAATTATGGTTAGCAAGACTAATAAGCTGTTGATTTGCAGTTAAATCACTGTCCGCGAAGAGGCATCCGTATAATTATTAATTAAATTGGGTGTTATGAACTCTCTTTTTGGTTTAATTAAGAATGACAGATGTGACTGTGTTACAAATTGCGATATTGTTATTATTATTATTTTTTAACCGCGAGAGAATTAACTGTACAGTGAGGGACTTAGGGACGATAGATTTTTATTGTTGTGGGTCCTCTCTTATATATATATATATATATATATAATATAATAATAATAATAATTAAAAAAATAGCAAAATATATGAAAATATCTTGGTCGCCGTATAACTGCTAGAGCTAGAAAAAAAAAGAAATATCTTCGTGTACTTTTGATATCTCGTTCGTGACGATGTAGTTATAAGATTTGTAATTTGGATTGTAATTTCTTTCGTTTTTATTCGTTTATATCTAGTGAAAGTACAAATCCTTCTATTAGAGGTTTATTATTATATGACTTATTTTTGATGACAGAAGATGCTTCTTTTGTTTTGAATGTTATCAAACTTAAATAAAAGTTTGAATGAAAAATATAATACAAGTCTATATATTTCGATCATTTATTATCCTATGTCTCATGCATTTTGTTTAGTTAGACCACAGTATTTAATTTCGAAGATAAAAAAAATGAAACTATGTTAAAATAAAGTTAATATGTCTAAAACGGGAAGTAACAAGTTTGAACAGATTAAAATATTTTTCCACGGTTTAAAGTTTCGCTAGAGGAAAGGGGTTTGACGATCCATCGGCGACGGTGAGTTCCCTTTACCTCCAGATCTCACCCCCTGCATCCTACTGCCACCATCCCCGCCCCAGCGATCTAGCATTGGATAGATTTATTCAAGTTTTTCAGGCATGAACTTCCAGAAAATAGTGAAATGCTATTTCAATACTGCAACTTCTATGTGCGCATGTTTTTCTTGATCTTTAGGCCATAGGATAACTTTTCCTTTTTGTTTTTTGTTTTTTTTATATGATCAACCAATATATTTCTGACGCTTCTTATTTCTATTTTCTACTAGTGATCAGGTCTTCTTGATGGAGGCAACAAGGCTACGTCTTTTGATGCACAGTGTATCGAGACATATTTCAAAAGGATATATTAGATTTTAAACAATTGACCGTACGTATTATATTGTGGCTATGTATTTAGGTATCAATTGATAGTTGTTATTATTTGGATTGTGATTAATTGTCTTATTTTTTCAATTTCATTAAGGTAAGGGCAATTTACCAAAAGGATGTATCTAATTATTCGTAATTACCGAAAGGAGTACCATAGTTTCTATTATACCAAAGGGCGCATCCCATATAGTGAAGTTACTTTTATACCCCTTCCGCCAAAGAATGACTTTATCAAACACAGTTTCGAGACAACCGAACCACTTTATCAATAAAATATTAATTTGTGGTTCGGATGGGTAGCAGTGGAAATTTTCTCCGTTCTCTCTCAGCGCAACAACGTAAATGGAAGTCCTTCATTTCGGATAAAAGCTCACTCTCAACTTCTCTCAGCGCAAGAACTCGCCTTCTTGCAGTCCTACGTGCCCTAGCTGTGATATAGTCGCGAGCTCATCCCCCGAATCCCTGCGGACAACCAAAACCTAGGCATTGCTCGAAAGCGTTTCTGTGTGATCCTGAGGTGGGTTTTAGTGTTAACGTTGAAGTGGAGACTGATCGGCATAATACACCAAGGGGTTAGGGTTTCTGCACGTTGGATTTATTTGATAATGTCAGGCAAAAGGTCTGTAGGTGGTTCAGCGTCTTCTTCCTTGGCATTATCCACCAAGGTATGTTAGCGATATGCTTAGGTCAAACCAGCATTGTTTGTCAACATGTTTAAAATTATTTTGCTGAATAAATTTGTACTGTATATAAACTGTAGGATTCAGATGACATTGGACAAAAATTACGTTGGTGCAGTGTTTTAGGCCACTTTAAACAATTTTTTGAAGAATTTGACATTTTAAATGATCGACACATTGCGAAGATCAAAGGGTCGCCTTTTAGTTTTTTCCTGGACATACAAGAATTGCAGCATATCCGTGGAATTTTGGTTAATATATTTGAAAGTTGGGATTCAACCTCGCAAGGTTTTAAATTCTCAGGTAATAGTTTTAGTTATGAATTGTAGACAATATCTATAGTATCTATAGTAAAATAAGACAGTAATATAGATGGCCTGAAATGATTAGTTTTTGATAAAGTTTAATCATTTCATTTTAGGGCTACTGAGGGACTGAAGTGAAAATGACTTCAGGCCCTCGGTAGGCCTGAAATAAAATCATTTCAGGCCTACCGAGGGCCTAAAGTTAATTTAGTTCAGGCCCTCGGTAGGCCTGAAATGAATTCATTTCAGGCCCTCGTCGGGCCTGAAATGTATTCATTTCAGGCCCTCGTCGGGCCTGAAATGTATTCATTTCAGGCCCTCGTCGGGCCTGAATTGAATTCATTTCAGGCCCTCGCAAGGTTTTAAATTCTCAGGTAATAGTTTTAGTTATGAATTATAGACAATATCTATAGTATCTATAGTAAGATAAGACAGTAATATAGATGGCCTGAAATGATTAGTTTTTGATAAAGTTTAATCATTTCATTTTAGGGCTACTGAGGGACTGAAGTGAAAATGACTTCAGGCCCTCGGTAGGCCTGAAATAAAATCATTTCAGGCCTACCGAGGGCCTGAAGTTAATTTAGTTCAGGCCCTCGGTAGGCCTGAAATGAATACATTTCAGGCCCACCTCGGGCCTGAAATGAATTCATTTCAGGCCCACGTCGGGCCTGAATTGAAATCATTTCAGGCCCAACGTGGAATAATTTCAAGCCTCTATTCTTGATGATAACTAAATATTGTAATTGTTTCAGGTGTACCGGTTGCGTTCTCCAGACGAGATGTTGCTTTGATACTGGGTATAGTGGACCGTGGTGTTTCGGTCCCTATTAATTCAACTAAAGCATCGGGTGACCTCTATCGTACTTACTTCTCAAAAGAAAAACAACCTACAAGAACAAGACTTGAGGAGTTACTTAAATATTTTTCTAAAAGTGTTGAATCAGAGGATGATGTGTTATTAGTGTGTAAATTTTATATTTTGTATATATTTGTTTGTGTTTTATTTTCGTCTAGTACATATAAGGTTCCTCTAGGTCTTGTAGATATAGTAGATGATTATGACAATCTAGGTAGATTCAATTGGGTAGAAGCTATCCATCAATTTTTGTCTCCACAAATACCTAAGATTGGGGACTTATTTTCATCAACTCAGGGAAACGAGAGCACCACCAACCTCCCTTACCTAAAGGGATTTGCAGGGCTTTTGGCAGTGAGTAGAATTAGCTTGTTAAATTTTATAATATTTTGATGTCATTAATGTATTTGGCTGCAAAAATTTGTGTAGGCATGGTTTTTGGAGCATGTACCAATTCAAAAACCATTCAATGTTGAAGGGCCCCGAATAAATAAGTGGAGGAATATTCCTTCGCATATTAGTAGGGTGAGGGGCCTTGTCGACCGACTCTCGTCCGAAGAGGTAATTATTCTTAAATGTGATCTATCTGAGTTAGATAGAGAGGTAGTAACATTTGTGTACTTCGTAATTGACAGGTTATTGTTGAATTAATTCCTACCCTACATGAGAACACATTGTTTGAGAACCTTGATATCGGTGATGACATACCACGGCCAATGGAGACATCAGAAGGAGATGTTAGGCTATGTGGTGAATGCATTCTTAAGGACAACCGAATCAAGGAGCTAACAGAGGAGAATATATGTTTGAATGAAAGGGTTAAGGAATTACTTTCAATTATTGAAAAAAAAGGCATAGAGGGTCAAGAAAGCTATCCTGTAGTCGATCCTCTTTCTGATCCAGTATCTTGTACACCTAGGAGAAGACGTGACCGAACTCGGTATGATTACAGGGATACTCCAATTGACAGTCTAGTATGGCACCAGCTTTTACCTAAGGGGAAGCGGGACAGGAAACAAATATCAATTGTTATGGACAAGGGAAAAAGGAAACTTAGTGAGGAGGATATGGATGAAGCAAGAGGAAACATTTACGATGTAATGGAAGTCATGTCTGAAGAAGACATAGAGGAGGAAACAAGAAGAACCTCCGAACTATACAAAACGAGGCAACAAGGCATTGATGTAAGTGTGTTAATTTCATTTAAAATACATCAATTGTATTGAATTTGGTCAATAATTAGTTTGGGCTAAATAAATTTTATTGATGTAGTTTGTGAAGAAACATTTTATGAATACAAAGAAGAAAAATAAAGATAAAGAAGTGGTCTACCTGATAAATAGATTGGAGAATCTAAAGTAAGTTACAAAATATTATAGTTTAGGTTAGTTTTTATATATTCTCTTATGTAATATATAATCATATCAATTTACATGGCAGGTTGGCAAATGAATTTATCTGGGAGGATGCACCCTTTGCTTTGAATTTGCATTCATTCTTACAAATCCTCAATGGAGAGGTTTTTACAAAAGGCGAGGTCATTGATGCCTTTTGTAAAATTTTATTTAGAGGAGCATCCGCATGTGGTAGGCTATACAACAAGTCAATATATTGTTCAACCTTCTTCACAGTAAGTGATGTAGATTAATTAAACAGATATATTGTACAAGACCTAATATTATGATATGAGTATTATTAATTTTGTGAATGCATATTTATAGGCATCAATCAGATCGTCAAGAAAGATTTCCCTGCAACAAGTGATGAAGACTGATATGCTTGAACAAGGGTTTAGATTTATTTTAATCCCTTTGTGCAGTGATAATACACACTTTCACTTGTTAGCGGTGGATACAGAATCCATGACTTTTAATCATTTTAATTTTCTTGCTAGTGGTCGTAAATATAAGCATGAATTTGACACAGCGGTGAGCTACCTTCCTTTATTCTTATATATGGTCATCATTTTCTCTAAAATGTCATTGATGGTGATTAATAAATTCATGATATGTTTGACAGGTAAAAGAACTTAAACAATATACTCGCGAGGAACTTACGGCTATTCATCCGTATCTACAAAGTCATCATCCCTTGGACAAATGGCCCTCCGTCAGACAAAAATGTCTCCAACAAGAACATAGGTAACTAAATGAGGAAGAACTTTCTTATTTTTTAAAATAAGAAAGTATTTTATAAACCCACTTATTGAAATCTAAAAAAGTGTTTGTTAATTTCAGCGTGGACTGTGCCTTCTTTGTCATGCAATATGTTCGATGTCTCCTATATGATGAGAAGATGGATTTCAAACAAGGAGACATGAGTAGAATCAGATTTGAGCTGACAGTTAATATTCTGAGAGACATGTTTTGTAAAACTTGAGATAATCTGAAAACTGTATTGGTGATGTAAAAATCCATTGCTGTTGATTGACATCCATTTGTATGGAAAAATCTCCTTATGTGGATGTTGTTATGATTATGTAGATGTTGTTATTCTATATAATATATTGTCAACAAAAACAAAATAATTGGGTGATGTTTATTCAAATCCAGTTGTTGCACTGTTGTGTGCCAAGTGATACGGTCAGATATAATAACTGATAATGCACTGTTGTGTGCCAGTTGCTGCACTGTTGTGTGCCAAATGATCTATTCTGTCACATCTTGTAGGTAAATATAGATTATTATTCTAAAAATCATTATATAATCTAATCAACAATATATATTATATAAATCAGATATAGGAAAACCTATAGGATGATATATTCTGTCACTGTTGGGTTATGCACTGTTTTGAGCAAAACCCACTGATGGAACTAAACTAAACCTATAGGTTTGGAAAAAATTATAATTTGATGTTTCGGACACCTAATCTACATTCGCCAACCTCAACCCAAACTACTGATAATGGATTTTCAGAAATCCAGATATGGGAGGGTCATTAGTGGGTTTTGCTCAAAACCCACTGATGGAACTAAACTACACCTATACTTTGGAGAAAATTATAATTTGAGGTTTCCGACACCTAAAATACTTTCTCCAACCTGATCCCTAACTGTTGATAATTTTTTTTCATTAATCCAGATATGGGATGTCCATCAGTGGGTTTTGCTCAAAACCCACTGATGGAACTAAATTACACCTATAGGTTTGGAAAAAATTATAATTTGATGTTTCCAACACCTAAAATACTTTCTCCAACCTCATCAATGGGTCCTTCAGTGGAGTTGAGGTGTTACAAACCTCAAATTATAATTTCAGGCCCACGTTGGGCCTGAAATAACTTCATTTCAGGCCTAAGGTGGGCCTGAATAAAGTTATTTCAGGCCCAACGTGGGCCTGAAATACATTTATTTCAGGCCCACGGTGGGCCTGAAAGAAGACAATTCAGGCCCAGCGTGGGCCTGAAATAAAAATATTATTTGAGGACCACCCTTAACCATATAATATTTTGACTTCATCCCCCAAGTTGGATTACATATTTTATCCCTAAACCCTAAAATACTCTCTCCAACCTCACCCCTAAATACTGATAATGGTTTTGTAGAAATCCAGATATCGGAGGTCCATTTGTGGGTTTTCAGCAAAACCCACTGATGAAAATAAACTAGACCTATAGCTTTGAAAAAAATTATCATTTGAGGTTTAGGACACCTAAAATACTTTCTCCAACCTCAACCCTAACTACTGATAATGGTTTTTCAGAAATCCAGATATGGGAGGTCCATCAGTGGGTTTTGCTCAAAACCCACTGATGGAACTAAACTACACCTATAGGTTTGGAAAAAATTATAATTTGAGGTTTAGGACACCTAAACTACTTTCTAGAACCTCAACCCTAACTACTGATAATGGATTTTCAGAAATCCAGATATGAGAGGTCCATCAATGGGTTTTGCTCAAAACCCACTGATGGAAGTAAACTACACCTATAGGTTTGGAAAAATTTATAATTTGATGTTTCTGACACCTAAACTACTTTCTAGAACCTCAACCCTAACTACTGATAATGGATTTTCAGAAATCCAGATATGGGAGGTCCATCAGTGGGTTTTGCTCAAAACTCACTGATTGAACTAAACTACACCTATAGGTTTGGAAAAAATTATAATTTGATGTTTCTGACACCTAAAATACTTTCTAGAACCTCAACCCTAACTACTGATAATGGATTTTCAGAAATCCAGATATGGGAGGTCCATCAGTGGGTTTTGCTCAAAACCCACTGATGGAACTAAACTACACCTATAGGTTTGGAAAAAATTATAATTTGATGTTTCTGACACCTAAACTACTTTCTAGAACCTCAACCCTAACTATTGATAATGGATTTTCAGAAATCCAGATATGGGTGGTCCATCAGTGGGTTTTGCTCAAAACCCACTGATGGAACTAAACTACACCTATAGATTTGGAAAAAATTATAATTTGAGGTTTAGGACACCTAAAATACTTTCTAGAACCTGAACCCTAACTACTGATAATGGATTTTCAGAAATCCAGATATGGGAGGTCCATCAGTGGGTTTTGTTCAAAAACCACTGATGGAACTAAACTACACCTATAGTTTTCGAGAAAATTATAATTTGAGGTTTAGGACACCTAAAATACTTTCTCCAACCTCATCCCTAACTGTTGATAATGTTTTTTCACAAATCAAGATATGGGAGGTTCATCAGTGGGTTTTGCTCAAAACCCACTGATGAAACTAAACTACACCTATAGTTTGGGAGAAAATTATAATTTGAGGTTTAGGACACCTAAAATACTTTCTCCAACCTCATCCCTAACTGTTGAAAATGCTTTTTCACAAATCAAGATATGGGAGGTCCATCAGTGGGTTTTGCTCAAAACCCACTGATGGAACTAAACTATACCTATAGGTTTGGAAAAAATTATAATTTGATGTTTCCGACACCTAAAATACTTTCTAGAACCTCAACCCTAACTACTGATAATGGATTTTTAGAAATCCAGATATGGGAGGTCCATCAGTGGGTTTTGCTCAAAACCCACTGATGGAACTAAACTACACCTATAGTTTGGGAGAAAATTATAATTTGAGGTTTAGGACACCTAAAATACTTTCTCCAACCTCATCCCTAACTGTTGAAAATGCTTTTTCACAAATTAAGATATGGGAGGTCCATCAGTGGGTTTTGCTCAAAACCCACTGATGGACCTATAGGTTTGGAAAAAATTATAATTTGATGTTTCCGACACCTAAAATACTTTCTAGAACCTCAACCCTAACTACTGATAATGGATTTTCAGAAATCCAGATATGGGAGGTCCATCAGTGGGTTTTGCTCAAAACCCACTGATGGAACTAAACTACACCTATAGGTTTGGAAAAAATTATAATTTGATGTTTCTGACACCTAAACTACTTTCTAGAACCTCAACCCTAACTACTGATAATGGATTTTCAGAAATCTAGATATGGGAGGTCCATCAGTGGGTTTTGCTCAAAACCCACTTATGGAACTAAACTACACCTATAGGTTTGGAAAAAATTATAATTTGAGGTTTAGGACACCTAAACTACTTTCTAGAACCTCAACCCTAACTACTGATAATGGATTTTCAGAAATCCAGATATGGAAGGTCCATCAGTGGGTTTTACTCAAAACCCACTGATGGAACTAAACTACACCTATAGTTTGGGAGAAAATTATAATTTGAGGTTTAGGACACCTAAAATACTTTCTCCAACCTCATCCCTAACTGTTGAAAATGCTTTTTCACAAATCAAAATATGGGAGGTCTATCAGTGGGTTTTGCTCAAAACCCACTGATGGAACTAAACTATACCTATAGGTTTGGAAAAAATTATAATTTGATGTTTCCGACACCTAAAATACTTTCTAGAACCTCAACCCTAACTACTGATAATGGATTTTCAGAAATCCAGATATGGGAGGTCCATCAGTGGGTTTTGCTCAAAACCCACTGATGGAACTAAACTAGCCCTATAGCTTTTGACAAATTTATAATTTGAGGTTTCTGAGACCTAAAATAGTTTCTAGCACGTCAACCCTAACTACTGATAATGGATTTTCAGAAATCCAGATATGGGAGGTCCATCAGTGGGTTTTGAGCAAAACCCACTGATGGAACTAAACTACACCTATAGGTTTGGAAAAAATATAAATTTGAGGTTATGGACACCTAAAATACTTTCTCCAACCTCATCCCTAACTATTGATAATGGTTTTTCAGAAATCCAGATATGGGAGGTCCATCAGTGGGTTTTGAGCAAAACCCACTGATGGAACTAAACTACACCTATAGCTTTGGAAAAAATATAAATTTGAGGTTATCGACATCTAAAATACTTTCTCCAACCTCATCCCTAACTGTTGATAATACTTTCTCCAACCTAAAATACTTTCTCCAACCTCATCCCTACTTTCTCCAACCTATAGCTTTATTTCAGGCTCACCTCGGGCCTGAAATATCTTTATTTCAGGCCCACGTTGGGCCTGAAATAACTTTATTTCAGGCCCAAGGTGGGCCTTAAATAAAGATATTTCAGGCCCATAGTGGGCCTGAAATACATTTATTTCAGGCCCACCGTGGACCTGAAATAAAAACATTTCAGGCCCACAGTGGGCCTGAATTAAATATTATTTGAGGACCACCCTTAACCATATAATATTTTGACCTCTTCTCCCAAGTTGGATTGCATATTTTATCCCTAAAGCCTAAAATACTTTCTCCAAACCTCACCCCTAACTACTGATAATGGTTTTGTAGAAATCCAAATATGGGAGGTCAGCAAAACCCACTGATGGAACTAAACTTGACCTATAACTTTGAACAAAATTATAATTTGAGGTTTCGGACACCTAATCTACATTCTCCAACCTGAACCCTAACTACTGATAATGGTTTTTCAGAAATCCATATATGGGAGGTCCATCAGTGGGTTTTGCTCAAAACCCACTGATGGACCTCCCATATCTGGATTTCTGAATAACTATTATCAACAGTTAGGGATGAGGTTGGAGAAAGTATTTTAGGTGTCCATAACCTAAAATATATAATTTTTCCAAAGCTATAGGTGTAGTTTAGTTCCATAAGTGGGTTTTGCTCAAAACCCACTGATGGACCTCCCATATCTGGATTTCTGAAAAACCATTATCAACAGTTAGGGATGAGGTTGGAGAAAGTATTTTAGGTGTCCATAACCTCAAATTTATATTTTTTCCAAACCTATAGGTGTAGTTTAGTTCCATCAGTGGGTTTTGCTCAAAACCCACTGATGGACCTCCCATATCTGGATTTCTGAAAAACTATTATCAATAGTTAGGGATGAGGTTGGAGAAAGTATTTTAGGTGTCCATAACCTAAAATATATAATTTTTCCAAAGCTATAGGTGTAGTTTAGTTGCATCAGTGGGTTTTGCTCAAAACCCACTGATGGACCTCCCATATCTGAATTTCTGAAAAACCATTATCAACAGTTAGGGATGAGGTTGGAGAAAGTATTTTAGGTGTCCATAACCTCAAATTTATATTTTTTCCAAAGTTATAGGTGGAGTTTACTGAATATCAGTGGGTTTTGATCAAAACCCACTGATGGACCTCCCATATCTGGATTTCTGAAAAACCATTATCAGTAGTTAGGGTTGAGGTTGGAGAAAGTATTTTAGGTGTCCTAAACATCAAATTATAATTTTGTCCAAAGCTATAGGTGTAGTTTAGTTCCATCAGTGTGTTTTGCTGACCTCCCATATCTGGATTTCTACAAAACCATTATCAGTAGTTAGGGGTGAGGTTTGGAGAGAGTATTTTAGGGTTTAGGGATAAAATATGTAATCCAACTTGGGGGATGAAGTCAAAATATTATATGGTTAAGGGTGGTCCTCAAATAATATTTTTATTTCAGGCCCACGCTGGGCCTGAATTGTCTTCTTTCAGGCCCACCGTGGGCCTGAAATAAATGTATTTCAGGCCCACGTTGGGCCTGAAATATCTTTATTTCAGGCCCACCTCGGGCCTGAAATAAAGTTATTTCAGGCCCGACGTGGGCCTGAAATAAAGATATTTCAGGTCCTTGGTAAATTTGTGAAAATCATCCGAGGGCCTGAAATATTTGATAAAAAACAAATTCCTCTAATCCCTCTAATTTTCAGGTTGAGAATTAAAAATTTCCTTTTAATTTTGATATGTGTTATATATTTGAAATACAAAAAATATAACCATAGACTTGTGCAATATATACGTATATTCGTGATCATTCGACTTGTGCAAATCATTTCACATATATATATTGGCTGAGAAAAATTCGACTGCTACCCATCCGAACCACAAATTAATATTTTATTGATAAAGTGGTTCGGTTGTCTCGAAAATGTGTTTGATAAAGTCATTCTTTGGCGGGAGGGGTATAAAAGTAACTTCACTATATAGGATGCGCCCTTTGGTATAATAGAAACCATGGTACTCCTTTCGGTAATTACGAATAGTTGGATACGCCCTTTGGTAAATTGCCCTTAAGGTAATCTAAAAAAAATAGTGACATTGAATGTGAATATTGTGTAATGCGATAGATAAAAAAGATATTCTTAAATGAAGATCCATAATTAGAGAAAAAATGAATTACTTCTTTATGAAATATTTTATAAAATAGTGAATTATTTTACATTAATGAGCATCAAACTTTCATTAATGTTTCTGAAAATTCTATTTCTAAGGTCACAAGTTTATATACATCCTTACTATTTGATTAATTGAAGCAAAATATCAACTTAAATTATTAACATTTACTTTTTATATTTTAGTTTACAATATCAATTAAGAATTCGTATTATTATAAATCTCAATAGATGAAATAAGAAATAAATTAAGCGAAATCGTCTACTCCTATATGGATGAGTAAGAGTCATGTATACCGTGATATAAATTTTTGAGTTATATTTAGATATGAATATCTTTCGAATAATGTTGATCAAACATATCTTAAGGTTAAAGATATCTCAAGTTGTTTAAATATTTGTCAAGTTTGAATTGTGGATTACATTTATTGGTTTTGATATTTTATTTGGATTGGATATCATTTTTAATTTGGTAAAATGAAAAATATTTTTTACTTCATTAATCAATATAATATATAAATAATTTACTTCATCAATTAATTTAATCTAAATCATATATAATCAATTAATATAATCTAAATCATTTATAATCAATTATTTGATATTTTTACGTAGTCGATGAAATAATAGAGAATTTATTTACTCCGAAATTGATTCAATTTTGAATCGATAAAAAACTTCAATACTTTTATGATAAAATAATAAATGGGTTATTATACATATAGCAAAAGTGAAAACCTCAATAAAAAATTTGAACGTCAATCAGCGGTACGCTCGACGTTCGATCGTCGATCGAACACCATCGGTGATCTCCGGCCGCCGTTCCGAACCAAACTATACCCTAGGAGGCATAGTGAATTCATTGGGAATCGCTGCAATTGCGATCTCGCATCATTCACCGTCGATCTCGACGGATTCACCGTTATCGGTGATCCCAATGGATTCATGCATCATCTTCCAAAGTATAGTTTGATTCGAGATGACGATCGAAGATCGTCAATGGTGTCCATTAATGATCGGACGTCGGATATGTCATCGATTGACGATCAAATTTTTCATTGAGCATTGCACTTTTATTGTGCGAATCATTTCCCATAAAATTTTATTAAGTCATTTATGATTTGATTAATGACTAAATCTACGAAGATTTATTTATACTAATATTAATTATATATAATATTTTTAAAATAAAATATTTTTAAAATTTTTTTAATGTATTTAAAATATATTATTGTTATATATACATAATGTAAAAATAGAATATAATATAAATTTTAAAATAGAATCGTAAACCTATTTATAAATGGACTAACATTTACTGATGATTTAAGATAAAATTAAAAATAAAATTTGAAATTCAAATTAATGTCATTATCTAAATTAAAAAAATAAATTTATAAATGACTTTATCATTAAAAAAGAAATATTGATTTCTTTTAAAAAAATTTTATTTAGTGATGGAAAAATAGTCTTTAGAACTCACTTCAATTAAAAACAAATAGTTATTTCAAAAAATTTATTGAATAGCGACGGATATAAATTATTCGGCGTTAAGATTGGGATATTTTCCGTCGGTAATTGATCCCGTACACGTCACCGTCTACATCTGGTAATTTGCAACGAGGATATATATCCGTCACTAATAGCGGCGGATTATTTATTTAAAATCCGTCGCTATTAGCGACGGATTTGACGTATCCATCACTATCCTGACTTAGGACGGTGAGATAACCGACGACGTTTTTTCCGTCGCTATTAGCGTTTAGCGACGGAATAGCGACAGAATCAGTTTGTCACTAATCGCTGAAATTTTTTTTTGTTGTGCAGCATGGTATTAAGCTTTTGTCTTGCTAATGTTAATGAATCTAACTTTGGTACAATTTGAGAATTAGTTCAATATAATCTTAAATACCAACGCACTACGCTTAAATGTATAAAACATCGATCTTTTAAAAAGCCTTATTTATAGATGTAGAAAAATGTATTTTTTTAAATATATATCTCACTTTCACCCTCTTTAATTTAAAAAACATTCAATGTATGAAATCACAATAGAAAAATATAATAGATCACAAACAAAACCATACAAGAAAAACAGGAAAAAAATTAATTCAACAAAATATTGAGATGACAAGCACAAAAATGCAAGAAAAATTGACTAACAGAGTATATAGATAAATTTTACATCTATCCATTTAATATGAAAACAGAATATATATAAAGGAATTTGAGTAATTAAGTTATTGCTCAAATCATGTTCCTGGTAACATTATTGATGGAGAATCGGAGTTGCTGCTTTGATGTCAAAAGATTTTTCCCCCTTTTTTGTTAAGTAATTTCAAGTATTTTCTAATATCATATAATTAATCAGGTTTTATAATATTAAATCTAGGATGATTAATTTAGTTTCGTGAAAATTTTCAATAGATCGTCAAAATAAATCAGAAAGTACTTACAATGAATAATCCAAAAACTCAAAATCCTACCATTTCTATTCTCTAAAACAATATTAAGATGGACATATAACAATCATATATCTCTAAGATAAGGTTCGGACACAGTTTGACTAGAAACAAAAAAACAAAACAAAAAACAAAAAAGTGCACAGTTGACTAGGAAGTTTACATCATTCACTGGGTTAAGATGCTCTTCTTACAAGTAAAACAAATTATCAAAAAAACTTTAAAATATATGTTCATTAGGATGGACATCTTTTTTTTTCCATAATTGTATTAATTTACTTCAGATTGGATGATCAATTGACTAGAATACTAAATCCGCGTATTTTAATTTGATATTCACTCATGGAATAATTTTCCTATTGACCTTCTTTCTATATGAATTTGATGGATATATTTCTTAGACTTAACGAAATAATATATAAATAATTATCAAAATAAATACATGTGAAGTAACAAGATCAATTTATTATGGAGATCAATATATAGAGATTTAACGAAACAATTCTATTTTAAAATTTATATTATATTCTATTTCTTCATTATGTATATATAACAATAATATATTTAAAATAGATTAAAAATTTTAAAAAATAATTTATTTTAAAAATATTATATATAATTAATATTAGTATAAATAAATCTTCGTAGATTTAGTTATTAATCAAATCATAAATAACTTAATAAAATTTTAACTTTAATAAATAATCTATTTTTTAATCATTTATTACAACGTTCATAGGAATTAGATGAGGGTGATCGAATTAGATGAGGGTGATCGAAGGCCGGCAAGAGGAGAATGAATTACCCCTGAAAAAGAAACTCAATCTCTTATTTTTGCTTAACAAAAATATTAGTTAGAACCCAAATTTCATAAATAACTAAAGCAAATAATAAATAAAGAGACGACAATTTACTTGGTTTGTAACCGAGGAGGTTGCTAATCCAAAGTTGAATATGGCTCGATTCTCCTGAATATAACTCCTTCGGGTGGAGAAGCCTCTTTCACGTGGAAAGCTCAGAAAAAAAGAAAAATTACACTAAAATTGTTTGCTAAAGCTTGGAATGCATTAGATTAATGAAACTAAGCTTTGGGGGTCTATTTATAGCCCCGGTAGAAATTATTCGTTTGCTGACGTGGTAGTTGTAGGGTGCCCGAGAGCTCTTGGGCACCTGACACGTGGCCTAATGCTTATCCAGAAAGCAACGTTCGCAAATGGCTAAAATTTAGTCTCTCGAGCACCTGATAGCACAGGGCTGCCCGAGTGCTCAGCCGGCGCCTAGTGCTCGGGTGCCCGACAACCCAGGCGCCCATGTGCTCATGGGCGCCCAACAGTGGCTGTTTTGGTTAGTTGCCGCTGACCATTCTCCAGCTTGTCTTCTGATCTTCTTGAGTGATTTTCGGCCAACCAGAGTTGGACTCACTCGAACTTGACTCTGGCCTTTGACCCCTCGAGCATTCTTCCTCATGGCTTCTCGTCCCTCGGACGCTGCGCGCGTCCTTCTCGCTCCACCGGCGTACTCTTCCGTAGAGCTTCGTGTCTCTCGGATGCACCGAGCCCCGTCGGCTCCCTTTTTTGTCATCCTTCACGGCCGCTGCCTCTTCCGCTTGACTTCCTGCGCTCCTAAGTTCCTGTACACTTAGACACAGAGATTAAATATACCAGAATCTAACTTAAATCGGTTTGATCACATTAAAACTAACTTAGGGTATTTACAATCTCCCCCTTTTTGATGTGAATCAACCCGAGTTAAGTTAGGGGTAAACAAAAAATAAAAACACAAGAATAACAATGTAAGCGCTAAAGAAAAATGAAATTAGAGTCTACCCTTAACTTAACACTACTTCTTCCCCTTTTATCACATCAAAAATTGAAAAGATTAAGGGAAATTATGTTTAACACATTTTTAAAGGATTAACTTTAGATAAGTTTTCTAACAATTTTGAAAAATCATAACATTTTTTTTAAATATAGTAGGACATTGCAAAAAACTAACTTTCCTACAAGTAGTTATCTAAAAAATAAAGCATTAATTTCAAAATTAATTTTAAAAGAAAAATCAATAGTTTAAAATATATTTAGGAACCCAATATAGATTTTTACCAACAGGATTTATTAAGAACTTGGATGGAAAATCTGATTTGATAATTTTTACAATTCAGCCCCTGTGAAATCTGTAATACCAATTAAGTTTGCCATGATAATTAAATTTTGAATTGCTTAAACATGAATAGTTGTTTTTCAAATTTTCATTTTCAAATTTTAATTTATCATACATTTCTAGTGGGCAAGAAGATGATAATTATTTTTTCAAATTTGTATTTTTTGTTTTTAATTTGCATAGGGATTTCATCATTTTCTTTATTCCAAAATATAATTAATCAGGAGGTAGGAAACATACCTCATTTACCATATCCGTTTTGAAGTCAGAAACTCCTCTTTCATTGATGCTTCTTTCTGAAGTCTCTCCCTCTTCATCGAGGCTCATCTCAAATGAACTTTCGCTATCTTCTGGTAGGTACTCAGCCGTTAGTGTCAGGCCGTTAACCTTGTCGGTGTCAGACTCTTCTGAAGATGAGTCGGTGTCTATTGAGGAGTCGGATTGTACTTCCTTCGATTCTTCATGAAGTTCTAGCATTTTATGCTAGAGGTTTTTAGCGGAATTGTATATTCTGATTCGTTCGACTTCCTCGACTGGTAGTACACTTAGATGATGAAACTCGGCCTTACCGTTTATCGTAAATTCATCGCATTGCTTTTTGGTCCAGAGATGTTCTTTGAGTTCATTTTCGTTCTTATCTGTGGGTACTTCAAAACCAAATTTTATTGTTAGTAAAATACTAATTAAAATCTATTTTGAAAAATACCTCCATTTTACGTTTCCAAAACGCAAACTCCCTCTCGAACTTTGGTGGGTAATGACTGGTCCGACCATTTTGTTGTTGCTTCAGACAACGATTAGTCCTTCTGGAGTGTTCTTGCTCTGATACCAATTGAGAGTGATCGAAGATCGGCAAGAGGGGGTAAATTGCCCCTGAAAAGGAAACTCAATCTCTGATTTTTGCTTAACAAAGATATTAGTTAGAACACAAATATTATAAATAACTAAAGCAAACAATAAATAAAGAGGCGACCGAATTTACTTGGTTTGCAACCGGAGAGGTTGCTAATCCAAGGCTGAATATGGCTCGATTCTCCTGAATATAACTCCTTCAGGCGGATAAGCCTCTTACACATGGAAAGCTCAAAAAAAGAAAGAAGAATTACACTAAACTTGTTTGCTAAAGCTTGGAATGCATTGGATTAATGAAACTGAGCTTCAGGGGTCTATTTATAGCCCCGATAGGAATTATCCGTTTGCTGACGTGGTAGTTGTAGGGTGCCCGAGAGCTCTTGAGCGCCTGACATGTGGCCTAATGCTTATTCAGAAAGCAATGTTCGCAAACGGGTAAAACTTAGCCTCTCGGGCGCCTGATAACACAGGGGCGCCCGAGTGCTCGGGGGCCCGATAACCTAGGTGCCCGTGTGCTCGTGAGTGCCTGACAGTGACTGTTTTGTTCAGCTGCCGCTGACCATTCTTCAGTCTATCTTCCGATCTTCTTGGATGATTTTCGGTCAACCAGAGTTAGGCTCAACCGAACCCGACTCCGGCCTTTCACCCCTCGAACATCCTTCCTCCCGGCGTCTTATCCCTCGGACGCCACACACATCATTCTCGCTCCAACGGCATACTCTTCCGCAGAGCTCCGCGTCCCTCGGATGCACCGAGCCCATCGGCTCCCTTTCCGTGCCATCCTTCACGACCGTTGCGTCTTCCGCTCGACTTCCTGCGCTCATAAGTTCCTGTACACTTAGACATAAGGATTAAATATACCAGGACTTAACTTAAATCGGTTAATCACATCAAAACTAACCTGAGATACTTACATTAGATACTCTTGTATCTTGCTCTCCAGGACACGATGTAGTGGTAGGAGACCAGGATGATTTTCATACCATGAGAATTTGAAACTCACACGGGACAATTCAGAATGCTTATTGAGTTTGGACCATTGATGATGCTGGGTGTCATGTCAAAATCCACTTGTGCTTCTCGAATTTACATTGCAATCAATTTGTAGGGTCGGGCCATTAACTTTCAAGACTAGTTGAACCTAAGGCCTAAATACCCAAATTAACAAAAAAAAAATTAATCTAGATAGCTAGTTCTTCGAACCGATAAATCTTGGAGGTAACTCCAACCCGCAGAAGTTTTCTACTAATTAATAGGGTAAATTCGAGAAGTGCGGATGAGTCCTAGCATTCTGAAATGTCCCGCGAGAGATTCGAGCATCGCAGGCGTATGATATACACGGAGAGATTTGAACCCTCGTTGCATGGGATCATGTCTTATCTTTTACCATCGCACCATTCCCAGACGGGAAAAAAATATTCTTGTTTTAGTAATCTAGGTATTCAACTTTTCAAACTAACTAATCTTGAAGGTAAATGGTCCGACCCTATGAAATTTCACACCATACACTAGAGTAAATCTTGTTGTACGTTTTTTAACTCCAAGGCACGTAAACGCTGTCTTTTAAGAGATGTTTTCAATACGAAAAATCTCTCTCAGGATACAATGGAGTCCAAAAGAATTATTCACTCGAAATACTGATGATGCAATATATTTATAGTAGTCGACATGACTTTTCAGAAGAGACAAAACTCTTCATGAAATAGTACACAACCTTTCACGAATAAGTTTGCCCTTTCAACTTTGAGACACATCTATTGCATGAAGAGATGCCTAGGTCCAAAGTTTTTCATAGTGGCAAATATTATTCGTTTCGTCGATAAAGAATTAATTTATGAAAATATTCTAACAATTCCCCCCAATTTTCAAAAATAAATGAAAATAAAATAAAATATATTCATATATATATATAAAATATTGCATCATCGTCAAGAATACTAGCACATAAATGAAAGTAGCTTTTGACTTTGAACTTTCACTTAGTGTAAACAACTCAAGGTTTAGTTAAGGTGCTATGGTGAACAAAATCTTGAACCAAGGACCTTGTAACAACCAACCGGAGTCATCACACATACTATTATTCATTTAAAGAGTGTTTTATTTGTTCCAACGCATTATCAGCCATACGTCATATCCCGATTTCGTGAGTGCTCTAGAGATGGTCTAAGATCCCATAGAAAGCGGCCTGACTTTCTCACTCATATAGGTAAGTTTTTCTCAAAGTGATTCTGCAAGTCACTTTCTCTCTTAGTAGAAACTTATTAAGGAACTAATTCCATCCTCCTCTTTCATGCAGAAGTCACACATTAGAGATTTTGAGAATGAGGTTCAATTAATACTCTAATGTCTTAAGTAGGTATCTTTAACTTGTTAGTACCCTTTGAACTTTGTTTGTTTTTCAAAACATAAGTAGGGTTCCCGTTAAAAGATAACTACAAGTTATGTAGACCTTAACCCCATTCCTTTAGATGTTTTTGCTATCAAGTCTCTAGCTAATCCTTTTGTCAGAGGATCTGCTAAGTTGCTTTTTGACTCTATGTAGTCAACTGTTACAACTCCTTGTTTGAGCAACCCTCGTAGAGATTGATGTCTAAGGCTGAGATGTCGCTGTTTACCATTGTAAGTCTTGTTTGCTACCTTATACAAGGTAGCTTTACTATCACAGTAAATCATCACAGCTGGAGATGGTTTCTCCCAAATAGGAACATCTATCAATAAATTTCTCAGCCACTCAGCCTCTTTGCTTGCATCAGCCAAAGCAATAAACTCAGCCAACATGGTCGAATCTGAGATGCAAGTTTGTTTCTTAGAACACCATGATACAGCTGCACCTCCTAATGAAAATATCCATCCAGTGGTAGATTTTGAATTAGATTCAATACTATTCCAACTGGCATCACTATATCCTTCGAGTACAATTGGATATCCTTGATAATCCAGATTGTAGTCAATTGTTCCCTTCAGATATTTAAGAACTCTAGAAATTGCATTCCAATGTTCTTTACCTGGATTACTGGTAAAACGACATAATAAGCCAATTGCATATGCTATGTCCGGTCTTGTGCAATGCATGACAAACATAAGACTTCCAATTACACTTGCATATTGCAGTTGGTCATAACATCGACCAGTATTCTTCATCAACTTAACACTAGGATCTATTGGAGTAGAAACTGCATTGTGTTCTAAATGACCATATCTTTTAAGGACTTTCTCGATATAGTGAGATTGAGATAACGATACAGTTCCATCTTTTCTCACTAATTTGATCCCTAAGATCATATTAGCCTCCCCCAAATCCTTCATATCAAAATTAGATTTTAGAAACAGTTTGGTTTCATTTACACATTTAACATGAGAACCAAATATAAGCATATCATTAACATATAAACAAACCAAAGTACACATGTTGTTCTTATATTTTGAATAAATGCACTTGTCTGCCTCATTAACTTTAAAACCATTAGATAACATTACTCCATTGAACTTTTCATGCCACTGCATAGGTGCTTGTTTCAGCCCATAAAGCGACTTCATTAGTTTGCAAACTTTGTTTTCTTGCCCAGATAAAACAAAACCATCTGGTTGTTCCATGTATATCTCTTCTTCTAAATCACCATTTAGAAACGCTGTTTTTACGTCCATTTGATGAACAACTAAATTGTGAATTGAAGCAAGAGATAACAACAGCCGAATAGACGATATCCTTGCCACTGGTGCATAAGTATCAAAGTAATCCACACCATGGCGCTGTTTAAAACCTTTAGCTACTAATCTAGCTTTGTATTTATTTATGGAACCATCTGTGTTGAGTTTTCGTTTGAAGATCCATTTACATCCAATTGGTTTCGAACCATGAGGTAGATCAACCAATTTCCATGTCTGATTTAACATTATGGATCTCATTTCATCATTGACTGCTTCTTTCCAAAAAGGAGCATCACGTGAAGTCATAGCCTCCGAGAAATCAACGGGATCACCGTCATCATCATTTCTGAACTGAATTTGGTGTGTAATGTTATTTACATCACCTTCCACCAAGTATGTTACAAATTCAGGGCCAAAGGTTTTTGCATTCCTTTGTCTCTTACTTTTTCTGACAGTAGTATCAATTTGAGATCCTTCATTAACTTTCTTTGATACAGTAGTATCATCAAAAGATTCTTCATGAGTTCTCTTCGAAGAGTTGGATGTTATGTTATTTTTGATTTTGATAAAGAGGAAGACTTAGACAGATGTTCAAAAAATTCAACATCTACAGATTCAAAGATGTCATTTGAATCTAGCTTCAGAAATCTATATGCAGTACTGTTTCTAGAGAATCCAATAAAGATACATTTATAAGTTTTGTTTCCTAACTTAGTAATTTCAGGTTTGGGTTTTCTCACATATGCAATACATCCCCAAACCTTGAGACGACTAAGATTTGGTTTCCGATTAAACCATAATTCATATGGAGTCTTGCTAACCCTTTTCATAGGAATTCTATTTAGGATATAGCATGCACTTAGAAGTGCCTCACCCCACCAATATTCAGGCAATCCGGAACTGATTAACATGCAATTTACCATTTCAATTAAAGTCCTATTTTTTCTTTCGGCGACACCATTTGATTCAGGTGAATATGGTGGTGTGAATTCATGGATTATACCATTAGTTTGACAAAATTTAGCCAATTCAGTAACTTGGTATTCACCTCCTCTATCAGAACGTAAGACTTTAATTTTTCGATTCAATTGATTTTCAACTTCTGCCTTATAGATTAGAAATTTGCTTAACATCTCATCTTTACTCTTAAGTAAATAAATGTAAGCATATTTTGAATAATCATCTATGAAAGTCACAAAATACTTATTTCCACCACGGGACACTTTACTATGTAGGTCAGACACATCAGAATGTATTAAACCTAATAACTCTGTTGTTCTTAACGAAACAGATTTATGTGGTTTGCATGTCATTTTTCCTTGAACACATATATCACACTTTCCAGTGTTATCCATTTTGCATTTTGAAATTATTCCTAAGTTATGCATGTTTTGACAGATTTATAATTTACATGTCCTAATCTAGCATGCCACAAGGATAAAGAGTCAACTATATAAGCAGAATTAATTTTTATTACGTTCATCTTAAACATTCCGTTACAAGAGTAGCCTTTTCCTACAAACACATTGTTCTTTGTTATTATAAGGCTATCAGATTCAATAACTAACTTAAATCCTCCTTTGTTGAGACAATCTCCAGAAACCAGATTCTTTGTCATTTCGGGCACATGATACACTTCATTCAAAGTCAGTGGCTTTCCTGATGTGAAATTCAGTATCACTGTTCCAATTCCAGCAACTTTGGCACGAACATTGTTGCCCATTTTCACTTCTCTGCCATCAGTGCATTCTTTGTAAGTCTTGAAGATAGACATATCATTACTTACGTGAATAGTAGCCCCAGTGTCCAGCCACCATCCTTCTTCAACTCCAACAGAGTTGGCTTCTTCCACTATAGCAGCGAAATTTGTATCATCATTTGCAGTTGCCATATTAATCTGTTTTCCTTTGAACATCTCATCTCTGATGCGATGCCTGCAGTCTTTGGCAAAGTGACCAGGCTTCTTACAGTAATAGCAACTGCCTCCCTTCTTTTTCTTCAGAGGAAATCCATCGGAACTTGGAATCTTCCTCTTTTGCCCACTCCTCTGGTTCTTATATGATTCTCCTTGAACCATATTGGCTTTTTCAGTCTCCTGTTCAACATTTTCTCTCTTACGAGAGTCCTCCTCAATGCGCAGTTGACGCATGAGGGATTCCAGAGTGTGTTTGCTTTCATCATGTTTAAGTTTCTTTTTATAGCCATTCCAGGAGTTAGGCAATTTGGCAATTATGGCTCCTACTTGAAAAGGCTCAGGCAAAAGGATCTCAGCATTTTTAAGATTACTAACAATTAACTGTAACTCATGCACTTGTCCAAGAACAGATTTACCATCAAACATCTTGAAATCAAAATAGTTACCTATTAGAAACTTCTGGTTACTTGATTCCTCGATACGGTATTTGTTGTCCAATGCTAACCATAATTCCTTGGCTGACTCGATGGTTCTGTGTGCACTGTAAACAGAGTCTGATAATGCATTCAGAATATGGCCTCGACACAGAAAATCATCATCCTTTCGTTTCTGCCTTTCCTTCTGCAATTCCAGTTTGCGTTCTGCATTGTCGTCTGACTTATCGGCTGGGATATCAGCAAGATCATCACCCAGAATATATGACAGTTTGATTGCCGTCAAGAAGAACAAAACCTTCTCCTGCCAACGCATGAAATTGTAGCCATCAAAACGATCAAGACGGACCAAGTCCTGATTCATCACTTGAATGGACTGTGCCGTGGATTCATGCAGCGTTAAGTCCTTGAACGAAGACATCTCTTAAAAACTGTTGTACGTTTTTTAACTCCAAGGCACGTAAACGTTGTCTTTTAAGAGATGTTTTCAATACGAAAAATCTCTCTCAGGATACAATGGAGTCCAAAAGAATTATTCACTCGAAATACTGATGATGCAATATATTTATAGTAGTCGACATGACTTTTCAGAAGAGACAAAACTCTTCATGAAACAGTACACAACCTTTCACGAATAAGTTTGCCCTTTCAACTTTGAGACACATCTATTGCATGAAGAGATGCCTAGGTCCAAAGTTTTTCATAGTGGCAAATATTATTCGTTTCGTCGATAAAGAATTAATTTATGAAAATATTCTAACAAATCTGATAAGTACAAATGGATCCTCACGGACTACCTAGTATCACGAGTGGTTCGAACATCGCGGACGTATAATTGATATATGAGAAGTTCGAATCCTTGTTGCATAGAAGCCCATCCTACCTCTTACCATCACACCAGGGGAAAATAAAATACTCTAGTATCTTAAAAAGATTATCATATCTTTCATCATCTCCCCTTATCGACTTCGGTTAAAATCAGTATTTTTCCTTCTATTTAACATCTCATATCAATACAATAATAATAATCAATTCTCTCTCTAGGTGACATCAACTATATAGATCTTTTTATGCTTATATTCTCTATTATATTATCATTTATATTTAAATAAATTTTATTTTATTTTATTATTATTAACTAAGTCTTTTTGATATTTCTATCCCTCGTGTGATTTACATATTATTTTCATATCGTCGAACTGGAATAATTGTTGATCGTTTAAGTATTTATCTATACCATATTAAAAGTATCTCTTAAAATTTTTCTCAATAGATAAAATCTCAAATTTTTCTTTTATATTTTTATTTTTTATTATGTTCAATATCTTATGTCTAATCTTAATATCTTCGTCGCTATAACTTTACATCTTTTATTCACGTTTTCCAATCATAACCCAACAAAAAATAATAATATTTAACTATATGGTATAGAGATAATATATCTAATAATATATGGCATAGAGATTTTATTAATAAATAAATAAATATAAAAATTTTGAATTTTAAAAGGAAAGGCATTTAATGAGATGGAGATGTTTAGTTGTTATGATATAAACTCTATAATCACGTGTACTCATGTAAAAATCTACAGGGTCAATATATATTTAACTATTATTCAATCTAGAAAACAAAATATAAAAATGATCATTGATCCTAATTGTTTACTTAATATAATTTGTGATAAATGATATGCATCAAAAGAGTGCTGCTAGCTGCACACCCACGGTAAGCGCCGACTCTAGGCGTCTCTCACACGCGAAGGCGCCTGGTACCCTCTGTGGGTGTTCACTATGGGTGTGCGGGCTAACACTGCACTCTATCAAAATAGAGTAGGTCGCACTCATCCACGTGGAATTAAGCAAGAGGACTTTAAAACTAAAAAGAAATGGACAACCGGCCATATCAACATCATTGTTCCCCTCGATTAATCCCACGGTTCACAACGACAAGTCTATTCACTCTTTTGGATCTAAAATGGCGGACATCACAAATCCATGAATAATAGGACAATGTGAACAAATATTCAGATAAGATTTCTTTCAAATTTGAATCCTAAAATCTCTAACTACATATAATAAAATGGATTCCAAGACAATAAAAGAGTTTTGTTGATCATCTTAATTAATTCATGCGCATTAATCAGTTTCAATCACAAACTAAAAAAGTTAATTGATAGCCACAAATACAGTATACCATATGAACTCTGAACATGGCTAAAAAATAATCTTATAACATTAATTAATAAACAAAACTATAACAAATACTATGCGAATAGTATGAATCTAAGAATTAAAAGATGATTCTAAATGCTACCAAAACAACTTATTGATCACCTCAAATCAGTATTCAATCTTATGATCAATAACACCAGTTCAAAAAACAAACCTAGCTTGCATTTCAAGTAAATGCATAAGTGAGACAGATTAATTTATAATTCGATATCAAATCCACTAGTACTGATTTACATAAATTTAAAATATTTTTTATTTCGATTTTCGAAACTCTGTTTTCTTATAGCGCACGACCTTTAAGCTCTACCCTCTACAGTATGATGCAACCTCGAAGCCCTGGCTCCTCCGGACCGGCGTAAACATACTGGGGCGGCAAGAAACTGACATAGTTGGGCCAACTCATTACTGCTTTCGCGCTCGTGTCCTCTTTCTTTTTCTCTTCTTTCTTCTCTTCTTCCACGCTGAGGAGCTCCACGTAGCTGCACATCTTCTTCCTCATCACCTTCGTCAGATTCACCGAGTCGACTTCTCCCACCACAACAATCTTATCGTCTTCCAGCTTCACCGACACAACGCCTGCATGCATGCAGCAAACCAGGCATGATCATCAATTACAACGTACGAATTGAGAAGCAGAGCAAACAAGAGGAAATGAGATTACAAGTACGTACGCACCATGCATGCTGACAGCAGTTCGGAGAGCCTTGGCACGCTTCTTGTCGTCTGCCATCGACAGCTTCATCACTATCTTTTGCTGAAAAAAGCTACAGAGACTCAATCATGCAGTAACTAAACCGAGAAGAGATCATAAACTAACTATTCCGTATACAGAGCTCTGTGAACTACTCACCGGAGCCATCTTGAGATAGTAGATTAATCTGTATCTGATCTTTTTAACTTCTCGAGTTAAGTGAGGAATTGATGCGGAATTGTCTGACGCGAATTGTGTGCATCTGATGACTCCGAAGTCTCACAACTACTCGCTATTTTTTATAGGCAAAACAGAGGAACGAATGAGTGTGAATGAGACTGCTGTGCCACAGGTACACCTCACGTTCCTTCCGATGCAAGGTCATATACAATCAAAGAAGATATGTTCAACAGCAATTTAGAATTTTTAGTTAATTTTGTTTACTATATATATATCTACGATAATCATATAAAAATATAACATACTATAAGAGTATAAATGAATAAATATAATACTGTAACTAAATAAAAACATATATAATTGAATAACACTACTGTATACAATTTATATTCTGATTATATTTTATAAAAAATAAAAAAGTTGGCTGCAACTTAATAAAAATATCTGTCACAATAAAAAATATTTCTCTTAATTTGAAAATAATAAACATATTCTAGGAATAATATTTTCAAAATTCATGGGGCACTTAATACAAACATCTCTGTGTGACTGCATCATCTTAAATGGACCCTCATGTAAATTTCATCCGTTGGATTAGTTATAACAAGGGACCTTACCGTTGATTTTTTCTTATCTTGTGGTGGGAAGATGATTTGATTAGTTGAAATTGACGAAGACACAGTCAAGTCTGCGTGTTGGATTAGAGAAGTCAAATTCTTAGATGTTTTTTTTTCAAGTTATCATATATATAATCTGGACTATTTAATTATTAAATAATCATATAATCAAGATTACCAAGAATAAAATATAACTTAAAATTATTTGATTCAATTTTAAATGATGCAATAAAAATTTGGACGGATTGAGATTTAATAAAATTTTAAAAGTATTTTCTTCAAAAGATCAACAATTGAAAGATAATTTTGAATTTTTTTTAACCCCGAAATCATGTAAAATCAATATTCTGGATTATATATTCAATTTATTGACGTGATGAATATACTCCATTACTTGAGAATCATTCATTACTTAATAAATATAATTAAATAATATTATCTTAAATAATTAAAATTATCAATAATAATCTTGTCCTTAACGTTTGCAAATTACAACAGGTCGGAGTGGAGAAGGAAGACTTCGGACGACTTGCAGAATTGACCAGAGGAAGCTATGAGGCCACGTGGTTCAAAACCAGGCGTTTCGGACGACTTGCAGAATTGACAAGATGAAGCTGTGAGACCACGTGGTTTCAATTTGGAGCCGGTCGTCGTCAAACCGGTCCCATTTTTTCTCTAGAGATATCTATTATTTTTTAAAAATTCATTCCTAATTCGGCCATATTGTCCGACCTTTGAAGGCCCAACCAACATGACCTATACAATTGTTGGAAAATATCAAAAGAAAAATAATGAATTGAAGACGAATGGACTCTATTATAAATGAGACGTTATTCTCATATCGGAAGTTGAGAGATATTAAGACTGGTTTAAAATAAACCGTAATTACAGAAGTTTTGGATGTGCACTTGCATCGCCTACAAGATGAGTGAGAATCCAAAGTCTAGATTATACTAACCCAATATATCTCGTGTTTGAGCACTGCTTGCAAGCATCGAATGAGGATTAGGTATGCCCAAGTCGAATCAGTCAATATTTGCCACCCAAATCTTTTACTACTTGCTGCTCAAGAGTATAACGAATATATTAACATATGGTTAATAGAAAATCTATAACCTTTTGGACAGGAATAGATGACCTGCGGCTGCGGTTATCATTAATCCTAGACATTGAATATCCATTATTAGATCTTTCAAAGAAGCCTAGGGTCAACGCTCCTTTATAAGGAGGTCATCATCTTGAGCAAAGGGCAGATGGTTGAGCAAAAAGTTAACGGTACTCCATCCACTTCATTCCCCTTTTTTTTTTCTTTGTCATACACTCTATTTGGTAGATTCAACCCATAATAGCATTCGAGTATATGCTTAACAATCAGTTTGCCACAGCAACCTATGATAGGTTGAGATCTTGGTTTCGCCGTTATATCTTAGGAAATAGACGTTAGCGTGACCTTGTAACACTATCGAAGGAGATAAATCTATTTTAAGAAAACTGCATCAAACACAGACATTAACATCTTCCTTTGCTTTCTTGACAAGCTGCAAATATCCACTCGGACTTAGGCAACTCTGGCAGTCAGCCCAGTCGGGAGACATTCATCAATTGGTCAACTCGAGAGTTCGGGCCACTCGACAAGAGCACTCGACAACCCACTCAGGAGACACTATAAGTCGGGCATGCGGTTTCCCAACTCAGCATCACTTTCCTGACTTGGCAACTTGGCGACTCAGCAACTCAGCTGATTCGACACTAGACTGACTAGGTAGTTCATCACTCGGGTGACTCGGCACTCGGCACTTGGCACTCGACCGACCTAATAGCTTGGCACTCGGCTGACTCAAACTCGACAACTTAGCCAACTTGGTAGTTGGACTTGGCTTCCCATTTCGGCTCGGGAAGCAACAGGCCACCATACTTCTTGGAACTAGGAAAGCAACATCCCACTTGAACTCGGCGCTTTGTGACTATGACCATCTCAAGCACTTGACAACCTGAGCAATCGAAGACGTGGGCACTTGTCAATTAGCCTAAGATAACCAAGTAGTGCTAAGCTTGGCAGTCTGAGATTATCAGCTCAGATAATCTTGACGAATAAGTCTGAAGTTGATTTTGTTTGTAATTTCAATTTAGCAAATTCTCCTCTAAGGCGTAGATTGTCCAACAATTTTAAAATAGAATCATTTCGTTGAGATGACCACAGAAACATGCTCCTCTACCTCAATTAAAAATGTTCCAATTAACCATGGGAAAAACCTAGAGAAGTTCTCTGGGTTGAACTTCAAGCGGTGACAACATAAGATGTTCTTCTATATGACCACGTCGAACCTGATACGGTTCTCCAGAGAGGAACCTCCCAAGTATGTTGAAGATCCTACTAATGTCCAAACCATCAATGCAGTGGAGACATGAAATATTTCAAGTTACTATATCGAAACTACATCCTCAACAACCTTATTGACTCATCGTACGCTATGTATCGCATGAAGAGAATGACCAAAGAGATGTGGCAGCCCCCGGACAAGAAGTACAAAACTGAGGATGCAAGAGCCAATAAATTCGTTGTGAGTCGATTCCTATACTACAAGATAATTGACTCCAAGATAATGATAAGCCCAATCCAGGAGCTTTAGGTAATCCTACAAGAGATTCACTAGGAAAACATGATACTAAGTAAAATCTTCCAGGTGGTAGCTAGCTATCATTAAGAAGCTGCCTCTCAACTTGAAAGATTTCAAGAACTACCTAAGGTATAAATTGAAGGAGATGAATGTCGAGGAACTCGTTCTTAGACTTTGAATTGAGGAAGACAACAAGAGTTCAAAGAGAAATTTGTTCTCTCAGGCTATTATAAAAGTCAATGTGGTTGAGCATGGTAAACTGGAAGCGGAAGAATCCCACAAGATGGGACCCTGATAATGCGTAAGTAAAAAGAAATTCTCCTAGAGAAGTCTAGGTCGGCTGCCGCCCCCACAAACCTTCCCAAGCCACCCCGCTCGCAAGCAAGTAGAGCCCCGATCGAGCAAGGGATGAAGGTAGAAATTCCCCCGGTGGATAGTTAACGATGAGCACCAAAATCACCCTTGGTCGAGGAGAAGAGATCGAAGACACTTGTGGGGTGAAGGAGAGAAAGGAATCAGAGCTCTCGTCCGCCCCTTGACGTGGAGACGGCTTCCTTGGCGGAGAAAGCATAGAAGAAGAGGTGATGACTTAAATGGCTACCCATTTTATACATCACCCCTCTGGTTTTTGGGTTATCCACCTCTCACCCTTCCCAACCAAAGGGTTAAGCAACTTACACCTCCACAACAACAAGTTTATCATTCACGCCCTCTAAGTTAGGGTCTAAATTCTTTTAACCCTCATATTTTAACCCAACTGTCCGAAAATTCTAAACTCGTTCCAAGAAAAATTTCCGAAATTCTCTCAGACTAGTTTTTAGTTACTGTATTTAATATTCTATCCCACTAACAAAAATTTGATTCCTAAATTTCTTACCTAAGTGCAGCAGGTAAACAACACCCTGTTCCATCCGCTTAACTACTGAGGAATGTTACACAGGAATCGTGGGATGAATCCCAAATCTCTATCTGATAAAGTAATCGGAGGTATACTATGCAGTCTGGTAAACTCCCTGCGGTATATCTTAGCTAGGCTATACCACGGATCGATAAAAATAGACAGATTTGGTCAATTGATTGAATCAACCAAATCAAATCATGTACCATCTGAAGTCCATCCTACTATACTTCCTCACATAGGGAATTCTTCGAATGTAAGTCTACTAGCCTCTTATGCTTCCTATGGGTTATAAGTCTACTATGATACCGCTGCGTCAATCTAATGCCCTACCTTCACTTATCGACACACTAAGTGTCGAGGTAACGCACCGATACACTACCATACCTATCCTTTCTAGTATCTAGAAAAAAATCCGATATGCTCCTATTCCTCCACACACAGTTTAGGAACCCTTGACATCAAGCTTCACAAAAGGAGATAGCGAAATGCTATCTCTCATAATACCCCAAAATAATCACAAAGTGATTCTTTTATCTCTCGAAGATCATCTTCAGTGCCTTCCACCCAAAGGTGGCCTAGGCTCGTTAGTGAATGGCAACAGTGTAAAACATGGATCCAAAGGTACCTTCTTGGTTATCCAAATCAAGTATAACTGCTAATCCTTAATTGTCAAGCAACTAACTCTACGCTATACCTATTAGTACCATTCATCTATCTGAATTACTTCCGAGGTTATCTAACCAACTAAGAGTGATCCATGATCAAAAGACCCACAGAATAGAATACCTTAAGGCTCTATCAACTTAGACAACAAGTTGATGACACTATCTCTTCTGCATCATAGCAGATCATGTACCCAAACGTGCCATTTGGGTTATCTACCTAGACATGAACAACCTAAAGGTCTGGAACTCCATGACCTAAGGTAAATTGATCCTATATTGATCGAGCCAATTACGGTATGCAAACTATAGCTCTCTCCCAACTAGTAGTAGCTAATACTGGTACTACTAGTAGTATGGTAGAAGATTTCCTAAAGACTGAAATATTTAACCTTCAGTAGGTTGCTAACAGGTTCGACCCTAGCTTTCGGACTTTGCGGTTGGTGCTACTAGAGAATCGACATTCTCCACTCTAAGGTCATGTCCTCAACGTGTCAACTAGTCGTTTCCATGATCGATCTCGACCACGATTGAAAATTGAATGGATTGATTACATGTCATCGAACTAAAACCAAGTCTATGAATACCCATCCCTCATGTATAGAAGCCGATATACAAACCCAACAAATAGGAAAATATCTAACCAACCTTAAACAAGGTAAAGAATATGAATGCTAAGATAACCATAAGAGAGATCCCTTACTCTCGTCGCTTAGAGAAGTCCCATCGCTGCCAACTCCCAAACCAAGACCATGTCAAGAAAACAACTCCATAAAACTCTAAAAATACCTAGGTAGACCTCGCAACCCTGGCTCTAATACCAAATAAATTGTCATGCCTGAGGAGTCGTATGTCCAATAAAAATAGGACAGTGCATCCCCTATATAGTGGACATCTGAGACATATATACAAGGTCAATATGGCCACAATAATATCCACAGCTAACACGGGTGGCAACAGTAACAAAACGAAAAATTAATCAACTCAAAAATATATTCTAGACTTATCAAACCACGTGTCGGCATAGTTTACCACACAAAGCAACACAACATGCCCAACCGGGGCTCAAAACATATAAGCCACATAAGAACACATCACAATATAAATCCATAGGACCAAAAAAAGTACAAAAGTACCAACGGAATACAAAACCAAAATGACTCAATGTGTAGGTACCGGCTGCCTGGTCATCTCCTGGTGACTCCAAGTATATCAACCTGAAAACCAAAGACATAGCAAACGGAGTTGAGTTCGGGTAAACACTGCGAGTATAGAGATACAAATATGCATGACAGTAATAAACTATACAAACAATATAAAATCATCATGATACAGTCTCATGGTAGCATCAAAAAATGCATAACTGAAACTCTAAGTAAATAACATACCAGCATTAGTCTATCCTGGGGGTAGCAAGATCATAAACCCAAAATCCCACCATGGTACTCTCGTACCATACAAGCAATGCAAGGTCACCTACTCATATGCAATATATCACCTGCATGCATATGTCCAACACATGTAGCATCCATAGCTCCAACCAAATGCAGCAAACACAACTGAATGCAATAACTGTATCATATTAATATGATACAATGACCCGATCTGTGCGCACTCCACCTACCACTAGTGGCCTGGTGGATAGGATGCAGGAAAGACAAAGACTCGTGGCATATTAATAAAGCCCAATACTCGTGACTATGCAAGATAAAACCTAGCACTCATGGCTATGCAAGAGGAAGCCAACACTCATGGCTATGCATGATAAAGTCCAATACTCATGGCTATGCAAGATGAAATCTAACACTCATGGCTATGCATGATAAAGCACAACACTCATGGTTATACAGGAAAACCAAGGCATGACTGACGATCCGTCTCAACTACCAGGGAACCGAGGATTAACACATACGACAACAATAGAGACATGATTGATGACCCGTCTTGATCACTTGGGAGCCAAGGGTCGATAACATGCAACAACACCAGAGATAATTGGATCCATGACAATTGATTGCTTGTCCTTGAGATAATCGAATTCATGTCAATATAGTCTCAAATTTTGATACTCTTATTCTATAGAATATATATATGCATGCATGTATATAGAAGTTATTGTTATGTTATACCTGGCATTGATTGATCATTGGATATATTTTACCTGTAGACCTAGTCACATGATTGATAGGTCAGGATATATGATTTGGACCTATGCATAGCATATGGTTGATGATCTAATGGGTGTTGTGGGTATTAGTATCATGCACCATTCTTGTATTGTTGCATAGATGTTGACCCTTGGCTCCCTTGTGGCTGAGACGGGTCATTAGTCATATTAATTTTGTTCAATCGGTCACTCAGGGGTAAGTTGTTGTCGGAGAGTGTGTGCAGTTGTCTAGTTATGCCACGCTCGACCACTCAGGGGTAGTGGTAGATCGGAGCTATCTGCAGATTGTGTACCCCTTCTTCGTTGTTATGAGGTTTTTTAGAGTGGTACTCCCTCATCTCTTGAGGTAGGAGTGTGGTACTCCACCTGCATCCTATCCACTCGACCACTCTAGAGCAGTGATAGCAGAGTGTGTATAGTTGTCACAGTCCTACCCACTCGATCTCACATATGAGATGTGACGGTGGCTTGACTAGCGTCAGGAGTGACTCATGATATTGCATTATGTGCATATGATGCATCATTACATTTGCTTTTGTTTGCTGCATTTGACTGAGCTATGGTTGTCGCATATGGTTGACATGTATATATAGGTGGTATATAACATATGGTTATGTGACCTTGCATTGCTCGTGTGGTATAAGCGTACCCGTGGAGGATTTCCTGGGGGGTTTGACCTTATTACCCCATAGATTGGCCTGACTCTGATTTGTTCATTCATTCAGTAGTTTAGTTATGTTTTTGATACTCCTATGAGACTGTATCTAGTTTAATTCATACTGCTTGTGATACCTTATTTAATGCTATGCATATCATATCTCTATACCCGTGGAGTTCACCCGAACACACCACCGTCACTTGTATTTTTATTTTCAGATTGATACTAATATATTTGGATTCGTCAAGGGAGAACCCGATAGCCAATCCCTACATGTAGTGCTGATTTGATTTTGTACTTCGTTTGTACTACTGTATTTCTTTTAGTCTCATGGACTTGTATTGTATTTTCTTTCGCTTGTGGTTGTGTGTTTGTGAGCCCCAGATGGGCCTATGGTGTTGTTTTGTGATGTAAGTCATGCTAACATATAGCTTTAGCAAGTTTTGGTTATGTCTATGTTGTTTTACTTTTTGAATTTATTGTTGATGCCAACCTGTGGGTTGAGGTTATTATGGTGGTTGTGTTGGCGTTATATACAGTATTCATATGTCCATCGTACAGGGGAGATGTTGTCCATTTTCATCGGACTTGCGACTCCTCGGAGCATGACAATCGAAGGATACAATGATGAGAATTAAATATCTAACATGAAAGACTCTAAGTATATGAGTGAATATTTATTCACTTTACGAGGTGTATCAATTTTATGAAAATCTAATAAGAAAACTGTAGTGGCCTCGGCCTCTCTGGTCCCCGCAGGCAACTCTCTAGGCCGGCGACCCTACGGTCTTCCCACTCTCGGCAATGAGTTTTTGTCTTCCCCAGATTCGAACCCTAGACCTCCAGGACAAGTACAAAGGTTCCTTGAATCTGGTCACTTGGCTACCAGATTCAAGGAACCTTTGTACTTGTCCTGGAGGTCTAGGGTTCGAATCTGGGGAAGACAAAAACCCATTGCCGGGAGTGGGAAGACCGTAGGGTCGCCGACCTAGAGGGTTGCCTGCGAGGACCAGAGAGGTCGAGGCCGCTACGAAAACTACAATAACCAGTTCCATAATAGAATGAGTTTGTAGCTCTTGACAAATGTGATGAAGAGGGTGAATGACTATGATAATTTTTAGAAGATGTTCCTAAATGGTTGAAACCTGTGCCGATAATTTGCATAGAATGAGATAGTCAATTAACAATTGGCTAAGCACTGAGCTATCTATATAATGATAAGTCTAAACATATATGTTGTAGGTACAATACTATTAGACAACTACTCTTCATGAAAGTTATCACGGTTGATTATGTAAAGTTAAAGGATAACATAGAAGATTTGTTAACCAAAGGGTTAAATATAGAGTTAATTGTAAGCTCATCATGAGGGATGAGTTTGATGCCACTGAAAAATATTGGTGTAAAGAAAATCTAACCTATGCAGACTGAAGGTCTCAAGTGTTGGGGTAATCTATGGTCTGAAGTGACCATGTGTTTTGATGTTTGGGCAAAGGGTTTAAGTTAGGTTTACCCTTGTGATTGATATGTATATTTGAGTGTGTAGGTTTGCAGGATACACATGGACTTAGCTGGACGACTTCGGGTCCGGTGAAGGATGGTGAGAGAAGACAAGCCATGGGCTTGTATGCATCTAAGGGACCATGGACAAAGTAAGGACGATGAGCCGAGGGAAGCGAACTTCGAGGCATACATGAAGGATGACATGGGAGATAGGCCGTGGGCTTGCATGCATCTAAAGGACGAGAGCCAAAGTCAAAGAGGGTTTGAAGGCAACGGATTAGGGCTGCTAGATGAAGAGTCAGCTGAGTTGTGAGGGTTCGAGTGCTGAGGGAAGTGTACTCGGGAAATCTTAGGGTTCGAGTGCTGAGAGAATTGTACTCGGGAAGGGAAACCTTAGGTTTAGGGGTGGACCAGTTGACTGATGCTTGATCAGTCGACTGATGAAGTCCATAGAAAGATCAGTCGACCGCCCTTGGAGCAATCGACTGATAGCAACTAAAATTCGAACGTTGGGTTGTAACGTTTGAATCTAAGTGGGACCAGTCGACTGGTGCTTGACCAAGTCCAACACAAAGCAACAACGGAAGAAAATAATAGAAAATACTACCAACAAACTAGACGATAAATCTCGAAGACATCTCGACAAGTACGTGAACTGGGACAGGCTGTCGGGCACGCTCCAGTCAATCATCCTGAAATAAAAAAAACAAGGAGCTAACGGTATGAGTCATAGAACTCAGCGAATATCTCATCATATATATACAAGATAGTCAAATATAACAACAGTGTAATAGACTACCGAAATCATACGTGCACAGACAATATATAGAAAAGCTGCAAGAGAACAATAAGAACTACCATACCAATATCGCAGAGTCGCCAAGACCAGACATAAGGGTCTTTTGTAAGCGCATGTCAATCATATGCAGCATCAAATAAAAACAAGCACAGGTAAAGGCAAAATAAATGAATACACAAGGTGCAATGACATGGTCACCCCTGCCGTCGGTCAGACATCGTCACCTATGTACGGGAGGAAGCTGAGCGGAGGCCACCCTCCAACGTAGGGTTGTGACTGCCGTCCATACTATGCCATCACTACTCCTGAGTGATCGAGTAGACGGAATGCTGTCGGTGTAACACCCCTACTCCATGACCTATCCTAGCGATATCTCTATCAGCCTAAGACCATCTGTGGAGGACATCTCTGTCTGAGTGTTACCCCTACCCCATGTGTATCAATGGGGGAGAGACCTCTCCCTCTCATCTCCTGGTATCTGGACAACTCAAGGAGGGACATCTGCCTGCTATCACGCTCCGATTCACTAACCCATGAGTGCACGAGCGAAGCAGCACAGAGCACACTACCCATACTCCGTCAACCACTAACCCATGAGTGGTCGTATGGGTAGGTCAGTATGACTGTCGACCTAGCTCACCCAAAAGGGGCCCCTGATCGACAGTGATGCACAGTGCACGATGATGCATAACACTGGTCAAACAACATCCACTATCTAGTCCACCTATATCAACATGATATGCAAGGTTCGTGGATAATGTACCATAACCTAAGTCCTAAAGGTATAGGTATCACAAGTCAGTTGTGGCACAAACAACATCAACAAACAAATATAAGAGTCATGTCACAATCTATTACGCTATTGCTAAATAAGCATATCAAGTATATATATATCTGTGACAATTCTAAAAGAAGAGTCAGAGATATCCGCCTCAATACAACTAAGTCTGGGCACGATGGAACCCCCGTCCAAAAATAATATCCGTAACAGGTGTACTCCAATCAACGTCCTGCACCAAAATAAATAACAAATACAATTTAGCTATTTATATTCCTTATTAAAATAATCTAACCCAACCAATCAAGTTTGGGTTCGGATTAGGTCTAACCTAAAACCTAACCCAATCCAAATCAAGACTAATCAAATCCCAAATCCAGATTAGCACCAACCCTAATCCAATACCCCAATACTCCAAACAACCTACCATCTCAACCCTTCGGCCATCTCAAAACACATCAGAAATCATACCTTCCAGGACAAATTCCAAACACCCGAACACCTGTTTGCATCAGCTACTCTCAACATGGGATCTAAGCACTTAACCCAACTGCCGAATCCAAATAAGAATAGAAACATACAAACCATAAGCAAGGGTAGCGAAATCTCAAACTAATCCAAATAAAGTAGCAATAAGGGACTCATGGGAGAACCCTAAACCACCAAAAACCCAAATCTAAGCATGATCAAGATGATCAATCGCAGAAACTGAATTGCCCAAGACACACTCGGAACACCACCAACTCACAACACTGAATCACGGCAGGAATCAACCAGAGAACTAATCACAAGATTAGACATCAACCAAGATCAGAGACTGAAATCGCAACTCGGATCGAAACCATCATCCCTTACCTGAGGATTCGTCTGTCGTCCACCTCTGTAAAGAACCGAAGCAGAACAATGGTCGCGCACAAAATCGTACCGACCGGAGGATAGTGGTGCCCCTAGACCACCGGATCTCTGCTAGCACAGCGACACCAGAGCGTGGAAGAACGAGATCCACTCCATCTTCCCAGTTGCGTCGCCGAGAAGGAGATGATCAGCGCTTGGCTGCGATCTAGAGCACGCGAGGGAGAAGAAGTGGTCAGCGCTTGGCTTGGCTGGGATTTTAGGGCTCGCGAGGGAGACTCGGGAAGAAACGATCGAAGAGGGAGGAGAGAAAAAGATGGCTCAAGCGACAAGAGAAGAGAAGGTGCCAGCGCGAGGGCTAGGGCTGCGATAACATTCGGCCACAAGGAATTTAATAAAAGGTTGCCCACTTTGCAAGCAGGCCCATCCAATTTTGGCTATTCACATAACCACCCTTGATTTAGGTTATTTAACATTTAAGCCCTCCAAGTCTAGGGAAATTTATCTTTTAGTCCCTAAATTTTCAGTATTTAATATTCTCCCCCACTAATAAAAATTTGGTCTCCAAATTTCGTAGTCCCATGTGCTAGGTACGATCAAATAGTACAAACTACTGAACGAATCACTCACACGTACCTCAATCAAACACGTGGGTGATGCAAGCTCGGATAATATCCTCGAGCTCCCAGGTTGCCTCGCATCCAGTGGTGCTACCATCCAACTCTGACCAGCCGGATCGTCTTGTTCCGTAGCGGACGCTTCCGGAATCCCAAAATCCGTACAGGTACCTCCTCATAAGTAGCGTCAGGCTGGAGCGGAATCAGCACCTCGGATAAGATGTGTGTGGCGTCTGGCACATATCCTCTAAGCATAGATACATGAAACATGTCGTGGATGTCGGTCAAGGACGGTGGAAGTGCAAGGCGATAAGCTATAGCTCCAATCCTCTCCAGAATCTGGAACGAACCAATATACCGTGGAGCTAGCTTACCTTTGAGGCCAAAACGTTTCACCCCCTTCGTGGGTGAAACTCGTAGAAAAATATGATCCCCCACAGCAACCTCTAAGGGTCTGTGTCTCCGATCAGTATAACTCTTCTGGCGATCCTGTGCCGCTGATAATCTCTGTCGGGTAGTCCGTACTAACTCTGCCTCATGCTGAACTCTCTGGGGTCCCAGCAGCTGGGTCTCTCCGACCTCATCCCAAAGGGCGGGTGTCCTGCACGCCCTACCATACAACGCCTCAAACGGTGTCATCTGTATCGCCGAATGAAAGCCGTTGTTGTAGGCGAACTCTACCCAATGCAAATGGTCCTCCCAGCTACCCCCAAAGTCCATCACACACGAGCGCAGTAAATCCTCCAAGGTCTAAATAGTACGTTCTGACTAACCATCTGTCTGGGGATGAAAAACTATGCTGAGACGAGCTCTGTACCCATAGCCCTCTGCAGACTCTGCCAGAACCGAGATGTAAAACGCGGATCCCTATCCGAGATAATACTCAAAGGAACGCCGTGCAATCTGATTATCTCCCGACAATACATCTCTGCCAATTTATCGAGAGAATTCGTCCTCCGGATAGCTAAGAAGTGAACAGATTTGGTTAGTCGGTCCACGACTACCCAAATCGCATTATAACCTCTCCTAGTCCTCAGCAAACCCACAACGAAAATCCATGGTGATATATTCCTACTTCCACTCGGGAATGCGAATCCTCTGGAGGAGTCCAGCAGGTCTCTAGTGCTCTGCCTTAACCTGCTGATAAATGAGACATCTAGCAACAAACTCCGCGATGTCTCTCTTCATGTCGTTCCAACAATAGGAAAATCTCAAATCACAGTAAATACGAGTGCTACCCGGATGAATAGCAAAACGTGATCGGTGAGCCTCCTGCAGCAACTCCTCTAAGATAGGGTGTGCCTCTGGTACACACAACCTCTCTCGGAAGTACAGAACACCCTCCTCCTCACATGTGAAATCCGACTGCTCTCCTGAAATCGCCTGGCTACCCAGAAACTGAATGTGCTAGTCAATGGCCTGAGCCTCTCTGATCCTCGACCAAATCTCTGACTGAGCCATCAAAGTCACTAGCAGTCCTCTCTGTCCGAGACTGCTCCTCTAACCCTAGCTCAGAGAAAATCTAAATCAAATCTGTGACCATCACACTGTGGCATGTCAAAACAGCTCTAGACTTCCGACTGAGGGCGTCAGCAACTACATTAGCTTTCCCAGGATGATAGCTAATGGTGCAATCGTAATCCTTCAGAAACTCCATCCACCTCCTCTGTCGGAGATTCAGCTCTCGCTGATTGTATAGATATTGAAGGCTCATGTGGTTTGTGAAGATCTAGAAGATGACCCCATACAAATGATGCCTCCAGATCTTCAGCGCACAAATGACAGCGGCCACGCCTAAGTCGTGAATGGGTTAGTTCCTCTCATACTCCTTCAGCTGCCGTGAAGCATAAACAACCACCCGTTCAAGCTGCATGAGTACCGCGCCCAGTCCCAGGAGAGATGCATCAGTATATAGAGTGAGTTGTAGGAATGGAGCAAAGAAGGATAAGAAGCATATAATTTGCTTCACGTGTGGTGAGCATGGACACTACCACACCAAGTGCCCAAAGAAAGGAGAAATCAAGAAATTGACGCACTTAAAGAAATTGGAAAAGAAGAGGAGCTCAAGTCAAGGGGGAGCTTCAAAGCTAAAAGGGAAGGTAATCCCTTATTTAAAATTAAATCCAATTTCTAATTCTTATATGCTTGTTAAGAATAATCATAGATTTAGGTATGATGATAAGAATAGGGTTAACAAGGTAGATAATGTAAGATCGTTTCTGGTACGCTAGAAGGGGGGTGAATAGCGTTTCGCGAACCCCTTTCTCCTACAAGATTGTTAGCGCAGCGGAAATACAGATAAAACAATAAATACAATGCTAACAAACCGTATTTAGTTGGTATCCACCCCGGTCGGGTGACTAATCCAACAATCCGTCGGTGGATCAATCCCCGGATAACCTCCGGCTAGAACGTGTTGCTCCTTGTGGGTGGAGAAACCTCTCCACAATCATCAAACACTTTCCTGAGCACACAAGACTACTACCTTGCCTTAGCCAAGCAAGATTCGTCAAGAAACTCAGCCACCACGAAGTCCTCTTTAAATAGGACTCGGGGCTGATTTCTCGCTACCAGTCGACTGCCCCCAGGGCAGTCGACTGGTGCCAGCCAAATTTGACCATTGACACCCCCATCGTTCGAATTTGCCAGCTTACCAGCCACCTACCAGTCGACTGCCAAAATGGCAGTCGACTAGCCCATCGTCCAGAACCTACTGTGAGTTTCTGTTTGTGCTGGCAGTCGACTGTTATAACACCAGTCGACTGCTCAACCTCTACAAACACTCTGTCTCACTCTCTTGACCCTCGTCGACATGTGCCTTCAAGCATTCTCCCTTGGCTTGCTCCTTGAAGTCCTCTTCCACCGGCTATCGTCCCTCGAATGTGCACCCAAATCCTCGACCTGCCTCCATGCCACCCTTCACGTGTGCCCTTTGAAGTCCACTTCTCAGCTTGCCCTTGGAGTCATCTTCCCTCGGCTCTTATCCCTTGCCTTAGCTGACTCTTCACCAGCAGCCTTGACTATTGCCTTCGCGCCCTCTTCATCTTCGGCCCTCGTCCCTCGGATGCACACAAGCCTCCAGCTTGTCTCCATGTCATCCTTCACGTACGCCTCGAAGTCTGCGCCCCTCGGCTCATCCTCCCTGCTATATCAAGTCCCTCGGGTGCACACAAGCCTCCAGCTTGTCTCCATGCAACCCTTCACCATACCGAAACCGTCCAGCCAAGTCAATATGTGTAAACCTGTACAACCTGCACACTCACATACCCATATTAGTACACAAGGGAAAACCTAACTTAAACCCTTTGCCCAAACATCAAAACACAAGGTCACTCCGGACCTTAGATTGCCTCAACAGATAATTCTAGGAAATCATTACCTAAAGCTAGACCAAGAAAGACCCAAACTACCATGCCTAAGGGAAGGAAGGTGGTTAATGATCAAGGCACAAATCCCAAGAAGGGGAGACATATGCCCAGGAAAGTGGGTAGGTCTAGGGATGTCCATGGTGGACATGTTAACTCTAGGGTTAGAGCTCTAGAGTTAGAAAATCAAGTCTTGAGGGCAAGACTTGAAGAAATGGAGAAAACCCTAGATAGATTCACTATTGGATCTAAGGGTTTACGTATGGGGTTGAGTAGTCAAAACCCCAACAATGATAGATCAAGTCTAGGAGACCGATCTAAGTTCTCCGATGCTAACGAAAAGAAATATACTAGGGTAGCATATAACTACGGCAAGGAGGGTAAGTCAAAAAATAGCAAGGGAATGCCATTTAAAAGCAAGAAAATAGTCTTAACTAAGGACAAGGGGTCCAAGGTTAAGAAGGTTAAGGGTGTGGGCCAAAAGTCACCGGAGGTACACCAGTGTGGCCTTGTGTTTATAAGTGAGTCACCTAGGGAGGTGGCTAAGGCTAAGAGCTCAAGGGGGAGCTTAGGAGTCAAGTTGGGACCCATGGTCTTTGGATCCCAGGAGGATTTCTCTCGGAAGTCTAGATGGGTCATGAAGTGTGCCAAAGGATGTGGAGATGGATTTCAAATCTCAATCCTAGGGATTTGGCACAATGAGTTTAAGTCTCATGCATGAAATATGACATTGGGGGTCATATAGCATGGAAGTTGGTTTTTGATGTGTAGATGCCATATAAACAAATGTTAGGGATGCATTGTGATTTGGTATGGGCAGAGACATCAAGAGGAGGTCAAAACTAGGACTTTAGGTCAAGGTTCAATTGAACCATTTAGATAGTTTTGAGTTTTGTGTCAATCTTGGGATTGGTGATAGATACATTTCTGAATGTATTTTTCCTAAGCAAACTTCTCCACAAAATTTAAGAATTTTTGGAGATGTGTGAAATTTCTGGTGCATTTCTGAATTTCAGCTCAGAAGCTGAAATGTTCAGACTAAGACGTGTCAGTCGACTGCCCCAGGGGGCAGTCGACTGATCTTTATGAGGGATTGCAATTCGAAGGCACCAGTCGACTGATAGCTGTCTCAGTCGACTGGTCCTTCTGGTTCCTGATTTTTGGGAGATTTTCAGAAAAAGAAGGTATCCTTCATTGATACCAAGGGGTAATAGGTATTTGGTACCCTAGGACTTCCAGTTTTGAATTATCAGGATTTTCTAACTCAGACTATGTGGGCTGTAAACTTGATTGAAAGAGTATAAGTGGTAGTTGTCAATTGCTAGGTCAGAGTCTAGTTAGTTGGTGCAGTAGAAAGCAACATTGTGTTGCCTTATCTACAATTGAAGCAGAGTATGTTGCATAGGTAATGTGCAGCTCAACTCTTATGGATGATGCATACTCTTAGGGTGCGTTTGGTTAAAGTTATCATATATAACCTTAGTTATGTGATTACCAAGTAATCGCATAACTAAGGTAATAGGGAATGAAACATAACCTGAAGTTGTTTGGTTCAATTTAGGTAATCAAATAAAATCTTGTTTGTTTGGAGGTAATAGTCTATAACATAATATAATATTTTACCATATTGCCCTTTTGAATTTATTTAGATAATTTTATTAAAATATTAAATTAAAAAAATATTCGTCGGCGTCAACGTTGACCGTCAGTGTACGTGTAGGCAGCCGATGTGCAACACCGGCGACCGGCTGTCAGCGCCGAACGCCGGCGATCGACGTAGATCGCTGGTGGCTACCGATTGGCTGTCGACATCGACCGCCAACGATCGGTGCCGACCGCCGATCATCGGCAGTGGTCATTAGTCGCCAGGCGCCGGCGGTGGTCGTCGGTCACCGGCCGCCGGCGGGGGTTGCCGGTCGCCAGCGGTGGTCGCCGGTCGTCGGCGGTGGTCGCTAGTCACCGGCGGGGGTCACCGACCGCCGACGGTGGTCGCTGGTCATCGGTCGTCGGTCACCGACCGTCGGCCATTGGCGGTGGTCGTCGGCGGTGGTCGCCGGACGCCGGTGGTGGTCGCTGGCCGTCATTGTCGGTCGTCGGCCACGAATAATATTTTCGGAAGTTAATAAATTGTAATGGTTATTTTCTTCTTAAATGTAAATATTGGAGGATAATTTTGGAAAGATAAGTTTCATAACCCCGGAATCAAGAAAAACCTTACTTTTCTAAGGTTTTCCGATTCCTGATTGCATGACCCTTTTGCTGACGTGTCGGACATCGATCATTACTTGGGAATCGCTAATTATCTAAACCAAACAAGATTTTCATTGATAACCTTGGATGGATAACCAAGGTTATCAAGGATAACCCCCAACCAAACACACCCTTAAGGATTTTAACCTAGACTATACCCAAACTAATGTCTTTATTGATAATATCAATTCAATAAACCTTACTAAACACCCAATCCACCACTCTAGGACTAAACATATCGAAGTGAAACATCACTTTGTTAGAGACCACGTAGCTAGGTGTGAAATTGTCCTTCAACATGTAGAGTCCAAATCTAACTTAGTAGACATTTTCACTAAACCCTTACCTGAGTCCGAGTTCAGTTCATTAAAAAGGTAGCTTGGTATGTGCTTAGTAGAGTAGGAATTCAAATATTTGATTTGAATTCGAACATCAAAACTGTTGGTGCAAGATGCATCAGTGATGTCCTCCTATAAGGGTTTTAATGTTTGACAATATGCTTAAGTCAGTGATACATTGAACAAGGGAAGGGTGAGTGAAGAAAAGAGTACCAAAGTGAACCAAAGTCCTAGTTAACCTAGGCACTAAGTCCTGGTTCTAAGAATTGGGCACTAAGACCTGGTGAGTGAAGCTGGGCACTAGGTCCTGGTTCGTGGAATTGGGCACTAAGTCCTGGCCGAGGGCTGGGCACCTAAGACCTGACCGAGGGTTGGGCACCAAGTCCTGGTTCGTGGAATTGGGCACTAAGTCCTGGCCGAGGGCTGGGCACCTAAGTCCTGGACCTAGGGTTTGGGCACGAAGTATTGGTCCGAGGGATTGAGCAACATAGCTGAGCGACGACTAAGGATAGAAGTAGAGATGGGTCAAGGTTCGGACATCTTGAGATTCGAGAGTATCGAAGGCTAGCAAAAGTCCACCCGAATGGACTGGGTGACAACCGTCTCCTGAGAGGAGTAGGTTGAAGGCGCGTTCCCAGGGGTGGGAACTTAGGCGTCGGTTCGACCTAGGGTTTCGCGGAAATCCGAAGTTAGAACCATTTCGTTAAGGCTAAGATTGTATATGTGTTTGCTTGTATTTATGTATCTTGCAGGTACCTAAAACTGAAGACAAAGCAAGCAAACAAAGGCTGGAAAAAGGGCTCCTGGGCGCCCCCATTGAAGGAGGCACCCCAATGGACCCAGGCGCCTCATTGAAGCAGGCGCCTGTGTTCAATGAGGCGCCTCAATGATACAGGGCGTCCTGGATGAAGGCTTTATTCAGTACTGCGAGTTCGGCGCGAGGATGGAGTTTGACCAAGCCCTGTGAGGCGCCCCATTGATCACAGGCGCCCCAATGAAGGCTATAAAAGGGGCTTCAACCCTCAGCTTAATACACAACTTCCAAGATTCATTTTGAGCTTTCTGACTGACGACAACGCGCTAACGACGAGGCTCTGCAACCAAGGAAGCTCCGGGAGGAAGTGCGCGGCACTTCGGAGTTCCAGATAGGCCGAGTCTTTGACTCTTTTGGTTTGATTTACATTCAGTACTCAATTTTGTTACATCCTTTTTGTTTGTAATTGTGCACTGTAAGATGGGTTTCTCCGCCTCTGGAAAGTCCGGAAAGGAGACCATTAGTAGATGGGCGTTCTCGTGCTTAGGCCTTGGATGTACTGACCTTGGGGGGTTGGGAACCAAGTAAATCTCGTGTGCATTTTTGTGTTGTCTTTATTTTCGTTCTTTCTATTTTCCGCTGCACTAACTCTGAGTCTAGAACGAAAGTCTACGAAAGACGAATTTCCGTGAGAAGTTTTTACGGTCGATATTCACCCCCCTTTATCGACGGCACCGATCCAACAAAAACTTTTTTCTTTAAAATGGTTTCAAAAACTTTTTCGCAAATTTCAAAACTTTGCTTTCAAAATTCGTTACATTAATTTTTCGTTACTTAGTTTTATTTTAACTTTAAAACTACCCCTTTCAAAACTAGGGTCTTTCTTCGACATGGACTTAGCTTAGGTTTAACCATAGTTTGCATGCTCCTATTGATTTAGAAGCCAGCATCTCACAAGCACATTAGGATTAACTTGTTTGACAACCTAGATTGAGTTGAGATACTTAAGACTGTTGTCCTAGACTTAGATGCTTCAAAATTAGTGCATCATCATAAGTTGGGGGCATTATAAATACAATTCAAATTAATCAAGTCAGGTATTCTAGCTAACTGAGCTGATTTATGAAATACACTTGACTTGACTAACCCAAGTGAAAACTGTTGTATATTATAGTTAGTAAGTAGCTAAAAGGTTAGACATTTGCCTAAAAGTAATTGATTTTATTTTTGAATATTTAAAATTATTTTTAATTTTTTCTCATGCTTGGACTCAAAATAAAGGTGCCCAGACTTAAGACTTAGTCTAGACTTAACCTTTGTTATTGCATAAAATTACTCGCTCTGATACACTTAATTTTTTTTTGTGAATAATTTAGTCATTTTCTTTCTACTCTTACCCTTATATTACCTACATAATTTTGATATATAGCATAGGGGGAGAGAAAGAAAATAGTTTAAAGTTATAATTAGAAAAATTCAAGTTTTTCAAAATGTTAGTATTTTTCAAAGAAAATCAAGTTTTTCAATGTTTAGTATTTTTCAAACTGTAAAGAAAATTTTAAAATGTTTTGAAAAGAAGAATTCAAAATTCAGAATTAACTTTGTCATTCAAAACTAAGTTTTTAATGCTTAGAAATTTTGTTTGTATTTTTGAAAAACTCTTCCATACTTAGTTTTTGAAAAGCACTTAGTTTTTCCAAACGAATGTTCTAACAAATTTTTTTCTTAACAGCTTTTCAAAAGTTAACTTATTCTCTAAATTTTTACTTAAATAAGACTAAGTCTATTTTTAGAGATATACTCTCCTCTATAAACACAATTGTTAAATGATCTAGGGGGAGATAACTAATTAAGGGTGAGAGCTTAAAAGAAGAACTTAATTTCCTTTCCCTGTTAAAGCTTATTTTTAGCTTAACTTTGAACTGGGTTACCATAATTAAAAAGGGAGAGATTGTTGGTGCCGGAAGCACCAGATCGAACCTTATTTTGATAGGTGGCAAAGGGTTTAAGTTAAGCTGGTATTGTGTACTAATGGATTTGTGGAGTTTGCAGGAAAGTCCTAGGTAAGCTAGGCAAGAAGTCTTGACCTGCAGGGTTGAGCACGAAGTCTTGGTCGGGGATCGCGCAACGAAGACTTGGCGAGTGAAGCTGAGCACGAAGACTTGGTCTAGGGGATCGAGCAGAAGACTTTGCCGAGCGGGGATCGCGGACAGGAGTCGAGACGGGTCGAAGTCGAACGTCGTCGAGTTCCGAATTCTCGGAGGCAGAGCAAAAGTCCAATCGGAGGTTCCAGGTGGCAACAGGTAAACTCTCCTGAGAGGAGTAGGTGAGGACGCGTTCCCTGGTGAGGGAACAGTAGGCGTCGGTTCGACCTAGGGTTTTAGACGAAACTTGAAAGTCAAGACCAAGACAGAACTGGCTGTGTTTCATATATGCTTCATTTATATATTATTGGATGTTTGGAACTAACCCATGTTGCAGCTGAAAAAGTTGAAGCAGCTTGACTAGGGCGTCTGAATGGGACTCAGGCGCCTGAAAGTTGGAAGACGGAGGTTGAGCTGGCGCAATGGTCAGACTAACGTGGCGAGTGCTGAGTGGAGGATCCATATCAGCACTCAGGCACTTGAAAGGGACTTAGGCACCTGACCAGGATAGAGTTTGACTGTGCAGCAGATAAAGTTTTCGCTCGATTCACTACGACTAGGGTGCCTGAATGGCCTTTCAGGCACCTGGGTAAGTAGTATAAAAAGGGGTCGAGAGCAGCAGTCCAAGATATCAATTCAATCACTGCGATTAGTTTCTTCTTCTATGTGCTACGCAACTGATGTTCAGACAACGCCGAAACGTCGTCCGACTCTCCGAACGAAGACCTGTTCTCACACTTCAAGAGTCGATATTTTCTTATTGCATACGTTAATTTGTAATTTGTAAACTTTGTTGCGATTTTTAGTGACGCCCAAAGTAAATGATCAAGGATCGTGGGTCTTGCAGTAGAAGTCGCTCAAGCCTCCGAAGCAAGTAAAACCAACTCGTGTTAGCGATCTTGATTTATGGTTTATTTCCGCTCTATCTCTCTAACTCTTACGCTTATTCTCAAAGTTTCCGCTGTGTACTTTATCGCTTAATAATTTAAGTATTAAATCCGAAATTTTTAACGAAGTGATATTCACCCCCTCTCTATCACTCATCTCGATCCTACAGAAACTTGGCTTAAACTTGGTTTGTTTAGATATTATCGAGCTCTTAATTCAAGTTTGGCTTGATCTTGGTTTGTTTAGATGTTATCGAGCTCTCAATTCAAGCTTGTTTGATTATTCAATACTTTTGTTTATTTGATTAATTATTGAGCTTGATAATTCAAACCTATTTATTTTATTTTATTTTATTATTTGTTTATTTAGGATTTTGATAAGAGTTTTATTAATGAACATGATTTGTGAACATTGTTCATGAATGTTGTTTACGAATATTGTTCACAAATATTATTCACAAATATTATTCGTGAACGTTGTTCAAAACATTATTTATGAACATTAACGAGCTAAATACATAGTGTTGAAGTTTGTTTATTTAGTTTAACGAGTTGTTTAAGCTTGTTTATTTAATTAATATGTGTATATTGAACGAACATAAGCAAACTCTTACCAAGCCGAAGACCAAGCTTGTTCGCGAATATTTGGTTCATTTACATCCCTAACAGCTTCTGCAAATACTTTTGTTAGAGTAGGTGCCCTGTAAGCTAATTGTTGGCTAGGACTTTATTGACTCTTGTAATAAACATTCTTTATTTTAATATAATTCTACTTAGTATGATATTTACTTTATCTAAATACCCATGCTAGATGTATAGATAAAGTTCTTGAATAACTATATTGAGCTGTGATGGTATATATGATGATCATCATGAAATATATCAATATTCACTGTATCTTTTAAAGAAGTTTCTAGTTAATTGTGTTACATAATAAACAAGGATAATAGGTCGCTCGAGTTAGAGACTAGGATCTGTGATGTAGTACACCATGTTTCATTAGTTAGTACATAGAGATGTTCAAACATACAAATGGATGCTTATACGATGAGTTCATCGAATAACCCTCATATGGATTTTTCAAGTAGTTATCATTTATCAAGTGGATAAGTCCTTGGTTATTAGTGTCCACTAGTAGTCCTTTTAATCCGGGATAGCACTTAGACTCTATATGCTGGGGCAGCACTTTAACTCATTTACCGACTAGATTAGGGTCATTAGGTGATGAGATTGGGTGTAGTAACCAAACATATAGAAGTTAGTGTATTGTAATCGGGGATTAACTACACACCCACGATGTGGATATCCTATGTAATATATTGTTCTATAGTGTATGAAGTCTCTGATTAGAGCTGTAAGATGTGCTTTAGGAAAGAAATTTCCTAGTTGCACATGCATTGTCACTATAAGATATATTATATAGTTGTCGAATCGATATACAACTCTCGATGTACCAATAGTTGTAGATATGATCGGGATATATGAGATGAAGGGAGTAGACTATACATTAACAATAATCAACTAATTCTTACAGGCACTATTAAGTGACACTTGAGGAGTCATGAGGCAGTGCTACTAGACGCCTTTACCATGATTCGTTGGATGCTAATCAAAATTAGTTCCGACATCCTATAATCAAGTAGTTGATCATAGGATAGGGCTATTAAGGGTATGCCCAAATAAAGGATGAGCATCACCCTGAATCACAGAGTTATGAATCCATGGCTAGCTGTATCCCTGAACCATTGAGGGTCACACAAGTATTAGTTTTCCTTTTCCCATTGAGAAAGTCAAATTCAAATATTTGACTTTGGTGAATAAAGTTTGATGTGATTAAACAGTCAATAAATAAGTAAAGTTTGATATAATCAAATGTTATAATTCATAAAAGAGTTTATGAATGATTTCCAATCATGGGAAACAAGGAGAATTGAAGAGTTCCACAAAGAGTCTACAAATCGGATTTGTATTGCATTAATAGTAGGTAAGTGTGCTCGTCACACCGGTGATTTTGAATTATTGATAGGATTATGATGGACTCATATCATTGGATTCTAGAAAGGTTCTACATCTCAACGGGTTAAGATGGATTTAAAAAAAAGAAGAGAAGCCCTCTCTTAAGTTTCCTCCTTCCCTTTTCTTCCATCAAGAGAAATTCATCTCTTTGTCACTTGTTTATCTTCTCCGAGAAGGTTGTTTGGAAGTTATGTTCGTCTCGACGAAAAATGACACTTGATCTCTAGTGTGATCAAGTATTGGAAAGGGAACTCTGATCGTGGACCTGATTAGATGGAGGAAACACAAGTTCAAGACAAACAAAGAAAAGCTATTTTGCTAAATCCGAAATACATGGAGTCATCCTCAAACATAGGTTGTTTGGAAGGTATGTACTACTTAGGCTATGTTTGGTTAGAGGCAATGTAATCAACTTTGTAATGTAATTGGCTTTGGAATATAATCCAGAATTATATTTTGTTGGCCTTGTAATTCTGATTACAAAACTTAGTTTTTGTAATGTAGATTACATTACATTACAATTTTAAAATTATACCAAGTAAAATAATCAATCTTGTAATGTAATCATGATTACATTACAATGCTAATTACCCTCACCAAACATAGCCTTAGAGTCTTCAATTCATATGTATGTTGATAAATGTGTTAATAGTTTTATTTAGATCATGCTTAAATGATCTAGTATGTTTAAATTAGATAGTTTTACATGTCTAAATAAAAAGATTAAATTGATATTAGATGAATCAATCAATTGATAATTTATCTTTGTTATGCTTTTAAGATCTTACTTGAATGATTATATTGTAATGCATACTTTGATTAAAGATCATGCTTATGTTTGTTTTTAAATATCTATACGAATACTTCTTTGATTTAATTGTTAAGTCATGAAATAAATTTTAATTTTCCGCTGCACAAAGAGTGTAGAAATAAGATGTCCGAATTATAATTCGACATTCCAGCAATTAGAGCCAAGTTTAATTGTTTGTCATATGGATTTTGAAACAAAATATATGATATCATGCATGCGATGCAAAAGGATGATCCAATGGCTCTCACTGATTATGATATATTTGATATATAGTAGTGCCTATATATTATTTTATAACATAGTTGCTTGATTCCGACAAACATACATAAAACATATTATATCTTCTAAGTAATGAGATAAATGTTTAAATTAAAATCTCTCATTTAGAATATGATTCAAAACTTAGATCAAGCCATAAAAGGAAAAATAAAAGAGTATATTTTTCACTGCCTTCTATTAACGGTGGTTACATGATGAACACTACCCGCAATTATTGTTTGGCTCATATCATTGGGGAGGCCTGGAAGTCGGAAGGTTGTGTCTTCTATTGGCATAAGTGAGTGGAGTAGGTAGAACTCTCATGCTTTCTCAGCTCATATCATTGGGGAACGCATGTCAACCATCCATTACAATCCAACATTAATGGGTCAGCTTGACACACAAAGATAATCAATGTCATATTATTGGGCCCTCATCATACGTGAGGCAAATTACATAGAGATTGCATATGATGTAACTGAGTTCTACCTTTTGGGAATTGTAATCAGCTGATATCATTCAGGGATCACAGTTGGATAATTGAGCTCTATGTACTCACTAAGGAAATATGATTTCCCATTTCTATTAGTGAGTAATGGAAATGTCAAAATTAGTAATAGGTAATTCAAAATATAAAAGTCCACATATTTTATCTTATGAATTATTTAAAATAATCAATAATATTATTTATCTATTTTATTTCGGTATATTTAAAATATGACATCTCGAAATCCACTTTTGATACTAGCTCAAAACAAATTAACTGGACCTAACTATTTAGACTGGCTAAGAAATTTAAAGATTGTTCTGACATATGAAAAGATCGTATATAAACTAGATGAGTCACCTCCAAAAGAGGCTCCTATCAATGCCACTCCTGATGAGCTGGCAAAGCTTGAAAAAATGGTGGAACCATAATTTTCAAGTAAGATGTTATATGCTAACTTCAATGTCAAATGAACTGCAAAGGTGGTTCGAGGAGAAGATGGATGTTGTTGATATTCACAAATGCTTGCAAGAGTGGTATGGTACATAGACTCATTCAGTTAGCCATGCAATTGTCAAGGAGCTCGTGATGGCTCATATGCGAGATGGGGCATCGGTCCATGAGTATAGGGTCAAGATGATTGAGCTTATTGAAAAGTTAGTGAACATTAACTTAACTATTCCACACGAGCTATCGACAGATATCATATTGTTGTCTCTCCCATCCTCGTTTGATAATTTTGTGGTCAACTTCAATATGAATAAGCTAGAGGCTACCCTTGAAGAGCCAATCATATGCTTGCAAATTATGAAGCAACCATGAAAAAGGAAAAATCTATTTTCCTTGTAGGTTCATCTTCTGGATCCAAGAAAGGGGGAAGGAAGCGTTATGCTCCTAAAAAGAAGATCAACCCTAATAAGAAGCCAAGGACCACAATGTTTGATTAGTCAGAACATGTTTGTTTCCACTGCAATAAGCCTGGACATTGGAGGTGCAATTATAAGGAGTATCTTGCTCAGAGGTGTTCTAGCAAAGGTATGCTCTTTATAGAAGTTAATGTCTCTATTAACTCTACTTCTTGGGTATTGAATACCGGCTATGGTTCTCATCTTTGCAATGGTTTGCAGATGATGGCAAGAAGTAAAAGATTGAGAGAGGGTGAGACCTTCATTTTAAGTTATATTTAAGGGATGTTTTATTTGTTCTAGATTTAGTTAAAAATATTGTTTCTATTTATATGCTTGATAGATATCGTTATTCTTGTCTTTTTGCAAAATGCATTTGCAATATTTACAAGGATGAATGTTTGATTGAGACTGGCGAATTAGAAAATGATCTCTATAACTTAAAATTAAAAGATATTTCAGTAAATAATATCCAAGCGTAATCAACAACGAAGAAAAGAAAAGAAGATAATTCGAATCAAACACACATATGACACGCTAGACTAGGTCATATTTCTCAAAGAAGGATGACCAAGTCAGTAAGTGAAGGATTGTATGATATGTCTGTTAAATATTGAAATTTTGAGGGCTTAAATGCTTAAAACCCTAACCTAAGGGCTTTGATCGGATTAGCTAGATTTGAAGGGCTAAACTGCAAAAGTTCCCACCACTTAATTTTTGTTCGTTCCTCCTCTTTGCGCCGAAAACCTTTCCCCCTCTCGGCTTCGCCCAACGTCGCAAAACTCCCATCACGATCCCTCTTCACGCGAGCGCCGATCTTCTTTCCCCTCTTCTTCTTCTCCACACGAGCCCTTCCTCTCCTCGAACGAGCGACGATCTCTAAAGCCCTTTCCCTACCCTACCTTGGGGTGCCTGCGAGGGGAGTCGACCAGGCTGTTCAACTCCAGCGCCGGCGGTGGGGTACTCTCCCACCAGTCCCGAACAGGTGAGTTCTTAGATCTAGGGTTGCTCTGTCTCGTTGACTCCGATTGGTAGCTGATTGTTGGGTACCGCAGCTTTTCCAGTGGAGTTTTGTTTGCAGCCCAATCTAATTGGAGTCTGATTGAAGCAAGGGATCTTCGCTTGCTGCTGCATCTCGAGTAAGAAAATTTGGACCTGTTCAGCGTCTGTTTGAGGATGAATCAATGTTGTATTGTGTAGATGTAAGATGGGATTGTTGTTTTGCTTTGGGTTGGTTTTTGTCGAGTTCTTGATTTGGTTTTGTATAGTAAGTTGAATTAATTAAGGTATATTAATGTGATGATCTGGTTGTATTAGAGATTTGTGTGTAAGTACATAGTATATGGTGTTCGACTTATAGTAGGCAATATACTAATTGCCCTTAGTAAATACTGCTTTATAGATTCTTTTAGCATTCTAGAGAGATCACTTGAAAGTGTAGTATTTTCTCTTTGTACTTGCACTCAGTCACTTACGTGTTTAATGCACGTTGAAAATTTATTAGTATATTGTTAGTTGTGAAGTAAGTAGTTTGTTAGAAGAGAGTGGAGTTGTGTAGTAGGTGCTGAGTTGTGAGGTCCTCGAGTGGAAGTAGTGAGTACTTGATGGGATTGAACACTTCTCTTGTATGTATAAATATGTATTGTTATAAGTGAAGCATTACGACGTCTTACAATGAGTGAATTGGGTTGGTGCAATGAATGGTACCCAGTTGGAATTTATGAGAAGTTGTGAAGCATCAAAATGTCTAGTTTAAGTTTTGTAAAAGCTAGCTCGATGAGCTACCTACTGTCATGCACTAGTAGATTAGAATAACAACAGTGCGCTTTAGCGTGAGGATCATTGCATGTATTTATTCTAACTCGATGAGTATTGACTTTTTCATTGGCAAATAGAGGTAAATTTTTGAGCTAATGGCGTGAGTAAGATCAGTGAAGGCTTTGTGTTTCGGTTGTAAGGTGGTAGAGTTGTAATTGAGGGATTACATTTTAGTGGTTTTAATCTTGTGATCTTGTAATCGTTCTTATCATATGCTACTCCCAATTTGGTATAGGTTCTCATCTAGGATTGGTTGGGTGATAAACCTAAACTCGTTGGATTTATTTAACCAGAAACTAATCATTAGTTGGGATTAATTAAATAAATGTGATAAGTGGAATTAATCCTAATGTAGTTTAGTATTTAACTTAGCTATATAATATTTGTATAGATAGCTAAACTGTATCCTTGATACCGGACATTGATTGAATTTGTACGTTTGGCTACGGAGGGGTTCTTTCTAATACACACTATATTTTGAGATGAGTATTTCTTCTTTGTATTCTGTAATACATTGTACTTAATTGCATGACTTATTTTATTTCCAAGTAGGCTGTTTTATCTTAGCTTTGTTCTATTTGATATCATCGATTGATACTTTCTTTGTTTGATATTTGAGTTAATCAAAATCATGTCCATATAGTCTAATATGTTGATTTCCTAATTTGTAAAGTATCATTTGAAAGCGAGTACTTAGAAATGATCATTAAACACATCTAAGATTTGGTTGATATTAAATATATCCTATCCAGTAGATTAGTTGCATGTTTAATGATCCTGAGGTTGGTTGGATATTTGTGAATTATACAATTACATAGTTGTGACAAGGTTGAAGTTATGCATACTAATAACATGCACCATAACTACATAGTTGTATGCTGGCGATCATCGACTCCCTTGTGGTTAAGCCCGTCGTCAATCATATAATTTCTATCACTTAACTACTCAGGGGTAATGGTAGTTGTTAAAGTGCGAGTAACCGTCTTGTTGTGCTACACTCGACCACTATTAGATAGTGGATGTTGGAGTTGCAGGCAAGCAGTTAACACCCTCTTTATTATTTACCATGGATAATAGAGCTATTGGTGGCTCTCCTTTTCTTGAGATTTTGGAGTAGTTGACTCCCAGTATCTTGTCCACTCAACCACTTACAGTAATGGTAGTTGTTGGAGTGCATACAGTTGTCACAACCCTACCCACTTGGCCTCATAGATGTGATGTGATGGCGGCTTAACTAATGTCAGGGGTGACACATATTATTACATTATGTGCATTTATTGCATTATGCATTTGCTTGTGTTTGCTGCATTTGTTTAAGCTATGATTGCTGCATTTGATTGATATACATATATAAATTATTATTGACACTTTCATTCAGTTATACATGTTTTTATATTACTCTGTTTCAGAGACTGTATACCATTGTTTCTACCTGCTTGTTATATCTTCTTATGTCATGCATTTATCTATCTTTAACCCACAGAGTTCACCCGGACTCACGTATCCTTGCGTTTAATTCTATTTCAGGTAGTCAGTAGTTGCGTTATTTGCTGCCAAGAGAGGATTCATCTGCTAGTCTCCCAATATAGAGTCTTTAGTCGCTTCGTAATTTCAATGTTAGACTTGTATTATTCCTTTAGTGGACTTTTTCTTTATTTTTGTTCTTTAGTGGACATGTATTTGTTCCGTGGTCATTTAGCTTATCACATCATTTTATGGAGTTTATTTATGGTGTAGTTATTGTTAATTGCGTGATTGTGCTATTTTATTATTTTGTTTCTATTGTTGTCAACTGTGTTGGCTGTGTGTGTGTCTATATATATATATATATATATATATATATATATATATATATATATATATATATATATATATATATATATATATATATATAGTGTTGAGAGTGATATATATGAGTTTCAGATTATCCGTCGTACAGGAGAGATGCTACCCATTTTTCGGGGAAGCATGGACCCTGAGGTGTGACAATGTCAGACATAAATTTCCTACCAACTTGTGAATCATGTCTGAAAGGAAAAATTACTAAGGCTCCTTTTAAAAGTCAAGTGGAATGTGCGCATGATATGTTGGATTTGATCCATACTGATGTGTGTGACCCACTAAGTATTAGTACAAAATATGGTCATTACTACTTCATTACTTTTACTGATGACTATTCATGGTATGGGTACATATATTTGATGAAATATAAGTTTGAATCTTTTGAAAAGTTCAAAGAGTTCAAAAATGAAGTAGAATAACAACTGAGAAAAAGTGTTAAGAAACTTCGATCAGATCGAAGTGGAGAATACTTGAGTATGAGTTTAAGAACTATCTAAAAGAGAATGAGATTTTCTAACAGTGGACCACAGCTTAATGGTGTAGCAGAACATCGTAATCGAACGCTGATAGGTATGGTTTGATCAATGATGGGATTTACTGATTTACCACCATCATTTTGGGGCTATGCGCTCAAAACTGTGGCAATGTTATTAAATAAAGTCCATACAAAAGCAGTAGAAAAGACACCTTATGAGATATGGATGGGAAAACTATCCAAGTATTCATATTTAAAAATTGAGGACGTACTGTTTATGTGAAGCAAGCAGTCGGAGACAAATTGGATAATAGATCCACGTTGTGCTATTTTGTGGGAGAGCAATGATAAATAATGTGAAATTTCAATGTGAAACTTAATTTGAATGACGTGACATTTTTTGTGTATACGTTCGATTGTCATTTGAACACCATCGACGGCCTCTGGCCGCCGCCCCGAACTAAACTATACACTGAGGGGCACGGTGAACCCGTCGAGGATCGCTACAATTAAAGTGTCACGCCATTCATGTTGAGTTTTACATTGAAATTTTACGTTGTCTATCATTTTTGTTTGTGGGATATCCAAAACACTTTGTTATATATTATTTTTATAATCCTAAGAAAACAAAAGTATTAGTTTCAAGAAATGTTACCTTCTTAGAAAAGGAGTTTCCATTAGATAGAAAAGGCGGGATGAAAGAACTTGAAAGAGTTCAAGACGATTCCACCACTAAAATAATAGAGCCCGCACCCTAATAGTAGTAGAATAAGTATACACCTTAAGGAGATCTGATAGGGTCTCAAGACTACCTGTGAGGTATGGTCTACTGCTCCTATGGGACGCCGAATCATAATTCGGGCATCGTATTTCTACACTTCTTTGTGCACTAAAAAATTAAAATTTATTTTAAGATTTAACAATTAAATCAAAAGAGTGTTTGTATGGATATTTGAAAACTAACATAAGCATGGTCTTTAATCAAGATATGCATTACAATCTAACCATTCAAGTAAGATCTTAAAAGCATAACAAAGATAAACTATCAATTGGTTAATTCATCTAATATCAATTTAATCTTTTTATTTAGACATGCAAAATTATATAATTTAAAAGTACTAGATATTTAAGCATAATCTAAATAGAGCAATGATACGCTTAAAGAAAAATCTCAATGAAAACCTCAAGGAATGACTGTTGATGCAGTCTGACCTGATTGTTGTTTTGGTGTTGACACCGATTTAAGTTTAGGTGAGTGAGTAAATTTGGCTTAAGTCCTGGTCGGGGACTGGGCATGAAATCTCGGAGAGTGAAGCCGGGTCCTAGTGAGTGAAGCCAGGTGACTGAAATCCCGGTGAGTGAAGCCGGGTCCCGGTGAGTGAAGCCGGGTGACTGAAATCCCGGTGAGTGAAGTCGGGTCCCGGTGAGTGAAGCTGGGTGACCGAACCCCCGGTGAGTGAAGCCGGGTCCCGGTGAGTGAAGCTGGGTGATGGAAATCCTGGTGAGTGAAGCCGGGTGACTAAAATCCCGGTGAGTGAAGTCGGGTCCCGGTGAGTGAAGCCGGGTGACCGAAACCCCGGTGAGTGAAGCCAGGTCCTAGTGAGTGAAGCTAGGTTGAATGAAGTCCCGGTGAGTGAAGCTAGGCACGGAGTCTTGGTCCTGGGGACCAGAATGAGTCAGAGAATGCTAGGGAGCCTGTTCTCTGGACTTAGGGTTGAATTGGTCGGAGCTGGATCGGTCTAGAGACAGATCAGGAGTTGGCATGAGCTCCCTTGTTAATGGATCAGTCTGGTGATCGATCCAGGGAGACTGATCGGTCTGGCGAACGATTAGGAAGAAAACAGAAGCATTCTGTGTGGCGCCTGTTTGGCTTCTGATCGTTCTGGTGAACGATCAGTACAGAAACCTGATCGGTCAATCTGACTGATCAGGATCGATCTATCTGCACCCTGATCGATCAGGATGGCTCCTGATCGGTCAGGGAGTGACCTGATCAGTCACCAGACCGATCAGGGCACAACCTGATCGGTCAGGTGACCGATCAGGTGTGTGGTTCCTGCGGGGTGTGGCTTGAAACAGAAGCAAACTGCTGGATCAATTAGAGTGACCGATCCACATCCCTGATCGGTCAGTGTGACCGATCACAAAGTCACTGGATCGATCAGGATGTGACCTGATCGATCAGGGTCATCACTGATCGGTCCGGTGACCGATCAGTGTCTAAACTTTAATTTGAAAACATTGTCAGATCACTCTGAATCACTCTGATCTCTTCTGTTACTCTACTAATTCTTTCTGATTTGCTGTGCTAAGCTTCTGTTGAGTGTGCAGACATTACAGGGATGACTCAAATGGAGAAGGAGGGTCAATTGGAGACTTTCGCTTCGTCAGGTTTGCCCGTTTTCCCTTCGCAGGATTCAACGGTTTCTGGCGTAGGCTGGCAACTGGCTGGTGTAGCGGCGACTGACCTGAGGATCAGCTGAAGTGGTTTCAGTGGACTGAGCTCAGTAGAGGTCAGTGGGTCAGTGATAACGGATATGATCAGAGGTTGCAGACGCGCCGGGTGAGCAGACGCTTAAGAGGAAGCTGGGAAGCAGAGGAGCAAAGTAGAACGAACAGAAAACAAGAGAAGTTTTGCTTGGTTGTTTGAGCTCTCTATAAAGTTTCTTGCTTGAGCGTTCATCTGTGTGTGAGCTATCCTTCTTTGTCTCGTGAGCTTAACTGTTATTCTACTGAGACATTTATGGAGAGGTTTCTCCATCGAGAAGGAGGCTCTATTCTATCCGGAGTTCCGGGGCTTGATCTGCCGACGATCAAGAGATCACCCACCTCACGGGCACGCCAAAGAGTAGGGACAAGTTATCCCCGAACCTTGTACATCCTCGAGTTAGCGCTGGTTTGGTTTGTTCTTCATTTCTGCATTTCTGTTTGTTTCTGTATTGTTTCCGCTGCTGCTAACCTAAGTGCAGAAAAGTTCAAAGTGCCAAGTTTTTGTGTGTCTGGCTATTCACACCCCCTCTCTAGCCATCCAAGTTCCAACAAGTGGTATCAGAGCCTGGGGCTCTTCTCAAACGGACTAACACCCGAGAGCTTATAACAATGGCTTTGAGAGAAGGATTCAGCACCAACCGACCGCCTTTCTTCGATGGGGCCGATTTCCAATATTGGAGATCACGTATGGAGTATTACCTCAAGACGAACATCGACATGTGGTTCTCTGTGAAGAAGGATTTCATCCCTCCAAAAGACGCTGAGGGAAAAGAGTTGGACTTCTCAAGGTGGTCGGCAGAACAGATAAGAAAGGGAGAAGCTGATGCAAAAGCTGTGGTCACCCTACAGTGTGGGATGACCAAGGAGCAGTTGATTAAGGTGGGTCCTTTCACCAGTGCCAAGGACCTATGGAACAAGCTCATCGAGCTTCATGAAGGCACCCGGGATTCAAGGATAGCCAAGAGGGATCTTTTCCTCAACCAACTACAAAACCTCACCATGAAGGAGTCCGAAACGGTAAGTGAACTCCATGGCCGGTTCAAAGAAGTACTTATCGGTTTACACTCCATTGATGAGAAGGTCGAAAATCGCGACCTTGTAAGGTATGTCCTCAAATCCTTCCCTAGGAATGCCTTGTGGTCATCCATGGTGGATGCTTACAAGGTTTCCAAGGATCTTTCATTTATTAAATTAGAGGATTTATTTTGCGAAGTGGAACTATATGAGATCGCTAACCAAAGCCCAAAGGAGAAGGGTGTGACTTTTGTGGCAGGGGACAGAAGAAAGAAGAAGAAGGAGAAGAAGAAGGAGAAGGAGGAGGAGAAGAGCTACTGTCACGTGGCCTTCATGGCCTTAGAAGAGTCAACCAAGGAGAGTGGAGACGAATCAAGTGACTTCTCAACCGCGGCTTCATCATCTTCGGATGCTGAAGAGGTAATCTCTCCGGAGTTAGATAAATGCTATAGGACCATTGCATGCTTAACTGATTTGTTAAAGAAATCTAAGAACAAAGTAAAATCATTGAAATTAGAGGTAGAACAATTGAAAACTTCTAAGGATGATAACTTAGATGATTTGGCTGTTAGGGTTCTTGAGGATGAGAACAAGGGCCTAAAAAGTGAGGTTGAGAAACTCAAGAATTTTCTTGAGAAATTCTCAACTAACTCCAAGACCCTAGATATGATCTTAAATTCTCAAAGAGCAGTCTACAATAAGGTTGGTTTAGGTTACCGACCTAAAGAACCAAGCTTCATGTCATTAATATCTAGAACCCATATTGGATCACCAAATGATTCTAGGGTTCATGGACTTAAGAAGAAAATGACTAAGGCATGGGTGCCAAAGACCTTCATTGTAGATGCATTAGGTCCCAAAATTTGGGTACCTAAAACCTCTATATTTCGAATTGTATAGCTTTGGTTGAGGGGGAGCATCTATCAACACGAGTTGTTGATAAGTGGGTGCTCCAAACACTTGATCGAAGATAAATTGTTATTCACTACAACAAGAGGTCTAAGTTAGGTTTTTCTTTGGAATTGCCTGCATTTAGAGAATTTAGACAACTTAATGTTTTTGTGATCTATAATTTGAATTTTCTGAAACTCTCTAAATTAAATAGATACATGTCTGTGAATTTTCTTATTAGTGAAATACAACTTTATGATGATGAATTCATTGTGATCAAAGGAGTATAAGTAGTTTCCTGTCGACATTATACTATGCTTCGATTTGATACAAATCTGTTTTGGGTTAAGACAAACTTAGATCTATGGTTATCAAAATTGGTTGAAGCAAACATGTTATAAACATACTTGGAACATAATTGATCATTCATTGTAATTGATACAAACCTGTTTTTGGTATTTTTTTTAAAAAATCCATAGGAATTCTTGATTATTGATGAGGAATAAAGTTTAGTTAAGGGAACTCTTTAGAATCAATGTAATTAAATCTGATTAGTTTAGAGGTTGGAAGGGGTATTTGACACGAGAGTTTCTAGAACGTTTCAAAAACTCTCCCTGATCTGAAATTTGATCTCATCTGAAATCTAATACCGATCAAGAATCACCTCCTCCTCAGAAAAACTTTCTGTATGTAGCCTGATCGGTCCACAGACTGATCAAGGATTCTTTCGATTAGTAAGACTTCTGATCGGTCACGGTGACCGATCAAACTTATTATCCGGGTACTTATGTTCATTATACTTGATCATTCCAAGAACAAAACATACTGATCATTCCAAGAACATACTTGGAACATACTTGATCATCCATTGGTTTTGGTACAAATCTTATACTAAGTGGATACAAATCTATTTAGGAACTGTTAAGGACTCTTGATTCTCAGGAATTTTTCTGAAGTGTCGAGTGTTAAAATGAGGTTTGATTATCAAAACAAACCTGTTTCTGAAATATCAAATTGTTAATGCAGTCTGATCTGGAACGTATCAGAGTTTCAAAATTTTTCTGAAATCTGATCGGTCCATAGATAAATCAGAAATTTTTCTGTATCAATCATCAGTCTGATGAAGCTGCGTTACTTATTGTCATATGATGCATATACATTGTTGCCATGATACATTTATGGTATATGCCTCTCATATGCAATTCAAAAATTATCCTTCATTTTATTTTGGGTTTGGTGAGAGACCCTTGTTTAAGGGGAGGTATGTTTAAACTTAATAACCATACCCTTTTCGATGTTTGACAAAGGGGGAGAGAATGGTTGATTAAGTTTAGGTTTTATTGGGTTTAATTATTGTAGGGGGAGGACTTTGATCCCCTTGCGATAATGGAAATTTGACTTCTATTGATTGCTAATACCTAAACATAGAATCGGGTTGTCAAACAACAAAAAGGGGGAGATTGTTGATGCAATCTGACCTGATTGTTGTTTTGGTGTTGACACTGATTTAAGTTTAGGTGAGTGAGTAAATTCGGCTTAAGTCCTGGTCGGGGACTCGGCATGAAATCCCGGTGAGTGAAGTCGGGTCCCGGTGAGTGAAGCCGGGTCCCGGTGAGTGAAGCCGGGTGACTGAAATCCCGGTGAGTGAAGCCGGGTCTCGGTGAGTGAAGCCGGGTGACTGAAATCCCGGTGAGTGAAGCCAGGTCCGGTGAGTGAAACCGGGTCTCGGTGAGTGAAGCCGGGTGACCGAAACCCCGGTGAGTGAAGCTGGGTGATTGAAATCCCGGTGAGTGGAGCCGGGTCCTAGCGAGTGAAGCTAGGTGACCGAAACCCCGGTGAGTGAAACCGGGTCCCGGTGAGTGAAGCCGAGTGACCGAAACCCCGGTGAGTGAAGTTGGGTCCTGGTGAGTGAAGTCGGGTGATGGAAATCCCAGTGAGTGAAGCGGGTCCCGGTGAGTGAAGCCGGATGACTGAAATCCCGGTGAGTGAAGCTGGGTCCTAGCGAGTGAAACTAGGTGATCGAAACCCTGGTGAGTGAAGCCAGGTCCTAGTGAGTGAAGCTAGGTTGAATGAAGTCCCGGTGAGTGAAGCTGGGCACGGAGTCTTGGTCCAGGGACCAGAATGAGTCAGAGAATGCTAAGGAGCCTATTCTCTGGACTTAGGGTTGAATTGGTCAGAGCTGGATCAGTCTGGAGACCAATCAGGAGTTGACACGAGCTCCCTTGTTAATGGATCGGTCTGGTGATCGATCCAAGGACTCTGATCGGTCTGGTGAATGATCAGGAAGAAAACAGAAGCATTCTGTGTGGCGTCTATTTGGCTTCTGATCGTTCTGGTGAACGATCAGTACAGAAACCTAATCGGTTGATCTGACCGATCAAGATCGATCTATCCGCATCCTGACCGATCAGGATGGCTCCTGATCGGTAAGGAAGTGACCTGATCGGTCACCAGACCGATCAAGGCACAACCTGATCGGTTAGGTCACCGATCAGGTGTGTGGTTCCTGCGGGTTGTGGCTTAAAACAGAAGCAAACTGCTCGATTGATCAGAGTGACCGATCCACATCCCTGATCGGTTCAGCGATCACAAAGTCACTGGATCGATCAGGAGGTGAACTGATTGATCAGGGTCATCACTGATCGGTCTGGTGACCGATCAGTGTGAACTTTAATTTGAAAACATTGTCAGATCGCTCTGAATCACTCTGATCTCTTCTGTTACTCTGCTGATTCTTTCTGATTTGCTGTGCTAAGCTTCTGTTGAGTGTGCAGACGTTACAGGGATGACTCAAATGGAGAAGGAGGGTCAACTAGAGACTTTCGCTTCGTCAGGTTTGTTCGTTTTCCCTTCGCAGGATTCAACGGCTTCTGGCGCGGGCTGGCAACTAGCTGGTGCAGCGGCGACTGACCTGAGGCTCAGCTGAAGTGGTTTCAGTGGACTGAGCCCAGTAGAGGTCAGTGGATCAGTGATGATGAAGCTGATCAGAGGTTGTAGACACACCGGGTGAGCAGACGCTTAAGAGGAAGCTGGGAAGAAGAGGAGCGAAGTAGAACGAACAGTAAACAAGAGAAGTTTTGCTGGGTTGTTTGAGCTCTCTGTAAAGTTTCTTGCTTGAGCATTCATCTGTGTGTGAGCTATCCTTCTTTGTCTCGTGAACTTAACTGTTATCCTACTGAGACATTTGTGGAGAGGTTTCTCCACCGAGAAGGAGGCTCTATTCTATCCGGGGTTCCGGGGCTTGATCTGCCGACGATCAAGGAATCGCCCACCTCACGGGCACGCCAAGGAGTAGGGGCAAGTTATCCCCGAACCTTGTACATCCTCGTGTTAGTGCTGGTTTGGTTTGTTCTTCATTTTTGCATTTCTGTTTGTTTCTGTATTGTTTCCGCTGCTGCTAATCTAAGTACAGAAAAGTTCAAAGAGCCATGTTTTTGTGTGTCTGGCTATTCACTCCCCCCTCTCTAGCCATCCAAGGTCCAACAATACAGTGATGCCCTTTGGTCTCAAAAATGCAGGGGCAATATATCAGAGATTGATGAATTGTGTCTTCCAAGAGCATATCGACAGAAATATTAAAGTATATGTAGACGATATCCTCATCAAGACTCGTCGATCAGAGGAATTTCTTAATGACATTAAAGAGACATGCTAAACACTCAGATAGTATAGATTGAAGCTTAATCTCGATAAGTATTTATTTAGGGCAAGGAGTGGTAAATTTTTTGGGTATATTGTGTTGGTGCAGGTAGCACCTAAGTCAAACCTGGGTTTTGATAATGGCAAAGGGTTCAAGAGTTAAGATGTTATTGTTGTCTAATGTATTTACTAAGTGTGCAGGAAAGAAGTCCTAGGTACACTGGGGACAAAGTCCTGGCAAAGGGCTGGGCACCGAAGACCTGCTCGGAAGGTGGGCACCGAAGACCTACTTAGAAGGTGGGCACGAAGTCCTGGCAAAGGGTTGGGCACCGAAGACCTGCTCGGAAGGTGGGCACCGAAGTCATGGTCGAGGACTGGGCATGAAGACCTGGTTAGGTGGATCAGGCAAAAGTCCAACCGGAGGAGCCGGTTGGCAAAAGGTAAACTCTCCTGAAAGGAGTAGGTGAGGACGCGTTCCCCGTCGAGGGAACAGTAGGCGTCCGTTTGACTTAGGGTTCCATTTGGGAGACCCGAAGTCAGAACCAAGACAGCTATGGCTGTAAAAATGGACTAATATTCTTGCCTTGTTTGTTTTGGAACTAACCTTGGATGCAGGGACCGAAGGAGTGTGTTTCTGCAGCTCAGAACGCCCCAAAGGAGAGGGGCAGGCAGCTGGGATAGGCGCCCGGGAGGTCCTGGGCGCCCAAGGTCAAAGCCAAACAAGCAGAAAGCAAGAATCACTTCGAAACCACACTGGGCTAGGCGCCCGTGAGGTCCCGGGCGCCCATGGTCAAAGCCAAAGAGGAGTCGAAGCAAAATCAGCCACGAAGCCAGCGAACCAAGTCAAGTTGGGCGCCCGGGAGGTCCCGGCGCCCCAGTTAGCTCCAGAGGCCGATTCTGAAGGGATAAGTGTTGACCGAGCTGCGGATGAAGGTTCTCTGATCTGAAGGCACATGTCAGGCGCCTCTAGCGAATCAGGCGCCCCCAGGAGCACTATAAAAGGGGCTCAAACCCGAGGCTTCAAGAACACAATTTTCCAACGCCTCTATGCTTTTCGTTCAAGCGTTCTTCTCCGGCAAACTCCGATCTCGAGACTCTAGCGCCGACGACGACCCTCTGCTCCGAAGTACGATCCACACCAGGCGTCAGTAACGAAAAGTGCACTTGATTATTTACTACACTACTCTTGTACCAAATTCTGTAAATCTTTGCGCTATTATAGAATTGCCCGCAGTAAACGGTCAAGGACCGTGGGCCTTGGAGTAGGAGCCGACCGCGACTCCGAACCAAGTAAAAATACTTATGTTCCTTGTGCGTTTATTTTAATTCCGCTGCGTATTTTCTCTTAGTCTTATCCGAAAAGATTTTCACGATATTCATCCCCGCCTCTATCGTGTTTCTCGATCCAACAAGTGGTATCAGAGCGGGGTAGCTCAAATTTGGTGCAACCACCAATTTGGGAATTTTTTGACATTTTACGAAGTTTTTATTTTCTTTTTCGATCGAAGTTTATATCGTTAATCGAGGTCGGTGCAACAGCACTCGATAATTTCTTTTAAATATCTTATTCCCGCACTGCTAATCTAAGACCAAGTCTTGGGACAGTTTCTTGTTATTTTTATTTCAGAATTTCTAAATGGCCATGCAAGAGGGTTTTAGTACAGCCAGACCACCACTCTTCAGTGGGGAGGATTTCTCCTACTGGAAGAGTCGGATGGAAGTCCACCTGAAAACTCAGGTGGACATGTGGATAATAATCCAATCTGGTTTGGAAATCCCAAAAAATGCTGAAGGAGTGCCACAACCTTACACCGAATGGGACGCCTCACTAAAAAGGAAGATCGAGGCTGATGCTAAAGCTAGCCAGACACTCCAATGTGGTCTAACCAAAGAAGAGCTGAACCGGGTGGGACTATTCAACAGTGCAAAGGAACTCTGGGGTAACTTAATTGAATTGCACGAAGGAACCTTCGACATCCGAATCAGCAAGAGGGACCTACTGCTAAACAAGATATACACGATCAAAATGAATGACAGTGAGTCAGCAGTCCAGCTCCATGCCAGAATCTAGGATTTGATGAACGGTCTACATACAATCGGTCACAAGGTAGAAAACCGTGACCTGATCAGGTATACCCTTAACGCTTTCCCGAGAAATACTCTGTGGGCATCTATGGTAGATGCGTATAAAGTTTCAAGGGATCTTTCTAAAATCAAATTAGATGAGTTATTTTCTGAACTTGAATTACATGAGAAGACTAACTGCACCTTGGCCGAGAAAGACATTGCTTTTATTGCAGGAAAAACAAGAAAGATGGTCAAGAAGAAGCCTCAACCTGCACCCAAGTCTGACTCTGACTCAGACTCAGACTCAGAAGACAGCGAAGGGGATCGACCCAAGCTAGTTCGGCTTGCCTGGGACTACTACAAGGAATTGAAGAATCAATCCAACAGAAGAAAAGCCAGCCGAAAGAAGGAGGATCCGGCTGAACCATCCAAGATCAAATCAAGTGTGATCTGCTTCGAATGCAACACGAAGGGACACTTCAAATCGGAGTGCCCTAATCTGAAAGAAGCCAAGAAGACAAGAAGGAAGAAGGCCCTTCAAGCAACGTGGGATGAGTCTTCATCTGAAGAAGAAGAAGAGGCCCCACAATCAAACCTGCTCGCCTTGACTGCATCCAAAGACATCGACACCGGATCAGAATCGGAGCCGGACGACGGAAAGCTCACCATATCAGAAGACGGAAAAATCACTATAAGTGGTTACTCTAAAGTTGAATTAGCTGAATTAATCGCATACCTATCTAGTAACTTGGCGAAAGCCAAAATTTGAGTCGAGTCTCTCCGACAGGAAGTAAAACTCCTGAAAGAGGGCGCTGACTCTAGATCTTTGACTGAGAAGGTTCAAGAAGGAACCTCTACTCAAGTTGAAAAACTTGAGAAAGAGAACTCCTCCTTGAAAACTCAAGTCAAGGACATTAGAGTAGCTTTGGAACGATTCACTTCGGGTTCCAAGGGTCTTGACATGATCCTTGGAAAACAGAAGTTCGTTCTAAATCGATCCGTGTTAGGGTTTCGAACCAAGTCTAGACAAAGGTCATATTATGCTGTACTGAATCAGTCTAGACCCAAAGTTCAAGCATGGGTACCCAAACTTTGCCTGACAACCAAGCTGGACTAAACCAGTATTGGATCCCCAAGGACAAGATTCATATCTTGCCTAATCATTACCGTGGCTTTAGTCCAGGGGGAGCCAAATTAAAAACCATTTTTATAGTTAAATAAATTCTTTTTCTTAGTGTAAAATTGCATGATTGCTTGTTTATTTATTTTCTGCAATTTACCATGCTTAGACTTAGGATTGGTTAGATAATGGACTAAACCGATTAACTAAAATTTGAACAACATAGTATTGGGTGGAGGTGAGATGATAGTACGTTAGGGAAGCCATTCTGGCGGAACTAGCCGAAGCTTCCGATCCAAGACCCAAACTAGTTAGATCAGAATTTCTCAAAAAGTAATTTTGAAAATGAAATTTCACTAAAAGGCTTTGTCAAGGAAAGGGTTGATGATCCAATAAGGCTACGGCCAAAGAAGGCCTTGTGCCTCGCCAAAACCTGGAAGCCAATTTTTGAAATTCAAATTCAATTTACTCTTTGTCAAATTTGAATCTAACACAAATTTCAATTAATCTTAGATTCAATAATTTCTTTTTCAAAATAAATTGTTTTCAAAATTAATTTAACTTTTCAAAATTAATCATGATTTTTCAAAATAAATCTTTTACTTCTATTAAAACCTGTCTCACAAAAACCCATAAGTTAACGTGATTGATAACTAGATACCGGGTGAGATAGTTAGGACTCAAGTTAATGCAAAATCTAATTTCTGTAATACTATTAAATAAAAACATTGAATTTAGAATTGAATTGTCTTGATTGTTGGTTGGTCATTAGAGTCAAACCAGGTCAAAATAGTCAAACCTGGTCAAACAGTCAAACTAGTCAATGGTCAAACAACGGTCAACACGGGCGCCCGTGACCCCTCGGGCGCCCACCCTTCCCTTTCTCTTCGACCAAGACAGCAAAAGTTGTCAATACCTAGCTAAGCTAGGCGCCCGAGACCTATCGGGCGCCTAGACCTTTAAGTCAATTCGGGGCAGCAAAAGCTGCCACACATGGCAGCTAACGCCAGGCGCTTGGGTCCTCACGTGCGCCCCGAAGGACAGCGTCAACACCGTAAAGATGCCTTTGGTAGCATACGCCTGAGCCAGGCGCCCGATCTCTCCCGGGCGCCCGACTATCCCCTATATAAGGCCAGCGAGACCTCATTCATTTGTCACCCCAAAACAAACTCTCTTCTCCAACTCTTCTCCTCCCAAGGTGCCCGAATGACCCTCTCGTGCTCTCGAACGCTCCACTCCAACCATGCCTCCCCGGATGGCTACCCGGTATCAATTTTTCATGCATTTTTAATTATTTCCTTTTAGTTATTTCGCTAAATGCATATTCCTTATTATATTAGAAAACACGGTACTATTCAACCCAACCCCGGGCTCGAGCCTAGCCCTGACCCTAGGTTTCCGACCCTAGAACTATTCAATAAGTTTGCTAGGACGACCTATAAACTCATCAAGACAAGCTTCTTGAATAGGCAGTTTTTCACTCAATCCTGTCCAGTAGCTATGGACGTCATCAACTTCTATCAACTTGATCGACTTGTTTTCTGCACTCATCCTGTAAATACAACCCTATGTGTAGAATTTTACAACAACTTAGTAAGACAAGATGATCTTAGCTATATCACCACTGTACAAGGAATGCCCTTGACTATCACACCTACGTTGTTTAACAGATTCCTTAGACTGCGATCTTCCAGTCTACTTTCTGCTGTTACCCTCCTAGAGATCCTCCCTTTGCTCCTCCCTACTCTCATATTGATCTGGACACCCTTCATTCATATTTCTAAAGAACTGCCCGAAACCCCCTAGTTAGTCAGTTTCAATCAGTATATCTCCAGGTCCAAGATTACGCTCTTTATAGAGTTCTAGTCCGTTGCATCCTTCCCTTGACCACTAGGGACATCGCAACCATGCGACCATTCCATACCTTCCTGCTGTATGCGTTGATCCATCACTTAGATATAAATATTGGACTTCACATATTTCACACAATTCTACATGCATCTAGTGTCACTACTCAGGGTCGGGTATGCACCCCTTACTGCCACATCATCACCTCTCTTCTTCATCATCACAGTCACGATATTACCGACGGAGAGATGACTTCGATGACTGAATTTGACGAGATTGGGTATAGAAACTTTTCCCTAGCGGGCATAGATGTCTCGGGTACCGGGGTTTTATCATGGAGACGTTAGCGAGCCGGAGCCCAGATCGATTCCGATGAGGAGGTAGAGGTCGACGTCGTAGATCTCGCTGCCGAGATTCAAGAGCAGATGGATGAGCCCCCACCACCGACGCTCGATGAGAGAGTGACACGACTTGAGAAAGAGATTCATAACCTTTGAGAGGAAGAGGAAGCCCACTATATCGAGATAGTCGACGCGATTCGGGCAGAGCATGATGTAAACCGAGCTTACCATAACGAGCACATGGAAGCTATTCTAGCCGACCGCCAGACAAGAGATGCACACCACACTGAGTACATGGATGCTCTCCGAGCCGAGCATGAGGCAAATCAGGCCCAACATGACGAGATGATGTCTTGGTTCCAAAACTGGCAGCCCGGTCCATTCTTCCCTCCGGGCCCCTCCTCTTAGACTCCAGATGACTTCAGTTGACTTATTGTACTATTGACTGATGTTTGACTCGTGTTTTGACTGTCCTGGTCCTCGCTTTGACCAGTTGACTTCTATGCACTTATCATAACTAGTTGCTAGTTGTTTACATAATTAACTTCCTTTTATCAAGTACTAAGTTTGGGTTATGCTTGGTAGAATAGGACTGCTCTAATTATATTATGTTTTTCAAAAACTATTTTACTTTCTGCAAAATCATTTTCATTATGTTATTTAAAATGAGTTTTCCGACTTAGTTTTTTTTTTTAAAAATTATCCCTTCAAAACTAGGGCTTTTTTGCAAAATGGACTTAGCTTAGGCCCTAACCCTAGAACTGCATGCACCTATAGATCTAGGAGCCAACATCTCACAAGCACCTTAGGGTACTTTTGATTGATAACCTAGAATGGGTTGAGATGCTTAGGTCTTTGCCATGATACAAGATGTTTTAAGTCAGTGCATCTGTAGTAATTGGGGCACTAAATACCAATAAACAGTAATCAAGTTAAGTGTCAAGCTTAGAAAGTCTAATTTGATCAGATCACTTAACTTGACTAACCCTAGCGAAAGCTACTGTTTATAACAGTTAGTAAGTAGCTAATTGGGTTAGACAGGACCCGAAAGCAGAAATTCAAATTAATTTGGTCCAGGTTAAATTTAGAATTGGTTCAGTACAGCATCTTACTTTGATTACTCAGTTTCAATGCTATATTTTTTTTGCTATATTTTTTTGATGTATGGCAAAGGGGGAGAGATTGGAAAGGAGAGAAAAGAAGGTTTCAAAATTTATTTTTTTCAAAATTAATTTTTTTTTCAAAACCCTTATCTCCTTTTTCAAAAAGTAGAATTCCTTAAGTACTTAAACTGTTTGAAAAATATTTCTAAGTACGTAAACTATTTGAAAAATATTTCTACGTAGTTAAACTATTTGTAAAATATTTCTAAGTACTTAAACTATTTGAAAAATATTTCTAAGTACTTAAACTATTTGAAAATTATTTCTAAGTACTTAAGCTTTCTAAGTATTAAACTGCTTGAAAATTTTCTATTTTTGAAATTACTTGCTTTCAAAAATTGTTCTACTCTAAATCTTTGGTTGAAAATTTTCTAAGTGTAAATTTCAAATTCTCCTAAAAATTTTCCAAGTACCTAACTCAAAATATTTTTTTTGGAAAATGTTTTCTAACTTAAAACCTTTTCTTGAAAATTTTCTAAGTATTGAAAACCTGAAAAACGTTTCACTTTAAGACTTAGAAACATTTTCAAAAACCCCACGAACTTTTGAAAAGCTTAGGGTGAGATTTCTTCCAGGGGGAGGAAAGTAACTTTGGTACTACTTATCTGTATGATTGACTTAATTTTTTGAACCGAGTTGCCATAAATCAAAAATGAGGAGATTGTTGGTGCAGGTAGCACCTAAGTTAGACCTGGGTTTTGATAATGACAAAGGGTTCAAGAGTTAAGATGTTATTGTTGTCTAATGTATTTACTAAGTGTGCAGGAAAGAAGCCCTAGGTACACTGGGCACGAAATCCTGGTCGAGGACTGGGCACGAAGTCCTAGCAAAGGGCTGGGCACCGAAGACCTGCTCAGAAGGTGGGCACGAAGTCCTGGTCGAGGATTGGGCACGAAGTCCTGGCAAAGGGCTGGGCATCGAAGACCTGCTCGGAAGGTGGGCACCGAAGACCTGCTCGGAAGGTGGGCATTGAAGTCCTGGTCGAGGACTAGGCATGAAGACCTAGTTAGGTGGATCAAGCAAAAGTCTAACCGGAGGAGCCGGTTGGCAAAAGGTAAACTCTCCTGAGAGGAGTAGGTGAGGACGCGTTCCCCGTCGAGGGAACAGTATGTAGGACCGGTGCCGTCGATAGAGGGGGGTGAATATCGACTGTGAAAATCTTGCCGTGAATACTTCGTAAAACTTTCGATCTACTCAGAGCGTTAGTGCAGCGGAACAGTAAATAAAAATAAAAGCAAGACAAGGACACAGCGAGATTTATTTACTTGGTTCCCAACCCCCCAGGGTCAGTACGTCCAAGGCCTATATACTCGGCGTGAGTCCACTATTGGTCTCCTTTCTGGAATTTTCGGAGGCGGAGAAAACCTGTCTTACAGTGTAACAGTACAATCAAAAGTATAGCAAATTAAGTACAGAATATTAAATGCAAACCGAACAAAACAAAGTTGATGCTCGGCCGATCTGGACCTCCGAAGTGCCGCGCAGTTCCTCCTGAAGCCTCCCGGTCGTAGAGCCTCGTCTTTAGTGCGTTGTCGTCGATCAGAATGATCAGAATGGGTTGTAGCAGTTGTGTTTGAAGCAGAGGGGTCGAAGCCCCTTATATAGGCTTCATACGGGCGCCCTGGACGTTGGGGGCGCCCCGATAAACCCGGTCAAACCTTATCCCTACGTCGACCTCACCGCAGCTGATAAAGCCTTTGACCAGGGCACCCCGAACCTTCCGGACGCCCTTGTGAAGGCTTATCCTGTGTTTCGACCTTGAAACAGCAAAATAGCTTTGAACCCGGGCTCCCCGGACGCTCCGGGCGCCCCTCTTGACACCTATTCTGCCTTCAACACTTTACTGCCACTTTTTCTTCTTTGTTTTGGGCGCCCCCACTGATGGGGGCGCCTTGGATGCATGGGGGCGCCTTGCTTCAAGGCCTCCAGCCGCCTGCTTTGTCTTCCAATCTTGGTACCTGCAAGATACACAAACACAAAGCCCATATACATATAATCTTAACCTTAAGGACTTGGTTCTGACTTCGAATTTCCACGAAACCCTAGGTCAAACCGGTGCAAGTTCCCACCCCCGAGAACGCGGCTTTCACCTACTCCTTTCAGGAGACGGTTGCCACCCAGTCCTTCGGGTGGACTTTTGCTTAGCTTCCGATACCTCCGGACCTCGAGATGCCCAAACCCTGACCCGTCTCTACTCCTGTCCTTAGTCATCGCTCAGCTAAGTTGCTCAGTCCCTCGGACCAAGACTCCGTGCCCAAACCCTAGGTCCAGGACTTAGGTGCCCAACCCTCGGCCAGGTCTTCGTGCCCAATTCCCCGAACTAGGTCTTCGGTGCCCAACCCTCGGCCAGGTCTTCTTGCCCAGTCCCCGACCAGGACTTAGTGCCCACCTTCCGAGCAGGTCTTCGGTGCCCAGCCCTTGCCAGGACTTAGTGCCCAATTCTCGATCAAGACTTAGTGCCCACCTTTCGAGTAGGTTTTAGTGCCTAGCTTCACTCACCAGGTCTTAGTGCCTAGTTTAACTAGGACTTTTCTTCAACTTAGGTTACTTCTCCTTTGCTCCCCTTTGTCTGTTCATTGTATCACTGACTTAAGTGTATTGTCAAACATTAAAACACTTAAAGGAGAACATCATTGATGCAACTTGCACCAACACAGTAGGCGTCAGTTCGACCTAGGGTTCCATTTGGGAGACCCGAAGTCAGAACCAAGATAGCTACGGCTGTAAAAATGGACTAATATTCTTGCCTTGTTTGTTTTGGAACTAACCTTGGATGCAGGGACTGAAAGAGTGAGTTTCTGCAGCTCAGAACGCTCCAAAGGAGAGGGGCAGGCAGCTGGGCTAGGCGCCCGGGAGGTCCTGAGCGCCCAAGGTCAAAGCCAAACAAGCAGAAAGCAAGAATCACTTCAAACCACACTGGGCTAGGCGCCCGGGAGGTCCCGGGCGCCCATGGTCAAAGCCAAAGAGGAGTCGAAGCAAAATCAGCCACGAAGCCAACGGACCAAGTCAAGCTGGGCGCCCGGGAGGTCCCAGGCACCCCAGTCAGCTCCATAGGCTGATTCTGAAGGGATAAGCGCTGACTGAGCTGTAGATGAAGGTTCTCCAATCTGAAGGCACGTGTCAGGCGCCCCCAGGAGCACTATAAAAGGGGCTCGACCCCGAGGCTTCAAGAACACAATTTTCCAATGCCTCTAAGCTTTTTGTTCAAGCGCTCTTCTCCGACAAACTCTGATCTCGAGACTCTAGCGCCGATGACGACCCTCTGCTCCGAAGTACGATCCACACCGAGCGTCGGTAATGAAAAGTGTACTTGTTTATTTACTGCACTACTCTTGTACCAAATTCTGTAAATCTTTGCGCTATTATAGAATTGCCCACAGTAAACGGTCAAGGACCATGGGCCTTGGAGTAGGAGCCATCCGTGACTCCGAACCAAGTAAAAATACTTGTGTTCCTTGTGCATTTGTTTTAATTCCGCTGCGTATTTTCTCTTATTCTTATCCAAAAAGATTTTCACGATATTCACCCCCCCCCCTCTATCGTGTTTCTCGATCCAACATATTGTGACGGAAAGAGGTATTGAAGCCAATCCCCACAAGTACAAGCTCTATTGGAGATGCCCCCACCACGCAACATAAAAGAAGCTCAAAAGTTGACCGAGTGGATAACTATTTTATCTAGATTCATCTCTCGATCGACTGATAGAAGTCTTCCATTTTTCAAAATATTATGTATGGCAGCTAAGTTCCAATGTGATAAAGCTTGTGATGAGTCTTTTAGAGAGCTCAAGGAGTATTTCTCCAACTTACTTGTCCTAGCTATGCCCGAGATAGGTGAGCCACTATATGTTTATCTCTTCACAACAGAGGGGGGAATGGGTAGAATACTCATCAGCAATTATCAGGGTGAACAACACCCCATTTACTTTTTCGGCATTTGCTCAACCAAGTCGAGTGTCGATACACATCACTTGAGAAGATAACCTATGCACTGGTATTGATTTCTCAGCAACTACGCCCCTACTTTTTGTCTCCACCATTATCGTACTCACTAACAACACCTTGGATATGTTCTTGTCAACCCTGAAGCTTCTGGTCAGTTGATTAAGTGGACTACTGAATTGAGCGAGTATGACATACAATACTAGCCTCGTATAGCCATTAAAGCACAAGCTCTGACTGATTTTCTTAGTGAACTACTAAATCAGGACCTCGAAGAAACATGGAAGATATATATTGATGACTCTTTTGCTCGACAAAGTAGCAATATTGGAATTCTCCTCATTTCACATAAAGAAGATATGTTACAACTCTTTGTGAGACTAGATTATCGTGCCACTAATAACGAAGCCGAGTATGAGCACTGATTGCCGGTCTGCAAGTTGCCAAGCATATAGGGGCTGACCGGGTCCAACATTCTCAGCTAGCTACTTAACAGTTAGCTGGGAAATTTTAGATTAACAATAAAAGGTTGTAGATGTATGCTGATGCCTATGAGTAGTTAAAAGCAAAATTTCAAGAAGTTACGCTACAACAAATACCCAGAGAATACAACATGAAAGCAGATGAGTTAGCTAAACTTGTTGTCTCTCTCTCAACCTGGGTACTCCTTCGTCCGATGGCTCAAACCATGATGATATCCAATATTGAATAGCAAGCAGAGCTAGATTTTCAAGAAGATTGGCGCACCCCCTTATTGTATTTTTGCAGCAAGGCGTTGTAATAGATGATCCTGAGCAGGTTCGATTATTCAAAAGGAGGGCTACTTGATTTATCCTGATAGGCGATCAACTCTACAAGCGGGCTTTCTCTCATCCTCTACTCAAACGCTTGGATCCCGAGGACGTTGATTATGTCCTTAGGGAAATTCATGAAGGTTCTTGTGGTGGCCATGTAGGGGCTTGAGCCGTGGCTCGCAAGGTTTTGTTGGTGGGAAACTTTTGGCCCACCCTTCAAGGATGTTGATCGGTTAGTGACAATATGCCTCTCTTACAGAAGCATCAATACTTTTCGCATCAGCCAATCGAGCGACTTCAGACTTCTATAACCTCTTGTCCTTTTGGTCAATTAGGAATGAACATCGTAGGCCCTGTCCCCTAGCTCCTACACAAAAGGAATTTTTATTGGTTGACGTAGATTATTTCTCAAAATAGGTTGATGCAGAGGCTCCTGCCCTCATCATAAAAAGCATAGTTATCAAGTTCCTATGGCAGAATATATTATGTAGTTATGGCATTCCCAACAAGTTAGTTTCTGATAATGGATGCCAATTTCAAGGTAAGAAGATCCAAGAATGGTGCTCAACTTAAGGTATTAAGCAGGCTTTTACTTCTGTAGCGTATCTGCAAAGCAATGGACAAGTTGAAGACACTAATAGAGAAATTGTCAGAGGTTTTAAAGTAAAGTTAGTTCATGTTGGGGGAAACTAGGTTAATGAACTCCCCAGTATCCTATGGCTCACCGAACAACTCCACGAGAAGGTATTGGATTTACACCATTTTAGTTGGTGTATGGAGCAGAGGTAGTGGTGCTGGTAGAGATAGGATGTGAATTCGATCGACGACACTTCTATGACTTAGAAAGCAATAGTGATGCAAGGCGCATGGAGCTTGACTTGGTCACCGAAATATGAGACAAGGTGGCAGCTCGGCTGATCTCATCCCATCAGAGAATGTAACAAAAATATAATAAAAGAGTACTTCCTCGCTCCTTTCAAGTCGATGACCCCATGTGGAAGCGTATCAAGCTCGTCGGAGATGTAGGCAAGTTAGAACCACAGTGGGATGGGCCCTACACAGTAGTGCAAAAGTTAGCTTCTGGGCATATTACTTACAAGACTCAAGGGGGAAACGACTGAATTGGCCCTAAGTTCCATACATCTTCGATTGTACCGAGAGTATAGTGACATACGGGTGTGTAAACATATATATTCGGAGCAGTTGTCGATGCTCCCCTCTAAGTTGTAAGGTGGGCTCTTCTCACACCATCTACTCGGCTTGACTTCACCTCTCGTTTCTTTAAATGAGTTATAAGCGGGTTTCCCCGTGAACCAACGAGCATGGCCAATCAGATGTGATTTGCTCACGATCCAACACATCGCCTGCTCGGTTGTCCAAGACTCTCATTTCCTTAATGAGTTATAAGCAAGTTTCCCCGAGAATCAATGAGTGCGACTGAACGGACGTGATCCGTTCACGATCCAACATATCTCCTGCTCAGTTGTCCCAAACTCTAGTGTCCTTGAACGAGTTATAAGTGGGTTCCCCCTAAACCAATGAGCATAGTCGATCAAACGTGATCGACTCACAATCAAACACATCGCCTGCTCGGGACTCTCGTGTCCTTAAATGAGTTATAAGGGGGTTTCCCGGTTAACCAACGAGCATGGCTGATCGGACGTGATCCATTCACGATCCAACACATCACCCACTCAGTTATCCCAAACTCTTATTTTCTTAAACGAGTTATAAGTGACTTTCCCCGTGAACCAATGAGCACGGGCTATTAAACATGATCTTCTCATGATCCAACACATCGCCCACTCGGTTGTCCTAGACTCTCGTTTCTTTAAACGAGTTATAAGCGGGTTTTCCCGTGAACCAATGAGCATAGCTGATCAAATGTGATCCACTCACGATCCAACACATTGCCCACTCAGTTGTCCTAGACTCTTGTTTTCTTAAATGAGTTATAAGTGGATTTTCCTGTGAACCAACGAGCATGGCCGATCGGACGTGACCCGCTTACTATCTAACACATCGCCCCCTAGGTTGTCCCAGACTCTCATTTCCTTAAACGAGTTATATGCGGGGTTTCGCGTGAACCAACGAGCATGGCCGATTGGACGTGATCCGCTTACGATCCAACAAATTGCCCCCTCAGTTGTCCCAGACTCTCATTTCCTTAAATGAGTTATAAGCAGGTTTCCCCGTGAACCAACAAGCATGGCCAATCGGACGTGATCCGCTCACGATCCACCATATCGCCTGCTTGGTTGTCCCAGACTCTCATTTCCTTAAATGAGTTATAAGCGGGTATCTGACGACCCAAATTAGCTAGTTAAATTTGTCACGAAAGTGTGGGCTCATCAGATTTAAATATGAATGAATAGCTGGAAACCCTTTTACAATCAAAAGTATGAAAATGTAATATAGGGGTCACAGGTCGTATTTTTCTCGGGGCTAGTTGTCGTGTTTGATTCAAACTTGTAATTATGTGTCGTTTTCGGGTTTCAAACAAGTAATTTGGTTTTTGGATTTTAATTGAAAAATGAAGTTGCAATGGAAGAAACGAAATTAGAAGACTTAGCTAATAACTAAGCAAGAAGTTGGCACTAAAGGGAAAACTCAACTAATGGAAACCTAATCAAAGCACTTACCAAATTTTTGTGGGAAAATTGATTTCTGATTACAACAAAACAAAAGAGAAGCCAAGCAATTGAGTAAAAACAGTGATGGGAATTTTCGGAACTAACAAGCTTAACACAAATCAATGCAAAAGAATTTCGACATTTCACAAGCAATGAACCTCTACTTAGCTACAATATTTTTTGGAACCCAACCACTGCCAACAAAATTCAGATATGAGTGAGAACTATTTATTGTTTCAACACCATCATGTGCCACAAAGGAAACAAGCTAAATTCAGATGCAAAGAGAATCAAATCAATTGGCACACAATGGAAGTCTCCTTATGCCAAAAACTAACTCTAAACTTAAGATATTTGTAACTTGCAGCTCAAAGTGTAAAATTGATTGGACAGCAGGGGTATTAGGAAATAACTAAGCAAGACTAATGTAGAAGAGTTGAAACTAAAATTAGAATTGGAGAAACAAAAGCAAATTCAGAAATGATGATATGCAGAAATTACTTGATGTTCAGAAATTCAAGGATTAGCTACTGATTTTAGTTCTCGCAATAGATAAAGAGCTAAACTAGCTAGTGCAAAACAGATTAAAGAAACTAATCTAGGTGCAAGTAAACTTGGCTAGCAATTACCTAACAAAAACTAGTTAAAAAGGCTGAAAATCTTGATACTCGGCAAACAACTTGGCACGCAGCAAATCAAACTACAATAACCTGAAATTCGGTCTAGTTGATCACTAAACACTCTATCTATCTAATGCTAAAGCAAGAATTAACTACTAAGTAACTCAGAAATTCGAAACAGATTCAGAAACCAAAGGAGAGAAATCAAGACAGAATGGAACTTGGCACGCAACAACTTGACTTGGCACGCCAAGAATTAAGCTAAAGCAAACTAGAATCTGACTTAATCTATCACCAAACAAGTTCCTAGTTAACTTAACTTGAAGATTAAAATCCTAATTGAGCTCAAACAATTCAGAATTACAAACTAAGTTGCTGAAAAACTGAAATTGCAAAAAAACAGGGCAGAATTCGACTACATTGAAAGCTATAGCTAAAACAGGAATTTAACTACGGAAAACTACTCTTCGATTCCTTCCCGAGCTCAGATACTCCTTGGTTGTCAAGCAAGGGAGAGCCTCGGACCCGCAAGCTCAGCAAATCATGGAGACAACTTCATCCGCGATTGAATACAGTCCGAACTGTCCATTTCTGAATTTTCCATGCGAATTCTTCATCTCAGCTGTGTCTGCGTGAATTGGTGAGTGGATGATGATCAAAGCTACTCAGGGAACCCCTCTGGATAGCTTTGGTGGAAGGTGGTAGAGCGCAGCCGATCCGAAGATTGTCAATTGGACAAAGCTGTAGAAACCTCTCACAAACTCTGTTCTTGGGCAATCTCGATCCGGAAACAAGACTGATGAACTTCCCGATGACCTAGTATTTGAATTCAGCAAGAAAAACGAGTGGTCGCGCCTTGGATTGAAGGAAACAAGCTAAGGATGAAGGAAGAACACGAAGAACGGAAATTGCAGCGAAGAACTCTGAAGACGCGACGGGGAAGAGCTTCTGTGCCATTTTCCTTAAGTATTAACCAATGGACGGCTCAGATCAATTTGAGGAAATCCAACGGCCGATCTCGCTCTAATTTGAATCAAACTTTGATGATGGTGATCTGAGGTCAGGATCTGCCTCGTGGTAGCTCGGATCCTCCAGATGTGCAACGAATGGTCCAGATCACCCTAATCTTTGAATGGACGCTCTAGAGCCCTCCAAGCTTGATCCAACGGTCGATTGAGCTCTGATTGGGATGAAACCTTCAGATCTTGATCATAGAGCTTGATCAACCCTAACCCTAGCTCGGATTGCTCCAGATCGTCCCGGATGGCTCAGATCTAGCCGCTCTTGAATCGGACGGCCCGGATTAATCATAGGCTTGATAATTCGATCCGGTTCCACTTCCGACTCAAGTTTGACCCAATATGCTCTAGGTCCAGGAACCTTTCATGCCTACAAAAATAAATCAAGAATTTAGTGGCCAATTAACTCAAATATGTATAATTTTGCATTTAAGTCCAAAATATGAATAAGTTCTAAAACCTAGGCAATTTCACAATTTTGGCAATAAAAACATAGATCAAACAGGGATTTAAGCAACTCAAATGATCAATAAAATGGAATCTATCAACTCCCCCACACTTGAGCTTGAGTGTCTCGCGAAAACAGTAAAGATGTATCCCCTAGATTTACTTAAGCATAATTAGAAGCAATTGAAAAGAAATTACCTAGGGTTGCCAATTCTCATAAATCTAGGCTCTATGGATTACTATCTTGTCCTTAAATCAACAACTTGGCCTTTTCATCTATCATGAATCATTGAGATGAATCTAAATCACTAGCCTTTCAAGGAAAATATTGGTGGCTCTCTCCTTAAATTCTAAGTTGATGATGGAAGTGGAGCTCACTCAAACACATATGCTTCTTGCACTACCATATGCTTGCTTATTATCTAATCTCCACCATTAATCATGATTAGGATCAACATCTACAAAAACAAATGAAAACATGGAAAATGATAAGAAGTGGAATAAAAACCAAGGAAATGGAAAAAGTTGATAAAGTAGAAGACTTGAGTGCTCAATGATGTTTCCAATGAACTTTGCCCTCTTATCAGTCCCCTAGTGAATTCCAAAGTCTGATGGAGTCCAATTTGAATAATTCTTTTGATTTGGATGAAGAAACTTCCATTTGACTCCATTGTGCCAAGTTTTGTCTGTGTGCCACATTTCTTGCTCCATCTTCTTTCCTGATTTTTTTTTTCTTTTTCTTTCTCTCTAGTAAAGCTCAAAATGTAGTGATGCAAAGCTTGGATTTGGATGAGAAGCATTCCATTAAATTCATGAGGTCGAAACTCCCTTGTGTGCCCCTTTTTTTCTCTTTTGTTTTCTTCCTTATTTTCTTTCTTCTTAGCTGAAATTTTCTTCTGTTTTGTCCAGCAGTGGTTGCTCTCAACACCACCTTTGTATGCTTCATTCCTTGATTCACAGCTCCTAGAGAATCCAATTCAGCTCAAGTTGGTACACATTTGTGCCGAAACTGCTTTAATGGCATGCAACCTTCTGAAAAAAAAATTTTTTCCTTTGTGTTCAGCTTGTGTTCAGCCCTAATGCATTCTGTTTCTGATCTGGAACTCTTTCTTGTTCTAATCAGCTGTGGATGAGTTCAACAAACATATCCTAAACAAACCAATTCAGCTTCAACTTGGTACCAAAAATTTTCTCACTGCATTTCTGTTTTGTGTCCAATTCGGTTGCATTCTTTTCTTCCTCAGCTGCATTCTCAGCTTGCTTTCTCAACCTTACTGCATTTCTAGCTTGGTTCGGCTTCAATTCAGATTGTAGCATTTTAGCAGCTACAAGTCTCTCGGCAGATTACAATTCAGATTCCTTTTTTAGACTGCTGCAATGCAGTTTCAGCAAATTTTTTTCCTTTTCTCAGCTTTTGACCAGTCTTCACTCAGCCTCATCTCCAGAATTTAATTCAGATTGTCTTCAGCTGGAGATCAGATTGTTTCATCTGCTATTCAGATTCAATTCGGCTGCAATCCTCACTTCATCAGCCTTCCATTCAGCTTGACTTCAGCAGGATATCAAATTCCAGCTCTCGGCAGAAATTTTTCTATGCAATGCTAATCAGATTTTCAGCTGCTTCAAACCATTTTAAGTATCAGATTTCGGCTTCTCAACATTGGTTTAGATAATTCCAGCTTCTTTTCAACCCTTCCTGCTTTTATTTAGCATGCAATAAACTTCTAGCAGGGTTTAGATAATTCTGTTTTGTTTCAAGCTTCATCTTCCTCCGAATTCACTTTGCAACGAATTCCTGCAATTGGGTTCAAGTTAACATAGCTGCAAAACATTCCATTCCATTCCTAAATTAGTAGATTGGATTTCTACTCCATTTAAAAACCTTGGCAAAGATTTCAGCTTCAATTTGGTGGTTGCATGCCACTCAGATCTTGGCACACAGTTTTTCCTTGTTTTTCAGCTTCAATTGCAGTTCAGTTTTAGCTTCTTCTTCTCAGATTTTTCTCAGCTTTTGTTCATCCTTCACTCAGCTTTAATTTTAGAGTTTACAGCCTTGAAAATTTAAATCCAGCTCATTTGATACCAACTGCACAAAAAGGTATTGCTGATTTCATCTTTTGCTTGCTCTCAGTTTGTGCTCAGCCTTCAAACATCTGATTTCTTTACAGCAGTAGTATCAAATGGATCATCTTTCTCAGCTTCTTTCGCTTTCGGAACAGCTGATTTCAGACCTTATGTGCTCTATTCCTTTCAGATATCATACTCAACTCGATTCTGCCTCAGCTCCTAGCAATTTCCCAAATTCTTTGCAATAATTTGCACATGTTCTTGATAACTGATTTTTTTTTCTTTCTTGTTCACATTCGAGCAGCTTGATTCACAGCCCAGAAAACTCAGATTCATCTATAAGTTGTTACAAAACTTCCTTTGGCACAAACATTTCATCATTTTCAATTCACAGGTTTCCGAAATCTGCTCCCCAAGAGATTAATTCAGCCTCATAATTCTGCTATTCTTATCTCAATTCAGTGATACACTGCTAAGTTCCCCAATTCAGCTTCACAAATAGTCATTCAATAATTCAAAACAGCTCCAAGTTGATTTGTCCAGTTTTCTCCAACAAAGGCAGCTGCATGTAATGCTTCTAGCAAAGTGGCCGAATAGCTTCATAGCATCAAGAAATCATCTACTTTTCCTCTCTTTTGTCATGGCATAAATTTTCTTTCATTTGTGTGCCATTTGGATTACACAAATTCTTCAACCGGATTCATCTTGGCTCCAAATTGTTATGATCTTCATTTTGATGTTCAAGAATCTAGATGCCTCCATTTGATTTCCTCCTCTTGCTCATTTCCGAAACTTAAATCAAATTCAACTCACTTGGCCCATGAAAATGCAGAAATTTTTTTTTTCCATTGACATGAATTGCTTCTTTTGATACAATTTGCTTTCAAATCACTAATCACTCCCCCACACTTAAAACTTTGTCCGTCTCGGGCAAAATAGCATCAAGAAAACATCCCAAGCAAACAAATCCATAGAAAAATTGGGGTTAGAATTAGGAATAAGGAAAGACAAATAGGATAAATATGATTTTTTTGCCAAAGTTGATGTGGAAAAGTAAACAAAGTGATTAGTCTCTATAGATGTGATCCAACCATTGAAATATGATTTCGAAAGAACCTAGGCAAGTTCTAGAGCACAATAACATGTGTGTATCACAAAATAAGGCTAATCTCACTAAGTAAAAATAATCCATCTCAAATTCTCAATTAAGAATCCAAAGCCAAGTAGTACTCAAATATTCAAGATTTCATCCATGAGCTTAAACCCTAAGTTTTGACAACCAAATTTAATTTATTTTCAAAAGACTCTAACATGACATGAAGAAAATCTAAAGGGATACATTTATTCCTACTCATGTAAGGAAAAGTGCTAAAAACATAAGACATGATATTTACAATGATTTTATTCATGTCATGTTACTCTACTCACTTATTTATTAACAAGAACTCATTTTAAGAGTGAAAACATGCAATAAAGGAAAAGGCAACAAAAATCAAACTCCCTTTTATTTCTGGCGGTCGGAATCTGTCAAGAAAAAGCCTCCACCGTGATAGTGGAGGAGTCTGGGTGTGCGAAAGAGCTTCTTCCATTTGTTCCACTTCACTGTGCATCGCTCCCCCACACTTGGGCTTAACTGCAACCTGTTCAGGTGGACGAAGATTATTTAAATACAAGACCCATTTAAGAGGTAGAGTGTTTTGAATTAAAGTAAAATCTACTCCCTCTTTATTCTTTTTGGGACACATTTCAGGAGGTTTGAGCCTGTTCAGATGAAGCTCCCACTCCAGCAGTCTTCTGGACCCTGCAAAACAATGTAATACCCCTCTCAAGCGTGCAGGGTACGAAGGAAATAAAATAATTTCAGTCTTTGCATACAATTTATCCAAAAATGAATCACATCCAATAAAATCAAGTTTAGGCAGCTCAAAGAATTTTTTACAATGAATATCTACCCAAGATGCATCAAGACACTTATCATAATCAATGAAATCTATTTTGGATGCTCCAATGAAATTTTCCCAATTATTTCCCACACATGACAAATCAAGAAATGTATCGCAGCCTATAAAATCAACTTTTGGTACCTCTTCTGATGTTTCCCAAAATATAAAAGAAATACTTACCTGATCGCGGTGAAAAATACCTGGAGGTTTCACAATGATAGATGTGTCCATAGCTCCCTCCTGGTCAAGTATAGAGTCCGTATCAGGTTCAAGTGCTAGTAGGCGCTCAACTGGTATAAGTGATCCTTGGGGCTCTGTGCAATCCCCTACACTTTGAATCTCAACAGAAATAGGTGATTCTTGGGGCTCTATGCAATCCCCTACACCTAGAATAATCTCTCCAGCTGGAAAAGCATCTGAAATGTTTTCTGAAAATTCCTCAGTCTCTGCAGTAAATACTCTCTCAGCCTCCTCTGAATGAATAGCTCCTTCAGAAAAATCCTCTAGAAATCCCTCAGCCTCTAACTCTGTCTGTTCCAGCTTCTCAATAATATCCATGCTCTTGATGGAGTGATCCTCTCTCAGATGCTTCAAAGCATCGAAAAGGCTAAACTGAATAACCGTATCTCCAATCTCCATGGAAAGTGTACCGGCATATACATCAATCTTTGTTTTGGCCGTCTTCAGAAACGGTCTGCCTAAAATCAGTGGAGAACGGTGCGCCAGATAATCTCCCTCCATATCCAAAATATAGAAATCAGCAGGAAATATCAGCTCCTTTACCTTCACCAAAACATCTTCAATCATACCTGCTGGGCGTGTCTGGCTCCTGTCTGCTAGCTGTATCACCACGCCAGTGGGCTGTAAAGGGCCTATGCCGAGCATCTGAAAGACTGACCTGGGCATCACATTTATAGAAGCTCCTAAGTCTAACATAGCATCGTGAAATATGGTGCTCCCAATCTCACAAGAAACAGTAAACATCCCAGGGTCTTCACATTTCTGAGGTAGGGCATGGATAAGCAAAGAAACATTTTTCCCAATGTTGACCAATGCATTTTCCTTAAGCTTCCTTTTGTTAACACAAAGATCCTTCAAAAACTTAGCATACTTTGGAATTCTTTTGATCATGGTCAACAAAGGTATATTGATCTCCACTTTGCTGAAAAGCTCCACTAGTTCATTAAATTCCTTAGCCTTCTCCTTCTCCCCTTGTCTTTTGGCATGTGTTCTTTGCTGTGGAAAGGGTAAAGGAACCCTAAAATCATCTTCTCTGGCTGGAAGTGGAGAGGCTGAATTCTGGGTTGCTGTCCCATGCGATGTAGTGGTTGTAGAATCGGTCTCGGCACTGTTTTCTTCTCCATTTGCCACCAAATTTGGAGGGTTGCTTGAGGAAGGGGTTGGGAACGGGCTAGGGGTGGAATCAACTGAATTTGAAGTCGTTTCATGCATGTTCTGAGCTAGAATCGCAGTTGTTGTCCGATTTTCTGAAAAATCTGCTCTTGGATTCTTTGGAGATGAAGTGACCTTCCCACTTCTCAAATAAATAGCACTCACATTTCCTCTAGGATTAGGAACAGTTTGGGAAGGTAATTGACTTGATCCTTGAGCTCGATTCTGATTGATCCCACTAGCCAATTGCCCTAATTGTCTCTCAACGTTTTGTTGCCAACCTTGTTGTTGTTGTTGCCAAGCTTGTTGTTGTTGTTGTTGTCAAGCTTGTTGTTGTTGCCAAGCTTGTTGTTGTTGTTGTTGTCAAGCTTGTTGTTGTTGCCAAGCTTGTTGTTGTTGTTGTGTTTGTACAACTTGTTGTAGCATTTCCATCATTTGTTGATGCTGAACATCTCCTCCACTTGAGCTCCCATAACCTCCTTGGTTAACATAGCTCCTTGATTGACCTTGAAAAGATGAATTAGTTGGCTGAAATTGTGGAGCTTGTTGATTCTGTTGAAAACATGGTGGTTGGGGCTGTTGATAGGGCTGGGTGGAGGGCTGATATGCTGGAAAATTAGGTGGCGAGGGCTGAAAATTCTGACTTTGAAACCCTTGATCATAGGGCTGGAAATTTTGATTCAAGGGCTGTGTGGGCTGAAAATTTTGTTGGTTTTGAGCTTGAAAAGCTGGGAATGATTGAAATCCTTGCTGCCCTTGATAAGGTTGCTGGAATTTAGGCTCGAAATGCTGAAATGGTTGCTGAAAATGTTGGGAATTAGGCTGAAACGAAGGCTGAAAACTTGGATTTGATGGCTGAAATTGTTGCTGATTGATCTGAGTTTGCTGTGACTGCTGTAAGTTCGGTTGAGGCTGCTGTGAAGACTGACGTTGAGGCTCTTGTTGGCAGAAAGCATTCCCATACCTCAAGTTAGGATGATTCCTCCAACCGGGGTTATAGGTAGAGGAATATGGATTGTTTCTTGCTGGAAATTGTCCTCTCGCTAATGCAGCTACTGTCTCGTCCTGTTGGAGATTGGGGCATGAGTCTGAAGTGTGCTCTAGACTAGAGCAAATGCTACACACACTTATCATTTGACTTGACTGTGGAGGTACTGAAGGAGTTGACCCTTGATTTGCATTGCTAACCTTCAACTCCTTAATAAGTGATGTGATCTCTGCAAATCTCTTGTCATAATGATCAATAGGCACTAACTGAACTTCTCCAACTCCTCTGGTGGTCAAGGCTCTGCCTCCAAATTGTTGGGAATTCTCAGCCATATTAGAAATTAACTCCCTAGCTTGCATTGGTGACTTGTTCACTAGGGCCCCTCCAGCTGCAGCATCTATCAGGACTCTATCCATCTGCAGCAGTCCCTCATAAAAATATTGAATCAATAATTGCTCACTGATTTGATGCTGGGGGCAACTTGAACACAACTTGTTAAATCTTTCCCAGTAATCATATAGTGTTTCGCCCACCACTTGCTGAATCCCACAGATACTTTTTCTGATTATAGCTGTGCGGGAAGCTGGGAAATATTTCTCCAAAAATGTCTTCTTCATGGCGATCCAACTGGACACATGTCCTGTAGGCAGATAATAGAACCAGTCTTTGGCTGCTCCTGTCAATGTGAAGGGGAAAGCTCTCAGCTTGATGTCTTCTTCAGAAATGCCCTGAGGCTTCATAGTAGAGCACACCACATGAAATTCATGCAAGTGTCTATTTGGATCCTCCCCAGATAAACCCTGAAACTTTGGCAACAAATTAATAAGTCCAGATCTTAACTCAAAACTTTCCCCCAGCTCTGGATAAGCTATGCTGGAGTACTGAAATGCAGCGTCAGGTACTGCAAGCTCCTTCATGGTTCTCTGGTGGTCTGCCATGTCAATGCCTGAGTGAGTGGAGATAGTCTGAATAGGAGGGATATCTGTAGTCTCAGAAAGAATGGCCTGGCTCCGCCTGACTCTGAAAGTCCTCTCAATCTCAGGATCGAAATCTTCTAATTCAGCACCTAGAGACCTGGTCATAAAAATAAAACAAATCGCAGTAAAAGTAGATAAAAAGATAAATCAAATAAAATCAAATCCATGGATATGGCAATAAGCACAAAAGCAAATCAAGAATGATATAAAATAAGTGCACAAGCAAAAATCAAACAAGTCAACTAACAGATCCCCGGCAACGGCGCCAAAAATTTGACGGCCCAAATTAGCTAGTTAAATTTGTCACGAAAGTGTGGGCTCGTCAGATTTAAATATGAATGAATAGCTGGAAACCCTTTTACAATCAAAAGTATGAAAATGTAATATAGGGGCCACAGGTCGTATTTTTCTCGGGGCTAGTTGTCGTGTTTGATTCAAACTTGTAATTATGTGTCGTTTTCGGGTTTCAAACAAGTAATTTGGTTTTTGGATTTTAATTGAAAAATGAAGTTGCAATGGAAGAAACGAAATTAGAAGACTTAGCTAATAACTAAGCAAGAAGTTGGCACTAAAGGGAAAACTCAACTAATGGAAACCTAATCAAAGCACTTACCAAATTTTTGTGGGAAAATTGATTTCTGATTACAACAAAACAAAAGAGAAGCCAAGCAATTGAGTAAAAACAGTGATGGGAATTTTCGGAACTAACAAGCTTAACACAAATCAATGCAAAAGAATTTCGACATTTCACAAGCAATGAACCTCTACTTAGCTACAATATTTTTTGGAACCCAACCACTGCCAACAAAATTTAGATATGAGTGAGAACTATTTATTGTTTCAACACCATCATGTGCCACAAAGGAAACAAGCTAAATTCAGATGCAAAGAGAATCAAATCAATTGGCACACAATGGAAGTCTCCTTATGCCAAAAACTAACTCTAAACTTAAGATATTTGTAACTTGCAGCTCAAAGTGTAAAATTGATTGGACAGCAGGGGTATTAGGAAATAACTAAGCAAGACTAATGTAGAAGAGTTGAAACTAAAATTAGAATCGGAGAAACAAAAGCAAATTCAGAAATGATGATATGCAGAAATTACTTGATGTTCAGAAATTCAAGGATTAGCTACTGATTTTAGTTCTCGCAATAGATAAAGAGCTAAACTAGCTAGTGCAAAACAGATTAAAGAAACTAATCTAGGTGCAAGTAAACTTGGCTAGCAATTACCTAACAAAAACTAGTTAAAAGGCTGAAAATTTGATACTCGGCAAACAACTTGGCACGCAGCAAATCAAACTACAATAACCTGAAATTCGGTCTAGTTGATCACTAAACACTCTATCTATCTAATGCTAAAGCAAGAATTAACTACTAAGAAACTCAGAAATTCGAAACAGATTCAGAAACCAAAGGAGAGAAATCAAGACAGAATGGAACTTGGCACGCAACAACTTGACTTGGCACGCCAAGAATTAAGCTAAAGCAAACTGGAATCTGACTTAATCTATCACCAAACAAGTTCCTAGTTAACTTAACTTGAAGATTAAAATCCTAATTGAGCTCAAACAATTCAGAATTACAAACTAAGTTGCTGAAAAACTGAAATTGCAAAAAAAACAGGGCAGAATTCGACTACACTGAAAGCTATAGCTAAAACAGGAATTTAACTACGGAAAACTACTCCTCGATTCCTTCCCGAGCTCAGATACTCCTTGGTTGTCAAGCAAGGGAGAGCCTCGGACCCGCAAGCTCAGCAAATCATGGGGACAGCTTCATCCGCGATTGAATACAGTCCGAACTGCCCATTTCTGAATTTTCCATGCGAATTCTTCATCTCAGCTGTGTCTGCGTGAATTGGTGAGTGGATGATGATCAAAGCTACTCAGGGAACCCCTCTGGATAGCTTTGGTGGAAGGTGGTAGAGCGCAGCCGATCCGAAGATTTTCAATTGGACAAAGCTGTAGAAACCTCTCACAAACTCTGTTCTTGGGCAATCTCGATCCGGAAACAAGACTGATGAACTTCCCGATGACCTAGTATTTGAATTCAGCAAGAAAAACGAGTGGTCGCGCCTTGGATTGAAGGAAACAAGCTAAGGATGAAGGAAGAACACGAAGAACGGAAATTGCGGCGAAGAACTCTGAAGACGCGACGGGGAAGAGCTTCTGTGCCATTTTCCTTAAGTATTAACCAATGGACGGCTCAGATCGATTTGAGGAAATCCAACGGCCGATCTCGCTCTGATTTGAGCCAAACTTTGATGATGGTGATTTGAGGTCAGGATCTGCCTCGTGATAGCTCGGATCCTCCAGATGTGCAACGGATGGTCCAGATCACCCTAATCTTTGAATGGACGCTCTAGAGCCCTCCAAGCTTGATCCAACGGTCGATTGAGCTCTGATTGGGATGAAACCTTCAGATCTTGATCATAGAGCTTGATCAACCCTAACCCTAGCTCGGATTGCTCCAGATCATCCCGGATGGCTCAGATCTAGCCGCTCTTGAATCGGACGGCCCGGATTAATCGTACGCTTGATAATTCAATCCGGTTACACTTCCAACTCAAGTTTGACCCAATATGCTCTAGGTCCAGGAACCTTTCATGCCTACAAAAATAAATCAAGAATTTAGTGGCCAATTAACTCAAATATGTGTAATTTTGCATTTAAGTCCAAAATATGAATAAGTTCTAAAACCTAGGCAATTTCACAATTTTGGCAATAAAAACATAGATCAAACAGGGATTTAAGCAACTCAAATGATCAATAAAATGGAATCTATCAGTATCCCCATGAACCAACTAGTGTGGCCGTTCAGATGTAATCCACCATGATCCAACATATCATCCGCTCGGTTGTGTCAACCTCTCATTTCCTTAAAAGAGTTATAAGCGGGTTTTTCCGTGAACCAATGAGTGCGACCGATCAGATGTGCTTGGCTCACAATCCAACACGTCTCCGACTCGATTGTCCCAGATTCTCATTTCCTTAAACGAGTTATAAGCGGGTTTTCCCGTGAACCAACGAGTGCTGCTGATCGGACGTGATCCGCTCACGATCCAACACTTCGCCCAATCAGTTGTCCTAGATTCTCGCTCTGCTTTCCATCTTCTGATCTTCAAAAATTGTAACGACCCGAAAAATTTTCTCAATATTTTCTTTAAAATATTGATCATGTCTAAATAGTTTTTGAAGGAGCCTAGAATTACTAGTACGAACCTTAGTATAGTTATCCACGATTTTCCCCTTTAAATTGAGAAGTTAAATACTAATGGGCCTTATATGGGCTTTTCTAGTACCATGGTTATTAGTGGATTTTAGGTAGAATTTAATATAAATATAAATGGGTTTTAATTAGGAATATTAGCATGATCATGGGTGAATTTTAGGGGAATTTTTGGAAATAAGGAAAAATAAAAATAAAAACAAAATAAAAACAAAGTGCATGCACCAAGGATTGAACCTTAGACCTAGTATACCACCATGCATGTACTAACCAATTCACCTAGCAAGGGAGTGCTAGTAGAGGATGAAGTGGATTTTGGTTAAGGCTTAGGGAAAAGGAAGAGTCATCAAGGGAAGAGACACCATGACTCTTTACTTGCCCTCCTTAATGTGGTATAAAGGTAATGGGAGAAGTGGCATGGGAGTTACATTTTCCTTTCTCTTCTTCCCCAAGACCATTCCTCTCCTCCTTTCTTCTTCTTCTAGCCGAAACCACAAGGGTTTCTTTCCCTTGGAAAAAGTTTCACAAAAGACTCCATCTTGAAGATCTAAGGCCCTCTACAAGGATACAAGGGCTAAGGAGAAGTTTAGAGACAAGGAGGTTTTCTTGTTATTTTCTATTCAAGGTTTATAAGCAAGATCAAGGAAGGTAAGACTCCCTCACCTGTGGTGTAATGGTTTTCCTTGATATTGTTATGATCTAAGTTTTTGTTTGAGACCTAAGTTGAGAAATCCATGAAGGAGGACTTCTAGGGTTTCGGCCACTTTCATGTTTCCATGGCTAGGATTAGTTTTAACTCTCTAATGATGGTTCTTATGTCTTCTTATGATGTAAGTGATGTTAGTGGTGATTCATGTGAATTTTTACATGCTTAATGGTCCTTATAAGTTTCGGCCAAGACCCCTAACCCATGGTTGGAACTTGATCTAACCATTCAACATATTTAATTTGTTTTCCCTATAACATGATGGATAGTAATTGTGTTTTATAAGAATTTTTCTATGAATTTATGGACCTTTAGGTTTCGGCCAAGAGCTACTCTAGGGCTAAGGGATTAGGGTTAGCTTCAACTATGGGATCAAATGTTTTTCTATGACATTGTATGTTTGTATGGGATGTTATTTGTGACCTATATGAATTTTCCATGGACCTAGGGTCCTTTAGGGTTTCGGCCAAGACCATGACCTAGGGTTTGGATTGGGTTAAAGTCTCAAGGATACTTATTTTTAGGTTACAATGATGTAAGTATATGGTTAAGCATGATGTAAGGATCCTTATGTTACTAAAACCCTAGTTTTATGTGTTATGTAACATGATTTTTGGTATGTTTAGGTTATGTGTTATGTTTTACTCATGAATATTATAGATCAAATACCATGAACATATGTGATGTAGGAGTAGGTCGAATAGAATAATGCATGTAGAATGTTAAATGCCTATAATGGAAATATGTGTACGAAGGTCTATGTATATTTTATGATGAATGCTATGACCCTAAGTACTGTAGAATGTCATGAACCTAAGTGGTATGTATCACGTTCATATGTATTTTACCCATGCATGTCGTAGGATGGATACTAGGGTTATGCATGTTAGATGAAATGTATCATGTATGAACTGTATGTTTATCTTATGTACCATGACACGGCAAGCTTTATGGACTAGGATGATGTTTATACTTTAGGACATGATTATGTATGCACGTCATGTTTATGAATGAAAATGATGAATGAAGTTAAAGTTCATGCCTTCGAGGCATAATGATGATATGGAATGAAAATGATGAATGAAGATAAGGGTTCATGCCTTCAAGGCATAATGATGATGTTAAGCATTAAGAATGAATGATTATGCTATGTATGTTTTATGAATGAAGAAGCATGTGAAAGTATTTTATTTTATGAATGGGCTTGTACCGGACCTAAGTAAGGTCCACGATTCTGGACTACCGATGAAGCTGTCCACGGTTCTGGACTACCGATGAAGCTGTCCACGGTTCTGGGACTACCGATGAAGCTGTCCTTACCCTAGTAGGTCGAGACTAGCTACCTCGTATTTACTTAGGGATGCGCGCATATAATGTATGTATGTGGTACAAGCCGGGGACCCCTATGATGTTATGATTATGTTTAAGTATTTAAAAGTATGATTTTAAACTAAGCATCCTTATGATATATGCATTTGCCGCATGCATCCATCCATGTTATGCATTATGTTTATGATAAGTATGTTTATGCAAAGTAGGTTTATGCAAGGTATGTTTATGCAAAGTAGGTTTACGCAAGGTATGTTTATGCAAAGTAGGTTTATGCAAGGAATGTTTATGCAAAGTAGGTTTACGCAAGGTATGTTTATGCGAAGTATGTTTATGCAAAGTAGGTTAATGCAAAGTATGTTTATGCAAATGATTATGTTTATGTCCATGTTAATTATGATGCCATGATTATATTTATGTTCATGCTAAATTATGATGCCATGATTTTATTTATGTTCATGCTAAATTATGATGCCATGATTATATTTATGTTCATGCTAAGAATGATGCCATGATTGTGTTTATGTTTATGATAAGAAGTATGTCATGATAAGTAGGATTTAAGCATTATGTTTATATTTATGTGACGTATGGATTTTTGTGAGTAGGAAAGGGTCTTACTAAGCCTATGTGCTTATAGTCTTATTGTCTTATACCGCAGATCAAACCAACGGAGGTTACTAGGTGAAGCAGCAGGAGGGGCCAAAAGTGTGTGTGTGGTAGTGACATGGCAGAGGAAAGAGGAAAAAGACTCTTCTATTTTGTTTTGTGTTTTAAAACGCCTCTTTAGATTCTATGCTATACTTATGATAAGTTACTTGCTACTTATGATGCTTATGGATAAAGTAAGGAATGTTATGCTTTAATATGCTAAGTTACAATGCTACCATGTTCATGAATGATAGGTCAAGGCATATATACATGTTCTAGTACTAGTTGCATGGTAAAACGCATGTGTAAGAAGAAAAAAAATTGATTCCGCTGCATTAAGATATTCCTATGTCGTATGTATGTTAGCGTAACGCCGTCTCTCTCGCCACACCGTAAGGTGTGGGAAAAAGACGAGCGTTACAAAAATAAATCATAAGTTTGCTCAACTATCGAACATTGTGACAGAGAACCTCTAGACTACTTGGTCACCATACGTAGTCATTCATTTATCGCAACTTAGCTACCATTTGGTCAAATATGCTCAACCAAGTTGTTGTCATTTTGCCGAGCAGATTGTCACCCCCAACAAGAATACTTTGATGAAAGTGTTACCCCTAAGATCCTCGCCATTTTCCTTTGAGTATCTTCGTATTATAAAGTGGTTTCTGTATGAATTTTTACTAGTCCCTAAGAATAGCTAAGTACGAAGTTAGGGCTTTAGAGCAGCATAATGCAACATTAACACTAACAAAAAGAAAAGAAGAACTTGATGAAAAAAGTGAGTAACATGCGAGTAAACTAATAATGTACACAAGGTCAAGTTCAAAAGCCCACACCCGGGCTCAATCAAGGAAATACAAAAAAAAATCAAAAACTTAGGGGAAGTGATCAAACATGGCATCAAAGACTACCTCCAGAATTCTTATAAGTTTTATGGCAGTAGGTGGCAGATCGGCATGAATATATTGTGCCTCATTTAGTTGCTCGATGACCCCCTACACGCCATATTTAATCATATTCCTTGCTCAGTTGGCAAACTCCATTGCAAATGCATCCGATTGGAGATGTTTAACTCGATGCTCTTTAACAGATCGAACTCCTTCGCCTTGTATTATGCAAAGGCTTACTGCTTTGAGTCATACGCCACTTGTAAAGTGGTCAGCGAAGCCTATGCTATTTTAGCACCTCCAGCCGAGCTACTAGCTGAGCCCTTAGATCTTCAATGACTAAGTCCTTGGTGACAAACTCAGTCTCCTCAATCAAGGCCGCTGCATGAAGATCATCCACCTATTTTAGTTTTATCATCAATGCCGAGACCCACGGTCCTTGACCATTTTTATTGGGCAATACTATAATTCATAAAATAAAGTACAACAATGATGAATTTCAAGTACAGAAATGAAATGAAAATATTATACCAATGACACTTAAAGGAAGAGATAATCTTTTCATCGTGGAAGCGGAGTGTCGTCGATTTTGAACTTCTTGGGCACAGAGAACTTGAGCACGGAGGCTTTATCACAGTGTATTCAAGTGCTTGAATTGATTTTTGGATGTAAGGGGTGAAACACCGTATATACTGCTACTCGGGCGCCCGAGAGGCTATAGGGGCGCCCTCCACGTCGACGATTCAACCGCGTCGTTATCCGCTAACTCGACCAAAAATCTATTCCTTCTTGGGTGCCTAGGAGCATTCGGGCGCCTAGGAGCTAACGTGGCACCTCCAACCAATGACCGCTAACTCAGCTTCGCCAACTGTGAGAGAACACCTCTGGGGTGCCTGAGTCCTCTCAAGCGCTTGGCTTCCCGGGCACCTGAGACCTCTCAAGCGCCTGACTCACGAGCGCCTAAGTCCTCTCGACACCTCTGATCACAGCCAGCTGGTCGCCTTAGCTTGCAATCAAGGTTAGTCTAAGAACACAATAATATATAATAAAAGCATGAATGATTGACAGCTAGAACTGTCTGGTTCTAACTTTGAATTTCAAATGAAATCCTAGGTCAAACCGATGCCTACTGTTCCCTCTTCTGGAGAGCGCGTCCTCACCTAATCCACTCTGGAGAAGTTACCTTTTGTCAACCGACTCTTCCGATTAGACTTTTTCTAGGCCTCTGAAACCCCCGGATCTCAAAACGTTCGTTCCTCGATCCGTCTCTACTTTTGTTCGTAGTCCTCCCTCAGCTAAGTCTTCTGTTTGCTCTTCCGAAAGTCTTCGTGCCCAGTCCTTGACCAGGACTTCGTGCCCAATTCCTCGAATCAGGTCTTCATGATTAACCCTCAGTCAAGTCTTCGGTGCCCAGCCCTCAGCTAAGACTTTCTGCCTAGTCCTCGACTAGGGCTTCATGCTCAACCCTACAGGTCAAGACATCGTGCCTAGGTGAACTAAGACTTTCCTGCACACTTAGCAAATCCATTAGATTACAATAAAAACTTAACTTTGAACCCTTTGTCATTATCAAAACTAGGTTTGATCTGGTGCTTTCGGCACTAACAATTTCCTCCTTTTTGATTTATGACAACTCAGTTCAAAAGTTAAGTTAAAAAAAATTAGCAAGAAATGAAATACAGTTAAGCAATAGATTCAAGATTAAGGTAATTTTACTTAATGTTTGAAAAATTTGGAAAAGCTTTTAACTCTCCCCCTCAATAAGTTATCTCCCCCTGGGTTTTTAAAACATTTGCAATTTTTAAAAAGAAAACCTTGTAAAATTGAAATAGTACATAAAGCTCCCCCTTGATTTGAAATTCTCCCCGTGAAGCTTTTGAAAAATATGCAATTTTAAGTTTGAAAGATTTTCTAATTTCTTTGAAAATTCTAAGTATGAGAATGTTCATTATTTTGAAAAATAATTCTAACTATAATTTTGAAAAAGTATTTTGAAAACTTCTGAGTAAAACTCTAAGTTAAAGTGAAATCAATTTTTTTAAAAATAGAGTTTTCTGTTTTAAAAAATATTCTTTCGAAACCTTGAAAAATAAAGTTTTGAAAATAGAAATAATTTGAAAAAGAAAGAAAATCAAAAAATTCATACTTTTTAACTTTACTTTTTCTACTCTCCCCCTTTTCCATATATCAAAAAAAATTGCAATAGATATTTTTTAAAAGTATATTTTTTTTCTTACTCTCCCCTTTTTTGAAAAAAAAATGATAAAGGAGAAAAAAAATTGAGTATTAGAGCTTGTGGGTTTTGAAAACATAAGAAAATTTAAAAAAAGTAATTCTAAGTAAAAAAAATGTCAAGAGTTATTTTTTAAGAAAGCAAATGCTAAGTTGTATGTGACAAACTATGAAATAATTAAGCAATAACCGAGAATTAATGCTAAAGATCAGAATTCAAACCAAGTTAATATTCCTATTGAGTCCAAGCATGATTTAAGTCTAAGAAAAATAAACCATGCAATAATTTTAACAAAATTTGAAAATTAATCAAATCTTAATTCCTTGGGTTCATGTCTAACCCAGTTTGTTACTTACTAACTGTTATAAAATAGTAGCTTTCACTTGGGTTAGTCATGTTAAGTAGTCTGATCATGTTAGACTTTCTAAGCTTGATTACTTAACTTGATTGATGTTCAATTATATTTATTGTCCCAACTACTATTGATGTACTAACTTAAAGCATCCTGAGTCAAGGCATAGTCCTAAGCATCTCAACCCAGTCTAAGTTGTCAATCAAAGTATCCTAATGTGCTTGTGAGATGCTGGCCTCTAAATCTATAGGAGCATGCAAACTAGGGTTAAGTTCTAAGCTAAATCCATAACGAAGAGATCCCTAGTTTTAAAGGGGTAATTTTTTTTGAAAAACTAAAACAAAAAGAAAAAAATAATATGATTTTAAAAATATGAATTTTAAAAAAATAGTTAATAGTTTTTGAAAAATGATTAAAAAAATAATAAGAATTATCAAAAACTCATAGGTGAATAAATAAGCCTATTCTACTGAGTACATTCCTTGCTGCCTTCTTAGTGAACTAAACATAGACTCAAGTAGTGGTTTAGTGAAAATATCAGCTAGGTTGACTTTGATTCTATGTGTGTAAGTACAATTTCACCCCTGGCTACATGATCCTTGACAAAATGGTGTTTTACTTCAATATGTTTAGTTCTGGAATAGTGAATGGGATTTTTTTATAAGATTAATTGAACTAATTAATATTATCAATATAGACTTTAGTATTATTGTAGGTCAATTGGAAGTCCTTAAGGGTATGCATCATCCATAGTAGTTGAGCTACACATTCTCCCAAGGCTATATATTCAGCTTTAGTTGTGGATAATACAACACAGTGTTGCTTTCTACTACACCAACTAACTAAGTTGTGACCCAACATCTGGCAACTTTCGCTAGTACTTTTTCTATCTAATTTGCACCCTACATAATCTGAGTCAGAGTAACCTAGTAGGTTAAAATTAGAAGTCCTAGGATATCAAATTCCTATATTTAGGGTGCCTTTAATGTACCTAAAGATTCTTTTGATAATACTTAAGTGAGATTCCTTAGCACAGGTTTGGTACCTAGTACAAATACCTACTACAAATAAAATATCAGGTCTGCTAACATTTAGATAAAGTAGGCTACCTATAGCACTTCTAAAGTGCTTCAAGTCCACTGGTTTTCCTTTTGGGTCACTATCTATTTTGACATTAGTTGTCATAGGGGTATTAATGTCTTTAGATTTTTCCATTCCGAATTTTTTAATTAGTTCTTTTTAATATTTAAATTGGTGAACATAATTTCTATCTTTAGTTTGTTTTATTTGAAGTCCTAAGAAAAATGTTAACTCACCTACAAGGCTCATTTTAAATTCACTTTCCATTACTTTTATAAATTTCTTTAAAAAAAAATTATATTAGTTGAGCCAAAAATTATATCATCTACATAGATTTGGGCAATGAAAATATCATTTTCTAAGGATTTAACAAACAGGGTTGAATCAATTTGGCCTTGGTTAAACCCCATAGAAACTAAGTAATTGGATAGTTTTTCATACTAGGCTCTAGGTGCTTGTTTAAGTGCATATAGGGCCTTTTTAAGTCTAAAAACATAACTAGGATGTTCTAAGTTCTCAAAACCTGGAGGTTGACTTACATAGACTTCCTCCTTTATAAATCCATTTATAAAGATAGACTTAACATCCATTTGATATAATTTAAATCCCTTATGGGCTACATAAGCTAAAAGCATCCTAATTGATTCTAGTCTAGCTACAGGTGTATAGTTTTCATCATAATACAATCCTTCAATTTGACTAAACCCTTTAGCTACAAAGCGGGATTTATTCCTTACTATTTCTCCTTTGTCATCCAACTTATTCCTAAAAACACACTTAGTATCTATCACAGTCTTACCTTCAGGTTTTGGTACTAAGTCCCAGACTTGGTTTCTCTCAAATTGGGCTAACTCTCCCTGCATAGCTATAATCCAGTCTGGTTCAGGTTATACTTTTTCTATTGTCTTGGGTTCAATCTTAGAAATCAAGGTGACTTGCCATAGGTTTCTATAGGATGACCTTGTTCTAACACCTAAGGTTGGGTCACCTAAGATTTGATCAGTTGGATGATTTGTCCTAGTCCTAGAAGATGGTTCAGGTTGTTCAGGTTCAAGTTTAATTGTTTGATTTGGTTCAATTACTGGTTTAATGGTTTGATTGAGTTTAGTTCAGATATTAATTCTCTTTCTTCTAAGTCTTGGTTTGAATTGTTTAGGCTTGGTTGATTGGTTAAGTCGGGTGAAATGGTTAAGTTAGGTAAATTAGTTGGTGTTGTTACCATTTCTTCATCAAATATTACATTTGTAGTTTCTTCAATTTTAAGGGTATGTTTGTTATAGACCCTATATGCCCTACTTGTGGTGGAGTACCCTACAAAAATTCCTGGGGTTGTTTTTGATTGAAATTTTCCTAAGTAGTCTTTAGTATTTAGGATATGTATCTTACATCCAAAAACTTTTAAATAATATAAATTAGGTAGTTTATGATAATAAATTTCATAAGGGGGTTTATTATATCTTTTATTTATTAGGACCCTATTTTAGATGTAACAGACTGTGTTTATTGCTTCTGCCCAAAATTGTTTAGATAGATTATACTCGTTATGTATAGTCTAGCAGCTTCTTGAAGGGTCATATTTTTTCTTTCAACTATCCCATTTTGTTGGGGGGTTCTAGGGCAAGAAAATTCATGGGTATATCCATTAATTTTATAGAATTTATTAAATTTTAGATATTCAAATTCCCCCACGTGGTCACTTCTAATTCTTTTGATTTTAGTATCTTTTTCATTTTCAAGTACTTTATATAAAGTGTTAAATATTTCAAAAGTTTCATATTTGGTTTTCAAAAACTTAATCCAGGTAAATCTAGAGTGATCATCAATAAGTACTAAGCAGTATCGATTTCTGCTTAGTGACTTGGCTCCATGAGAATTAAATAGGTTTAAATGTAGGAGCTCAAGTGTAGCTTGGGTTAAGTCTGATTGGTGGGTTGACTTTGTTTATTTGCCTTGTTGACATGGGTTAGAAATTGAATTTTCAAAGTTTCTAAGTTTAAGGATACCCTTAACTAGTCCATTTTGACTTAGTTTTGAAATTAATTTTGTGTGGGTGTGACCTAGTCTTCTATGTCATGAGTTAGTTTCTTCTTGTTGGGTTAGAAAACATTTAGGTGAAGATGGTAGGTTAATAACATAAATATTATTTTTCCTAATTCCCTTAAGGGTTACTTCTGGGTTTTATAAGTTCCTAATAATGCAATCTAAATAAGAGAAGGTGACTATATAACTAGTATCACAAAGTTGACTAATGCTAAGTAAGTTAAATTTAAAATGATCAACCAATAGTACCTTTTTAATAATGAAATCAAAGTTTAGTTCAATATTACCTGAACCAATTACCTTAAGTATGACATTATTGTCAAATGCCATTGAACATAGATTCTTGTACTTGATTATAGTGAACTTCAATTTGTCTCCAGTCATATGTCTGGAGCATCCACTATCCAACATCTACTGGTCTAAATCTTTATATTCCTACACATAAAGTGCTCGGATTTGGATCCATTTATGTAGAAGTGTAAGGATAGATAAATTGAATTTCACTGCCTAGTCTGTCTCACCCAATCTGAGTTATCAGACACGTTACTCGTCTGGGTATTTCTGTGAGACAGGTTTTAGCTTTATTAGGTTAATTTGATTAAGTTGAGTTGAGTTGAATTTTAAAAAACGATTAAGTTGAATTTGAAAAATATTTAAGTTAAGTTTAATTTTTAAAAGAATGATTAAGTTATGAAAAATGGTTAAGTTAAATTTGAAAAAGTGTTTAAGTTAAATTTTAAAAATATTTAAGTTAAATTTTGAAAAAAAATATTTAAGTTAAATTTGGAAAATACTTAAGTTGAATTTTGAAAAATATTTAAGTTAAATTTAAAAAATATTTAAGTTGAATTTTGAATAATATTTAAGTTAGATTTGGAAAATATTTAACTTGAATTTTAAAAAATATTTAAGTTAAATTTGGAAAATATTTAAGTTGAATTTTAAAACATGTTTATGTTAAATTTGAAAAATATTTAAGTTAAATTTTGAAAAATGTTTAAGTTAAATTTGAATTAAGTTGAGTTTAAATAAGGTAAAATTGTAAATTAGATTTAATAAATTAAAGGTGAAATTGATTAGGTTGTGTGGTTGGTTGGGTTGGACTAATCTTTTAGGTCCTAAGCATCTATCCTTTTTCTAAGTGACAAAATATGGTACTCTTATCTATTTTGTGAGATGCATTAAATTTTATCTTTTGAATTTAAGTGAAAAACTATGATTTGATTGAACCTTGAGTTAGATTTAAGTTTAACAATTAATAAATTGAAAATAGATTTTAATAATCGGCTTCCAGGTTTTGACGAGGTACAGGAGCCTTCTTGGTTATTAGAGCAACAACCCTTTCCTTAACAATGATTTTTTTAAAAAAAATATTTTCAAGTTATTCTTTGAGAAACCCTGGTCTAATTAGTCGAGGATGTGGCGAGGTAGCTACGGCTAGTTCCACCAGACTAAAGAAACCAAATAGGGTACGTCTTACCCTACCTGACTCCTTAGACAGACTTCCCTAACGTACTATCATCTCGCCCCACCCTAATACTAAGTTGTGCAAGTTTCAATCAAGTCAGGTCCTTATCTAACCATTTCTATTCCTAAGCATGGGAATTTTATAAAAATAAATAAACAATCATCAAACAAAAATTCAGAGAAACATGCAAGGAAATCATCTAATTATGAAAATAGTTTTTCTATTGGCTCCCCCTAGACTAAAGCCTCGATATGAACTATCTAGGATATGAATTTTGTCCTTGGGGATCCAATAGTGATTTGATCCTACTTGATTAATCAAGGTTGCTTAGGGACCCATGCTTGGACTCGGGTTCTAGTTTGGTTCAACACAAGATAATAATAAGATTTGTACCGTGAGTTGGTTCAGTAGCCAAGTCCGGATCTGTTGAGAACAGATTTTTATTTTCCAAAAATCATGTCAAGATTCTTGGAACCCGAAGAAACCGCTCTAGGGCAACACTAAGTTCCTTCACTTGTGTTTTCAGGGAGGAATTCTCTTCCTCAAGTTGTTGAACTTGAGTTGAGGTTCCTTCCTAAACAATCTCAGTCAAGGAGCTTGAGTTGGCCTCCTCCATTAGGGCTTTTACCTCCTATTGGAGGGCCTCAACCCGGACATTGGCTCTGGCCAACTTTCGTGACAAATAAGAAATCAAATCATAAAATTCATATAATTCGGCCATCTTCTAACGTTGATAGTGTTCCGGTTCCGCGACTTTCTTCCGGCTCTACTTCAGATTCAGACTTGGTGTCGAGTTCTTCCGATGCCGTCAGCGCGAGGAGGTTGGAGTGAGGTTTTTCTTCTTCATCCTCTGAAGATGACTCATCCCATGTAGCTTGGAACACCTTCTTCCTCTGTGTCTTCTTGGCCTCCTTTAAGTTAAGACACTCCGATTTGAAGTGGCTCTTCTTGTTGCACCCGTAACAGGTGATGTCAGTCTTGCCTTTTTGACTGGTGCTTGGTTCAGTTGGATCATTCTTTGGCTAAACCATTTTCTTCTTCTTTCTCTACCCTTTGAACATCTTGTAATAGTTCCAAGCTATTTTGACTAGCAGCTGATGGTGTGAAGGTCTCTATTTTCCACCTTGTAGCTGATGGTGTGAAGGTCATTCATTAGCTCTTGGATATATGCGTGGAGCTGTGCAGCAGTTTCGCAATCTTGCATCTTAATGTTGTAGAGTTTGTTAAGTAGTAGATCCCGCTTGTTGATTCTGGTATTTGACGTTCCTTCGTGCAGCTCGATCAGCTTATACCAGAGCTCCTTTGCATTATTGAAGGGGCTGACGCGGTTGAGTTCTTCCTTGGTTAGGCTACACTAGAGGGTCTGTGTTGTCTTGGCGTCTGCTTCAATCTTCTTCTTCAGAGGAGCATCCCACTCAGTGTATCCTCGAAGTTCGCCTTGTGCGTTCTTCAAGATTTCCAATCCGACCACGATGATTATCCACATTTCCACCTGAGTTTTCAAGTGAACCTCCATTTGACTCTTCCAGTAAGAGAAATCCTCTCCTGAGAAGAGAGGAGGTCGGGCAGTGCTGTAACATTCTTGCTGGGCCATGGAAAAGTCCTGAAAAAAATAGAAATAACAAACTGGTTCCAAGACTTGGTCTTGGATTAGTAGTGCGGTATAGAAGTATATAAATAATAAATCTCGAGTGGTGTTGCACCAACTTTGAGAAATGAGAAAATCGACGATCGAAAAATAACCAAAAAGAAATATCAGAAAAAGGCAAGAATACCTTTTTTGATAGAAAAATAACGAGAAAATCTGAAAAAATGCTAACTGATGGTTTCACCGAAATTAAGCAACCCGCTCTGATATCACTTATGGGATCGTTGTGATCGATAGAGGGGAGGGGTGAATATGGATTATGTATTTTTGGATGTAAATCAGATTTGACATAGTAGAGATAAGACAAATCAAAAACAAGGCTAACACTTTATTTTTTACTTGGTTCGGAGTCTGTAACGGCTCCTACTAATCATTTTCGTTGGGCAATACTATAATTCATAAAATGAAGTATAAATATGATGAATTTTAGGTACATAAATGAAATAAAAATATTATACCAACGACACTTAAAGGAAGAGATGATCTTTTCATCGTGGAAGCGGAGTGTCATCAATTTTGAACTTCTTGGGCACAGAGAACTTGAGCACGAAGGCTTTATCGCAGTGTATTCGATCGCTTGAATTGATTTCTAGAAGTAAGAGGTTGAAACCCTGTAGGATCGAGATTGAGTGATAGAGGGGGTGAATATCGCTTAACAAAACCATCGTCGGATCTTCGTTGATTCGCTAATATCGATTAGTCCAGTATAGAGTATTAGTAAACCAGCTAATAAGTAAGGATCAGCAACAAGAAAGCGTGATTGTACGGGTGCTCGAAACCCTAGGGTCAGACATTAAGGCTAATTACGGGATAGTGCCCGTACCTATGTCGATCTTCCGAATTTCCGAGGCAGAACCATCTTTCAGTGAGAGTAAAGAAAAATAATGATAAAGAATTCAAGTTATAACAAATTAAACAAACAGAAGATAAAGATCTGACAATCTGAATATCTGAAGTGTGCAATTTTCCTGGAGCTATGTTGAAAGTTTCGTTCGGCATTTTTCATTTGGCAACCAGAATTAGATAAGCATTTGTATTGATTTTTCATTGCAATGTAAAAAAGCATAAGTAAGGCAAGGACTGCTTGATGTTCAGTGCGGCGAACCTGGAGAGATCTTGGCTAAGTCTGTAACATGTTTTTGTTTTGAAGTGGTAGATGAATGACTTGTTAAACTACCATAGAGGTTAAGTTGGTACACCTAGAGTGTTTTGCTTAATTTTGTAGTTTGTTAAATCTCGCAGATCTAATTTCAGTTTTGGATGTTTGAGTGCTAAATGTTCATAAAATATATAGAGTATAGAATGATATGTCTTTTATTCTTAAGTATATATTTTGGATCTTAAGATTTTCAGTCGAAATCAGGTCAGGTGTGCAGCGACTGGTTAGAACATCGAATCGATATCGACAAACCTACTGTCGATGCACATCGACTGCCATGAGCCAGTTGACTGTGCGGCACGGAATTTCTGGCCGATACCATCGACTGCATATAGCAATCGACTGTACCATTAAAAAATGGTATAGAGCAGATGGTTAGTCTTTAGTGTTAACAAAGGTCTAGGATCAATCCTGGCCACAATAAATTAAAGTTTTTTTTTTTGGCTATTAGTACTTTAACATGATTATGATTTAGTTCAGCATAGCGAAATAAGAAATTTAATTCTCCCAGTGGTAGCATTAAGAATCACTAATTAGTTATTAGTTTAGCGATGCCTAAGCTTGACAAGTGGCGTACACTTGACCCCTTTTTATAGTACTTACTCAGGCACCTGAATGGCCTTTTAGGCACCCTCATTGCGATCAAAACTTGATCCAACCTGGCGTACTCGGCACAGAGATAAGGCTTGCATCCCAGGCGCTTGGGAGCTATTCAGGCGCCTAGGAACCCTTTCCCAGGTTATTATTTTCTTACGTTTGCTCTCCTATCTTTCCTCCAACTCCAGGTTCCTGCAAGACAAACAAGCATAAGACAAAACAAATAATCCTAAGCCTTAATGATTGACAGCCAGAGCTATCTGGTTCTGACTTTGGATTTCAAATGAAATCTTAGGTCAAACTGACGCCTACTATTCCCTTTCCTAGGGAATGCGTCCTCGCCTACTCTACTCTGGAGAAGTTATCTTTTGCCAACCAGGACCTCCGGTTGGACTTTTGCTCAGCCTCTGAGAATCCGGAACTCGACGACGTTCGACCTCAACCCGTCTTGACTCTTGTCCACGATCCCCGCTCAGCAAAGTCTTCTTCTCGGTCCCCCGAACTAAGTCTTCATACTCGGCTTTACTTGCCAAGTCTTCGTTGCCTTATCCCCGACCAAGACTTCATGCTCAACCCTACAGGTCAAGACTTCATGCCCAATTCCCCGAACCAGGACTTCGTGCCTCGATAAGAACTTCTTTGCTAATCATCTTAATCCTGACTAGACTTCTTTCTGTCAAACATCAAGTCATGTTTGTCGTAGTCCAAATATGTTTTATTGCTTTGCCAAACATCAAGTCTTGTTTGGCTTATCTCTTGGTCAAACTGACGAACCTTGGGTTCTCTGCCAAACATCAGATCCTATTTGACTAACCCTTGTTCTAACTGATCAAACCTTGGTATATTGTCAAACATATCAGATCTAGGTTTGATCACCCTGTCAAATATCAGGTCCTATTTGGCTAACCCTTTAGTCAACCTGATCAAGCTTGGGTTTACCCTACCAAACATCAGGTCCTGTTTGGCTTAACCCTTGGTCACTTTGACCATACATTAGTATATTGTCAAACATCGAAACACTAGAGGTTGACTATTCATGTATGATGCTCTTTGCACCAACAATCTGCCCCTTTTTGATATTTGACAATAATCTTAAGTTAGGTTTTAGTCTAAGGGTTTTAGGTCAATACTTTAGGAAAAATCGAAGAAAATCTAACTTACTTAAGTACTCTCTCCCCTTTGACACACATCGAAAAGAAATACAAGGCAATAATAAAGCTTTTAAAATTTGCATCAACAATATGATTTTTGAAAATATTTAATATTTTTTAAAGAAAACATACTTTTCAAAAATCCTCACCTTTTATTTTATTCTATAAACCAAGTACTTTGTTTTTGAAAAATATTTTAGGGAACGGTAAGTACTTAAGTGATATTCGACAAGATACGTGTACTTTATTGATTTGAATTCTCCTAAATCTGACACAATCCTAGGAATCTTGTTGACCACAAGAAAAATTTCCTATGTGTTTTAGATATTTTCCAATTGAGAAAAAGTATTTCCAATTTAAGTATTTAATTTTCAAAAAATAAATTTGTTTGGTTTGGATTCCTCCCAATCTGACACAATCCTAGGAAACCTTGTTAACTACAAAGAAAACTTTCCTATGTATCTAGAAGATTTTGCCAAACTCAAGCAATTTTCTAAAGATTTCAAAGATGTTTGAAAGATTTAAAAAAAAATTTAAAAATGAGAATATTGTATTTTCACAAATATAGTATTTTTGAAAAGATAGTATTTTCTGAAAATATAGTATTTTTGAAACTTCTAATAGTTCTTTTAATTTGAATCTCCCCTTAAACTTGACACAATCCTAGGAAACTTGTTGACCATAAGTTGAACTTCCTCTGAGTCTTAGGGTTCGATTCAAATGAAAAGAAATACATAATCTTGTGGGGTCGTTTAGAATCGATAGAGGGGGGTGAATATCGATAAAACTTTTTAGGATAAAAATAAGAATAATACGCAGCGAAAATAAAACACAATGCTAATATGCTTGGTTTTACTTGGTTCGGAGTCTAGATCGGTTCCTACTCCAAGGCCCACGGTCCTTGACCATTTACGTTGGGCAATTCTATATTTCAGAAACTGGTTACAAATTTGAAGCACAAATACATAATTTAATTTAAGCACTTAAATTAAACTAAACAAATACCAACGACCGGGAAAGGATTCGAAGATTGGAGCAGTGGGTCGTCGTTGGCGCTTTAAACTTGAGCACAGAGCGTTTGGAGCAGAGCGCTTGAATGTTTTCGTTGGAAGCAATGTTGTCTGGAAGCAAGGGGGTGAACTCCTTTATATATAGTTGTCTGGGGCGCCTGTGATGAATGGGGCGCCTGACACGTGTGCCCTTCTGCGTGAATCTTCATCCGCAGACTTGGTTAGCGCTTATCCCTTCAACTAGGGCGCCTAGGACGACTGGGGTGCCTGTATGCTCACGGCGCCTCTTTTGCTGACGTGGAGGCTTGCTTCGCAGAATGCTTGGAAAGCACCCTTCTGGGGTGCCTGTATCCATACAGGCGCCTGTATTCTCGGGCGCCTGCCACCATTCAGGCGCCTGGGATGCAGAGAACTTCAACCTTCGTTCCTGCAACCAGGGTTAGTTCCAAAACACAGGTAATAGATAAGTTAGGTTTAATTAACAGCCTGCGCTGTCTTGGTTCTGACTTTGGTCTTCCCAAATGGAACCCTAGGTCGAACTGATGCCTAGTGTTCCCTCCTATGGGGAACGTATCCTCGCCTACTCCTCTCAAGAGAATTTACCTTTTGCCAACCGACTCCTCCGTTTAGACTTTTGCCCGATCTTCCGAATCAGGACTTCGTGCCCAGTTCACGACCAGGACTTATTGCCCAACCCTCGATCAGGTCATCGGTGCCCAGCCCTCGGCCAGGACTTATTGCTCAATTCCTTGAATCAGGACTTCATGCCCAGTCCACGACCAGGACTTATTGCCCAACCCTCGGTCAGGTCATAGGTGCCCAGCCCTCGGCCAGAACTTATTGCCCAATTCTACGAACTAGGACTTCGTGCCTTGCTTACCTAGGACTTTTCCTGCGCACTTCAACAGATACATTAGATCACCATATAACCTTAACTTGTGAACCCTTTGCCATTATCAAAACCCAAGTTCGATCTTGGTGCTTCCGGCACCAACAATCTCCCCCTTTTTGATTTATAGCAACCTGGTTCAAAAGTTAAGTTAAAACATATAAAGCAGGTAAACAATCATGTTTATTTTCCCTCTCTTTTAAGAAAACTAAATTTTGAAAAACATACACTAAGCTCCCCTGAATGAGAGATTCTCCCCCTGAAGTTTTTAAAGATATACAATTTTTCAAAAAGTTTAAGTGTAACCTTTTTAAGAAAAAAATCTTTTTGAAAAAAAGATCAGCAAATTTTGATCAAGTATATTTTGCAACACTTTTGAAATTGAAAAAGTTAAGACACCTTTTTGAAAAGTTTAATAAATTTTTCCAAAACAAAGGAATTTTAACTTCTCTTGAAAATTTGTACCAAAAGGAACACACCTTGCATTTTACTAAAGAATTTGCAGTTAGAAAAATATTTTTCACTTAGAAATATTTTGCAAAAGAGAATTTGCACTTAGATAAATATTTTTCACTTAGGAATATTTTGCAAAAAAGAATTTGCACTAAGAAAAATATTTTTCACTTAGAAATATTTTGCAAAAAAGAATTTTCACTTAGAAAAATATTTTTCACTTAGAAAGAATTTGCACTTAGAAACATATTTGCACTCAGGAAGAATTTGCACTTAGAAACATATTATGCACTTGGAAAAAATATTTTGTACTTAGAAAAATATTGTGCACTTGGAAAAATATTTTTTACTTAGAAAAATGTTGTGCACTTGGAAAAATATTTTGAACTTTGAAAGATATTTTGCACTTGGAAAAATATTTTGAACTTTGAGAGATATTTTGCACTTGGAAAAATATTTGAACTTTGAAAAATATTTTGCACTTGAAAAAATATTTTGAAAATACTTTAAGACTTTTGAAAGAAGATTTGCCCTTAAAACATTTTTGCAATAAAATCTGCACTAGAGAATTTAACTTTACTTTTTCAAAAAAAATTATTTTTTTCACTCCTTTTTTTTTACTCTCCCCCTTTGTCATATATCAAAACTGATTGAAAACCAATTTCGAATCAATTGCGAATCAGAGCCAGTTAAAAAAACAATTCTAAATACATATTGAACCAAATCTAGTGAGTCTAAGCAACAAAAACCAACTAAATTGAACTCGTTCGGGTCCAGTCTAACCCAGTTAGCTACTTACTAACTGTTATATAACAGCAGCTTTCACTAGGGTTAGTCAAGTTAAGTGATCGGATCAAGTTAGATTTTCTAAGCTAGAACACTTAGCTTGATTGTTGTTCAATTGTATTTATCGCCCCAACTACTCTTGATGCACTGACTTAAAGCATCTTGAGTCAAGGCATAGACCTAAGCATCTCAACCTAGTCTAGGTTATCAATCAAAGTATCCTAAGGTGCTTGTGAGATGCTGGCTTCTAGATCTATAGGAGCATGCAATTCTAGGGTTAAAGCCTAGGCAAAATCCATTGCACAGAAAACCCTAGTTTTAAAGGGGGTAATTTTTTGAAAAATCTAAGTCGGAAAACAATTTTGAATTTGAACAAAATTAAGATTAGAATTTCTCAAAAAATATGTAATATTAAAAAAATTGAGAAAAATTAAAACAGTCCTATTCTACTAAGCACAACCCTAACTGCCATCTTAGTAAGCTAAACTCAGACTCAGGTAAAGGTTTGGTAAAAATATCGGCTAGATTAGATTTCGAGTCCACATGCATAAGTATGATTTTGCCCCTGACTACGTGATCCCTAACAAAATGATGTTTTACTTCAATGTGTTTGGTTCGGGAATGATGGATAGGGTTTTTCGTAAGATTGATCGAACTTATGTTGTCAATGAACACATTGGTTTGGGCATAGTCTAGCTGGAAGTCTTTAAGAGTGTGCATCATCCATAAAAGTTGTGCTACACACTCTCCTAAGGCAACATACTCTGCTTCAGTTGTGGATAAGGCTACACAGTGTTGCTTTCTACTGCACCAACTGACTAGACTTTGTCCTAATAATTGATAACTTTCACTTGTACTCTTTCTATCTAGTTTGCAACCGGCATAGTCTGAGTCAGAGTATCCTAAAATTCAAAGTTGGAAGTTCTAGGATACCAGATACCTACATTTAGGGTACCCTTAATGTACCTAAGGATTCTTTTTAGGGTTGCTAAGTGAGATTCCTTAGCACTGGTTTGGTATCTAGCGCACATTCCTATTGCAAATAGAATGTCAGGTCTACTAACAGTTAAGTATAATAAACTACCTATCATGCTTCTGTATAATTTTAAGTCAACTGATTTACCTTCAGGGTCATTGTCTATTTTGACATTTGTGGCCATGGGAGTACCTGAACTTTTAGAGTTTTCCATTTTGAATTTCTTAATTAACTCTCTTACATATTTGGATTGATGAACATAGTTACCATCCCTGGTTTGTTTTATTTGGAGACCTAAAAAAAAGTTTAGTTCACCTACCAAGCTCATTTCAAACTCACTCTCCATAATTTTAACAAAGTCTTTTAAAAAGTTAGAATTTGTTGACCCAAATATTATGTCATCTACGTAGATTTGGGCTATGAATATGTCTTTTTCTAAGGTTTTAACAAATAAGGTTGAGTCAATTTGGCCTTGGTTAAATCCCTTAGAAATCAAGTAGGTTGATAGTCTTTCGTACCATGTCCTAGGTGCTTGTTTTAACCCATAAAGGGCTTTCCTAAGTTTGAACACATACTCAGGATTGTCTAAGTCCTCAAATCCTGGGGGTTTCCCTACATACACTTCTTCTTTTATGAACCCATTAAGAAAGGTAGACTTGACATCCATTTGGTATAGTTTAAAACCTCTATGGGATGCAAAAGCTATTAACATCCTAATTGATTCAAGTCTGGCTACGGGGGCATAAGTTTCATCATAATCTAGCCCTTCGACTTGACTAAACCCTTTAGCTACTAAGCGGGCTTTATTTCTCACAATCTCCCCTTGATCATTTAGCTTGTTTCTAAATTCCCACTTAGTGTCTATCACTAACTTACCCTCAGGTTTAGGTACTAAATCCCAGACTTGGTTTCTCTCAAATTGGGCTAGTTCATCTTGCATTGCAATGATCCAATCTGGGTCAGGTAGGGCTTCTTCTATAGTCTTAGGTTCTATTTTTGAAATTAGGATAATTTGACTAAGATTTCTGTAAGAAGACCTCATTTTGACCCCTAAGGTTGGATCACCCAAGATTTGGTCAGATGGATGATTGAGTCTGGGTTTCTTGGTTCTCTTAGAACTAGGTTCAGCCTCAGGTCCGGCTAGTAGATTTGGTTCAGCGGTTGGTTCAGCTATTGGTTCAGTTGATGCCTCAGTAGTTGGTTCAATTGATAGTTTAGTGAATGGTTCAATGTCTTCTTGATCAAGATTTGACTTGTTTGGATTTTGTTTAACAATAGGTTTTGTTTCAATTTCTTCATCAAATATTAAGTTTGTGGTTTCTTCAATTTTAAGGGTTTGTTTGTTGTAGACCCTATATGCTCCACTTGTTGTTGAATATCCTGGAAAGATTCCTGGGGTTGACTTTGATTGAAATTTACCTAAATAATCTTTAGTATTTAAAATGCGTACCTTACACCCAAAAACCCTTAAATAATGTAAATTGGGTAGTCTGTGATAATAAATTTCATAAGGGGTCTTGTTGTGTCTTCTATTTATTAAAACCCTATTTTGGAGATAACAGGCTGTATTTACTGCTTCTGCCCAGAATTGATTAGTTAGGTTGTATTCATTGAGCATAGTCCTAGCGGCTTCCTGAAGGGTTCTATTCTTTCTCTCAACTATTCCATTTTGTTGGGGAGTTCTAGGACACGAAAATTCATGGGCGTACCCATTAATTTTACAAAATTCCTCAAATATCTGATTTTCAAATTCTCCCCCGTGGTAACTCCTAAGTCTTTTAATTTTTGTATCATTTTGATTTTCTATCATTTTGCACAAATTATTAAATGAGTTAAACGTTTCATCTTTGATTTTTAGGAATTTCACCCAGGTAAACCTAGAGTAATCGTCAATGATTACTAAGCAGTACCGATTCCCGCTTAGTGACTTGGCTCCATGTGAATCAAATAGGTCTAAGTGTAGGAGCTCAAGTGTGGCTTGGGTTAAGTCTTACTGGGTTGATTTGTGGGTTGACTTGGTTTGTTTACCTTATTGACATGAATTACAGATGGTATTTTCAACATTTTTAATTTTATGTATACTTTTAACCAAGCCAAGTTGACTTAATTTTAAAATTAATTTAGTATGGGTGTGACCTAGTCTTCTATGCCACAGATTGGTTTCTTCTAGTTGAGTTAAAAAACATTTAGGAATTACGGATAGATTGATTGTGTAGACATTATTTTTCCTACTACCCTTAAGTGTAACGTCTGAGTTTTGTAGATTCCTAATCAGGCAGTAAGAATTTGTGAAGGTAACAATATAACCAGTATCACACAATTGGCTAATGCTAAGTAAATTAAACTTAAAATTTTCAACCAATAACGCCTTTTTAATTACAAAATCTGAGTTTAGTTCAATATTACCTGACCCAATTACTTTAAGTGTGGCATTGTTTCCAAATGCCACTGAGCCCAGGTTTTTGAACTTGATTTTGGTGAACTTCAATTTATCCCCAGTCATGTGTCTGGAGCATCCACTATCCAACATCCACTGGTCCAAATCTTTATGTTCCTACACATAAAGTATGTTTGATTTAGATCCATTTATGTAGAAGGATTGAGTAATTGAATTTCACTGCCTAATCTGTCTCACTCACATCTAAGCTTATCAAAACATGTTGACCTTATGGGTTTCATTTGTGAGACAGGTTTCAGTGTGAGTTGAATTAATTTTGAAATTGAATTTGAAAAATATTAGGTGAAATTTTGATTAAATAAATGTTCAGTGTAGAATTGATTTTGAATATATAGAATTAATTTTGAAAATGTAGAATTGATTTTGAAAATGTAGAATTAATTTTGAAAATATCGAATTGATTTTGAAAATGTAGAATTGATTTTGAAAATGTTGAGTTGGACTAAATTATTGGGTCCTAAACATCTCACCCAATTATAAGTGACAAAGCAGGTTTCCTTATCTATTTTGTGAGATGTATTATTTTTTATCATTGATTTTATGTTAAATCTAAGATTTAATTAAAACTTGTGTTAGATTCGAGTTTATCGAATAGTAATTTGAAAGTGAGTTTCGATAATTGGCTTCCAGGTCTTGGCGAGGCACAGAGGCCTTCTTTGGTCGTAGCCTTATTGGATCAACAACCCTTTCCTAGACAAAGCCTTTTACCGAAAGTTCATTTTCAAATTCCTTTTTGAGAACTCCTGGTCTAACTGGCATAGGATTTGGAGAGGTAGCTTCGGCTAGTTCCACCGGACTAAACAAATCAAATAGGGTACGCCTTACCCTACTTGACCTTTTAGAAAGGCTTCCTAACGTACTATCATCTCACCTCCACCTAATACTATGTTGTTCAAGTTTCAAGTAAGTCTTGTCCTTAACTAACCATTTCTAAGTCTAAGCAAAATAAAAAAATACAAACTAAACAAGCAACAAACAAGAAAAGAAATTATCTAAGTATAAAAATGATTTTTATATTGGCTCCCCCTGGACTGAAGCCTCAATAAGGGTTAGGCAAGATGTGAATCTTGTCCTTGGGGATCTAATATTGGTTTGGTCCAGCCTGGTTGTTCAAACTCAGCTTAGGGACCCATGCTTGGACTTAGGTTCTAGATTGGTTCAATAGAATAATAAGATCATTGTCTCAAGTTGGTTCGATAGCCCAATCCGGATCGATTTAGAACTGACTTCTATTTTTTAAGAATCATGTCAAGATTCTTGGAACCTGAAGAGAATCGTTCTAATGCGACTCTGAATTCCTTGACTTGAGTTTTCAAGGAGGAATTCTCTTCCTCAAGCTTTTGAACTTGAGTCGAGGTTCCTTCTTGAACTGACTCGGTTAAGGAACTCGAGTTGACTTCCTCTTTCAGGAGTTTGACTTCCTATCGGAGGGTTTCAACCCGGATGTTGGCTTTCGCCAACTTGCGTGACAAGTACGAAATAAGATCGTAAAGCTCCGATTCAGGTTAACCTCTTACCGTAATCCATCCGTCCTCTGAGATCGAAAGCTTTCCGGTGTTGACATCTTCCTCAGGTTCTGATTCTGTTTTGGAGTCGATGTCTTCCGAGGCGGTCAATGCGAGGAGGTTGGAGTGAGGAGCTTCTTCTTCTTCTTCCGAGGAAGATTCGTCCCATGTGGCTTGCAGTGCTTTCTTCTTCCGAGCTTTCTTGTTTTCCTTCAGCTTGGGGCACTCCGATCTGAAATGACCCTTCTTGTTGCACTCGTAACACGTTATGTTGCTTTTACTCTTCTGGCTTGTTGACGGTTCAGCTAGATCATCCTTTTTCCGAGTCGTCTTCTTTTTGCTCGTTTGATTCTTAAGATCCTTGTAGTAGTCACGAGCCAACTGGACCAATTTTGGACGATCTACTTCATCATTGTCAGACTCTGAATCTGAGTCAGACTCGGGTATTGGTTGTTGCTTCTTTTTCTGAGATCTTCCTGAAGTTTTCCCTGCAACAAAAGCTATACTTTTCTCGACCATTGCAGTATTAGTTTGCTCATGTAATTCTAATTCTGTAAATAACTCGTCAAGTTTAATTTCAGAAAGGTTCCTAGAAACCTTGTAGGCATCCACCATAGATACCCACAGTGTGTTTCTTGGGAACGAGTTCAGAGTATACCTTATTAGGTCACGGTTTTCCACCTTATGACCTATTGTATGCAGCCCGTTCATCAACTCCTGGATTCTTGCATGAAGTTGTGCTGCTGTTTCGCCATCGTGCATCTTGATGGTGTAGAGCCTATTGAGTAGCAGATCTCTTTTACTGATCCGCGTATCTGACGTACCTTCGTGCAGTTCGATTAATTTATTCCACAGCTCCTTCGCGCTGCTGAAGGGTCCAACACGGTTCAACTCTTCCTTGGTTAAGTCACATTGCAATGTTTGTGTGGCCTTTGCGTCTACCTCAATTTTCTTCTTGAGTGGTTCGTCCCACTCTGTGTAGTCTTGCACCTCACCTTGTGCATTCTTGGGAATCTCCAGTCCGGACTGGATGATTATCCACATGTCCACCTGAGTTTCCTGGTGGACCTCCATCCTACTCTTCCAATAGGAGAAGTCTTCTCCTGAGAAGAGTGGTGGTTTGGCGGTGTTGTAGTCTTTTTGCATGGCCATCGAACTTTATCTAAAAAATTTACAAAAAAACTTTGTCCCAAGACTACGTCTTGGATTAGTAGTGCGGTAGCAAGAATAAAAAAAATCGAATCGTGTTGCACCAACCTCGATTAACGAATAAAATTAAGAACGAAAAAGAATATTTTAAAAGCTAAATTTGAAAAATTGCTCGATCGGTGGTTGTACCAGATTTGAGCCACCCGCTCTGATACCACATGTGGGATCGTTTAGAATTGATAAAGGGGGGTGAATATCGATAAAACTTTTTTGGATAAAAATAAATATTATACGCAGCGGAAATAAAACACAATGCTAACACGCTTAGTTTTACTTGGTTCGGAGTCTAGATCGGCTCCTACTCCAAGGCCCACTGTCCTTGACCGTTTACGTTGGGCAATTCTATATTTCGGAAACTGGTTACAGATTTGAAGCACAGATACAGAATTTAATTTAAGCACTTAAATTAAACTAAACAAATACCGACGACCAGGGAAGGATTCGAAGATTGGAGTAGCGGGTCGTCGTTGGCGCTTTAAACTTGAGCTCGGAGCGTTAGGAGCAGAGCGCTTGAATGTTTTCATTGGAAGCAGTGTTGTCTGGAAGCATAGGGTGAACCCCTTTATATATAGTCGTCTGGGGCGACTGTGTTGAATGGGGTGCCTGACATGTGTGCCCTTCTACGTGAATCTTCATCCACAAACTTGGCCAGCACTTATCCCTTCAACTAGGGCGCCTGGGACGATTGGGGTGCCTGTATGCTCACGGGTGCCTCTATTGCTGACGTGGAGGCTTACTTCGGAGACTGCTTGGAAAGCACCCTCCTGGGGCGCCTGTATCCATACAGGCGCCTGTATTCTCGGGCGCCTGACACCATTCAGGCGCCTGGGATGTAGAGAACTTCTGTAACGATCCGGAAAATTCTCTTAATATTTTCTTAAAATATTGAGCATGTATAAATAATTTTCCGAGGGACCTAAAAATAATTATATAAAATTTGGCCTAGAAATCCATATTTTCTCAATTAAATTGAGAAAACTAAGTACTAATGGGTCTTATATGGGTTTTTTAGTACCATGATTATTGGTGAATTTTAGGTGAAAATTTATAGAAATATGAAGGGATTTTAATAAGAAATATTAACATAATTATGAGGGAATTTTTTTAGGATTTTCGAAAATTACTAGGAAAATAAAATAAAATAAGTGGAAAAAAAATTGTACATTTACCAAGGATTGAAGCTTGGACCTCTTGTACAACCATGTAGGCTCTAACCAACTCATCTAGCAAGGGAATGGTATGAGGAAATGAAGTGGATATTAGTTAAGGCTTAGAAGAAGATGAAGGGTCATGGAGAGACTCTTCATTTACCTCCTTAATGGGTGATAAATAGGGGGTTTGGGAGTTACTTCTTTCTTCCATTACTTGCATTTTCTTCCTCCCTCCTCCCTCATCCTAGCCGAACACCACAAGGGTGGTTCTCCCTTGGAAAAGCTCCACAAGAAGGTCCTATCACCAAGATCTAAGGATTTTCCAAGGATACAAAGGCAAGGGGGTTCAAGGGTCCAAAGAAATTGCAATTTTCTTCTCTTTCAAGGTTTGAAAAATCAAGAAACCCAAGGTAAGACTCCCTCAGCTGTGGTATAATGGCTTTTCTTGAAGATTAACATGATATGAAAGTTGTATATGATGTTTATGTTGGAAAAACCAAAGGAAACCCATGAATCTAACCTTATAGGTTTCGGCCCATGGGATTCTTGGTCTAAAATGATGATAAAAATCCAAATCATGTTGTTTAATGTACTCTCATGATGTCTAGAGATTTAATACAATTTTTGAGAATTTTTGGGGTACCCTAGAGACCCTATAAGTTTCGGCCAACCTCAAGGACCCAAAGGTTAGGGTTGAGTCCTAAACTTCAAGTATATATTTTTATATGTTGTCATGATATAAGGGTGATGGAGGGTGATTATGTGAATTTTCACATGGCCTAGAGACTCTATAAGTTTCGGCCAAGAAGGGTTAATAGGGTAAAAGTTATGATTTATTTCAAGTAAGGGCTCCAATGGCTCTATGGTAAGATGTGATTAGTGTTTTATGATTGATTGGGGATTTTAATGGAATTTTTCCATACCCCCATGGCCTTATAAGTTTCGGCCAGCCCTAGGAAAGTGGCCTAAAGGTTAGGGTTAACCCTAATCATGAGCCCCAAGGACTTCCTATGGTCTTATAAATAATGTATGGTTGTTCCTTTATCTTATGCTATATTACATGTTTATGGAATTGATGGAACTCCACCTTAGAAGTTTCGGCCAAGCCTTGGATCTAGGGTTTGGGAGTGAGTTAGGGTTCAAAGAATGATGGTTCATGTTTACCATAAAGTATTTATATGTATAGGATCAAGCATGTAGTAGGAATCATGTTAACCATGACCCTAAGGTTTAAGCACCATGCTTTATGTTTCATGTTCAGGTTATGACTGGATGCCATGCTTAATAGGGTTACCGTGAATGTTTATGTTTTAGGCCATGTATTTGAATGGTAGGTAGAATGTTATGGAAATCCTACCTATATATGCTTATGTGATGTAGAGAACCATGCTAAGTTATATGCTCATGTTATGTTAAGAACCATGTTAAGTTATTGTGTATGTTCATGATATGAATGATGCCATGATAAGTATGATAGGTTTATGTTCATAATATGAATGATGCCATGATAAGTATGATAGGGTTAGGTTCACTATAAGAATGATGCTATGATCGGTATGTTATGTTAGGCTCATGATAAGAACGATGCCATGATAAGTATGTTATGTTTATGTTCATGATAAGAATGATGCATGCCATGTTGTATGAATAAAGATGCATGTCATGCTATGAAAGAATATGCATACCATGTTTATGAATGAAGATAATGCTCATGCCTTACAGGCATCATGATGTTATGCAATAAGAATGAACAATGAAAGGACAAGCATGTGTTAAGTCATGCTTTATGTAACATGGTTATGCTATGAATGTCTTATGAATGATGAACCATGAAAAGTATTTTACTTTATGTATGGGCTGTTAGATCGGGTTGGACCGGCTAGAGGGGGGTGAATAGACGGGGAAAAAATTATTAAAGTGGAGGCACTCATCTTTAAAAAAGAACTTGGTCGCAACTGAGAACGTTGCTTCCAAGGTAGTGGACGCTCAATAAAAATCTCCTTGTGGCGAAGAAGCCTTACAAAAATAGCACGCTAGAGATTTTACAAGAATGAATAAAAATGATTGATTTCTAAAGTAAAACCTCTAAGTCTATTTATAGCCTAAGAGAATAAATCTGGATTGTTGATTGTTGATCACTTTTCTCTTGGCCATTGATCCATGGATGTAATCTGGATGGTTGATCTTGGATGGGATTAAATTGCATCCATTGGATTTGATTAAAGGATAATATAACATTATCCATTAAGTTTTAATTGTTTTAATTAAAACTTTATCTTTCCTCGAGATAGCTGTTGGAATCTCCATGTCGCTGTTGTAATCTCTAAGTAGCAATATTGGCAACATTTTATTGTCATCGCCCTTTAGTCCAAATGGTAAGTGGATTAGTGTTTGTTGTTGAGGTCTCGGGTTCGATCCTTCGTGGCACCAACTAATTTTCTCTTTTCTTTTGGGCGCTTGGACTAGTCTTTTTGATTCTTCGTCTTCTGGGTGATTTCTGGCCAACCGGAGTTAGGCTCACCCGAACCCGACTCCGACCTTTCGTCCCTCGAGCGTCCTTCCTCCCGGCTTCTCGTCCCTCGGACACCGCGCACGTCCTTCTCGCTCCACCGGTGTACTCTTCCGCAGCTTCCGCGTCCCTCGGATTGTACCAAGCCCGTCGGCTCACTTCCCCGCACAATCCTTCTCGTCCGCTACGTCTTACGCTCGACTTCCTCCGTACCTAAGCTCCTGCACACTTAGCAGAGGGATTAAAACCAACAGGACCTAACCTAACTTGGTTGATCACATCAAAACCAACTGGGGCACGAACAATCTCCCCCTTTTTGATGTGTATCAACCCAAGTTTAGTTAGGGATAAACAACAAACAATAATAGTATGAATGATACATTAGGATAGCAAGTACTTTTAGGATATATACATTATGATAGCAAGTACTTTTGGGATATGTAATATGAACGATACTTTACCTTATTTTTTTTTATGAAACCAAATACTCTAGAATCTAATATGCAGGTAGGAATAACAATAGCCTAATGCCATATACTAAGAAGATAGATATGCCTCCACAAGTTCTAGACTGCAAATTCTTAACGACCCTGCCTTCGGGAGAAATAATGACATCCCACATGCTGCATGTTGTGCCAGTCAAAATTGCAGAAAGAGAACTCTACTGCGATCTGCTAGTACTCGACATGCAGAATTATGATGTTATATTGGGTATGGATCTCCTGAGCAAATACGGTGCTTCTATCGAGTGCCGTAAGCGAAAGGTGGTCTTCCAATCCGAGGCAGATGCTATGTTTGAATTTATCGGAGAGTCAAGGAAAAGAACCGGGAAATTCTTATCGACTCCCAAAGCACAGAAGATGTTAGACAAGGGATACACTGGATTTCTAGCACATGTGGTCGACGCAAGTCAAACGAAGGACCAGAAGCTAGAAGAGGCCAGGATTATATACAATGACCCAGAGAAGTTTCTTGGAGCTAAAAAGGAGGCTTACAAGTGCTCCAAAATTCTTACCCTTCCGGAAAGTAATCAGAGTTTCGATATGTACAGTGATGCCTCCAAACTAGGATTTGGAGCTGTACTTATGCAGAGTGGTAAGGTCATTGCTTATGCCTCTAGGCAACTCAAGGAACATGAGCAGAACTACCCCACTCATGATCCAGAACTGGCCGGGGTGGTCTCCGCTCTTAAGATATGGAGGCATTATCTGTACGGAGCACAGTGTCGAATTTATACAGACCACCAGAGTCTGCGATATTTCTTCACTCAGAAAGACCTGAATATGAGACAACGCCGATGGCTTGAGTTGGTGAAGGACTGTGACTGCGAGATCTTCTACCATCCAGGGAAGGCAAACAAAGTGGCCGATGCACTCAGCCGGAAGTCAAGTGCCACCTTGATGTCCATATCTAAATTACCCCGACCACTCGAAAGAGAACTTATGAATTTTGGGGTCGAGATCATCTTCGGACGACTTTCCACCATGACAATATCACCCACGCTATTTGAGGACATATTGGAAAAAACAAAATGGTGATCTGAGTCTTCAGAAAATAAAACAGGAGATCCTAGAAGGAAAGGGTGATGGTTTTCGTATCGCCGAAGGGGGGGTACTATACCTTAGGGATCGTCTATGTATCCCTAATGATCCAGAGCTTCGAAGGAAAATACTGACGGAAGCTCACGAAACCCCTTATTCGATGCATCCAGGATCCACCAAGATGTATCAGGATCTGAAAGAGAAGTTTTGGTGGTCCGGTATGAAGAGGGATGTGGCTCAGCATGTTAGTACTTGCAGGTAAAAGCAGAACACCAGCGACCCGGAGGAGTTCTGCAGCCACTAACGATTCCGGAGTGGAAATGGGAAGACATCTCTATGGATTTCATTTCAGGGCTTCCCAGGACTACGAATGGATATGATGCAATATGAGTAATTGTGGACAGGCTGACAAAGTCTGCTCACTTCTTGGCGATCAAGATGACTTATTCGATTGAGCAACTGGCTCAATTATATGTCAAGGAAGTAATTAGGCTTCATGGAGTTCCCAAGACCATCATCTCAGATAGGGATGGTCGCTTTACTTCGCATTTTTGGGAATGCGTTCAGAAGTCTCTCGGTACTAAATTGCGATTTAGCACCGCCTTTCACCCTCAGACGGACGGGCAAACTGAACGGGTGAATCAAATACTAGAAGACATGTTGAGAGCTTGTGCCCTGGATTTCAAGGGAAGTTGGTGTCGATATCTATGCTTAGCGGAATTCGCTTACAATAATAGCTACCAAGCTACTATTGGAATGGCACCTTATGAAGCCTTGTATGGAAGGAGATGTAGGTCTCCGATTTGTTGGTACGAGGGTGGTGAAAAGAAGAAAATGGGGCTCACAACGGATGTTATTGACAGCGCCACCCGAGCTATACAGAATATTCGACAACGGATAGAAACTGCTCAGAGCCGGCAGAAGAGTTATGCCGATGTCCGGCGTAGACCACTGGAATTTAATGTTGGAGATGTGGTGTTTCTCAAAGTGGCTCCTATGAAAGGGGTGACCAGATTCGGGAAGAAAGGAAAACTAAGTCCGAGCTATGTGGGGCCGTATCTGATTCTAAAGAGAGTCGGTAAAGTGGCATATGAGCTGGAGCTGCCTCCAGAGATGTCAGCTATCCATAACGTATTCCATATGTCCCTGCTTAAAAAGTGTATCCCGAATATGGACCAAGTGATCAAGCCGCAGACAGTACAAGTACAAGAGGACCTAAGTTATGAGAGCACACCCATCCAGATTTTGGATAGGGAAGTCAAGAAGCTGAGGAATAAGGAGGTACCTCTAGTCAAGGTCTTATGGCAAAGTCAACGGTTCGAAGAAGCTACCTGGGAACGCGAGGACGAAATGAGGCGCAAGTACCCGGAGTTATTCTAAGTTCGAGGACGAACTTTCACGAGGTATGGGGGATTGTAACGACCCGAAAAATTCTCTTAATATTTTCTTAAAATATTGAGCATGTATAAATAATTTTCCGAGGGACCTAGAAATAATTATATAAAATTTGGCCTAGAAATCCATATTTTCTCAATTAAATTGAGAAAACTAAGTACTAATGGGTCTTATATGGGCTTTTTAGTACCATGATTATTGGTGAATTTTAGGTGAAAATTTATAGAAATATGAAGGGATTTTAATAAGAAATATTAACATAATTATGGGAGAATTTTTTTAGGATTTTCGAAAATTACTAGGAAAATAAAATAAAATAAGTGGAAAAAAAATTGTACATTTACCAAGGATTGAAGCTTGGACCTCTTGTACAACCATGTAGGCTCTAACCAACTCATCTAGCAAGGGAATGGTATGAGGAAATGAAGTGGATATTGGTTAAGGCTTAGAAGAAGATGAAGGGTCATGGAGAGACTCTTCATTTACCTCCTTAATGGGTGATAAATAGGGGGGTTTGGGAGTTACTTCTTTCTTCCATTACTTGCATTTTCTTCCTCCCTCCTCCCTCATCCTAGCCGAACACCACAAGGGTGGTTCTCCCTTGGAAAAGCTCCACAAGAAGGTCCTATCACCAAGATCTAAGGATTTTCCAAGGATACAAAGGCAAGGGGGTTCAAGGGTCCAAAGAAATTACAATTTTCTTCTCTTTCAAGGTTCAAAAATTCAAGAAACCCAAGGTAAGACTCCCTCAGCTGTGGTATAATGGCTTTTCTTGAAGATTAACATGATATGAAAGTTGTATATGATGTTTATGTTGGAAAAACCAAAGGAAACCCATGAATCTAACCTTATAGGTTTCGGCCCATGGGATTCTTGGTCTAAAATGATGATAAAAATCCAAATCATGTTGTTTAATGTACTCTCATGATGTCTAGAGATTTAATACAATTTTTGAGAATTTTTGGGGTACCCTAGAGACCCTATAAGTTTCGGCCAACCTCAAGGACCCAAAGGTTAGGGTTGAGTCCTAAACTTCAAGTATATATTTTTATATGTTGTCATGATATAAGGGTGATGGAGGGTGATTATGTGAATTTTCACATGGCCTAGAGACTCTATAAGTTTCGGCCAAGAAGGGTTAATAGGGTAAAAGTTATGATTTATTTCAAGTAAGGGCTCCAATGGCTCTATGGTAAGATGTGATTAGTGTTTTATGATTGATTGGGGATTTTAATGGAATTTTTCCATACCCCCATGGCCTTATAAGTTTCGGCCAGCCCTAGGAAAGTGGCCTAAAGGTTAGGGTTAACCCTAATCATGAGCCCCAAGGACTTCCTATGGTCTTATAAATAATGTATGGTTGTTCCTTTATCTTATGCTATATTACATGTTTATGGAATTGATGGAACTCCACCTTAGAAGTTTCGGCCAAGCCTTGGATCTAGGGTTTGGGAGTGAGTTAGGGTTCAAAGAATGATGGTTCATGTTTACCATAAAGTATTTATATGTATAGGATCAAGCATGTAGTAGGAATCATGTTAACCATGACCCTAAGGTTTAAGCACCATGCTTTATGTTTCATGTTCAGGTTATGACTGGATGCCATGCTTAATAGGGTTACCGTGAATGTTTATGTTTTAGGCCATGTATTTGAATGGTAGGTAGAATGTTATGGAAATCCTACCTATATATGCTTATGTGATGTAGAGAACCATGCTAAGTTATATTCTCATGTTATGTTAAGAACCATGTTAAGTTATTGTGTATGTTCATGATATGAATGATGCCATGATAAGTATGATAGGTTTATGTTCATAATATGAATGATGCCATGATAAGTATGATAGGGTTAGGTTCACTATAAGAATGATGCTATGATCGGTATGTTATGTTAGGCTCATGATAAGAACGATGCCATGATAAGTATGTTATGTTTATGTTCATGATAAGAATGATGCATGCCATGTTGTATGAATAAAGATGCATGTCATGCTATGAAAGAATATGCATACCATGTTTATGAATGAAGATAATGCTCATGCCTTACAGGCATCATGATGTTATGCAATAAGAATGAACAATGAAAGGACAAGCATGTGTTAAGTCATGCTTTATGTAACATGGTTATGCTATGAATGTCTTATGAATGATGAACCATGAAAAGTATTTTACTTTATGTATGGGCTGTTAGATCGGGTTGGACCGGCTAGAGGGGGGTGAATAGACGGGGAAAAAATTATTAAAGTGGAGGCACTCATCTTTAAAAAAGAACTTGGTCGCAACTGAGAACGTTGCTTCCAAGGTAGTGGACGCTCAATAAAAATCTCCTTGTGGCGAAGAAGCCTTACAAAAATAGCACGCTAGAGATTTTACAAGAATGAATAAAAATGATTGATTTCTAAAGTAAAACCTCTAAGTCTATTTATAGCCTAAGAGAATAAATCTGGATTGTTGATTGTTGATCACTTTTCTCTTGGCCATTGATCCATGGATGTAATCTGGATGGTTGATCTTGGATGGGATTAAATTGCATCCATTGGATTTGATTAAAGGATAATATAACATTATCCATTAAGTTTTAATTGTTTTAATTAAAACTTTATCTTTCCTCGAGATAGCTGTTGGAATCTCCATGTCGCTGTTGTAATCTCTAAGTAGCAATATTGGCAACATTTTATTGTCATCGCCCTTTAGTCCAAATGGTAAGTGGATTAGTGTTTGTTGTTGAGGTCTCGGGTTCGATCCTTCGTGGCACCAACTAATTTTCTCTTTTCTTTTGGGCGCTTGGACTAGTCTTTTTGATTCTTCGTCTTCTGGGTGATTTCTGGCCAACCGGAGTTAGGCTCACCCGAACCCGACTCCGACCTTTCGTCCCTCGAGCGTCCTTCCTCCCGGCTTCTCGTCCCTCGGACACCGCGCACGTCCTTCTCGCTCCACCGGTGTACTCTTCCGCAGCTTCCGCGTCCCTCGGATTGTACCAAGCCCGTCGGCTCACTTCCCCGCACAATCCTTCTCGTCCGCTACGTCTTACGCTCGACTTCCTCCGTACCTAAGCTCCTGCACACTTAGCAGAGGGATTAAAACCAACAGGACCTAACCTAACTTGGTTGATCACATCAAAACCAACTGGGGCACGAACAATCTCCCCCTTTTTGATGTGTATCAACCCAAGTTTAGTTAGGGATAAACAACAAACAATAATAGTATGAATGATACATTAGGATAGCAAGTACTTTTAGGATATATACATTATGATAGCAAGTACTTTTGGGATATGTAATATGAACGATACTTTACCTTATTTTTTTTTATGAAACCAAATACTCTAGAATCTAATATGCAGGTAGGAATAACAATAGCCTAATGCCATATACTAAGAAGATAGATATGCCTCCACAAGTTCTAGACTGCAAATTCTTAACGACCCTGCCTTCGGGAGAAATAATGACATCCCACATGCTGCATGTTGTGCCAGTCAAAATTGCAGAAAGAGAACTCTACTGCGATCTGCTAGTACTCGACATGCAGAATTATGATGTTATATTGGGTATGGATCTCCTGAGCAAATACGGTGCTTCTATCGAGTGCCGTAAGCGAAAGGTGGTCTTCCAATCCGAGGCAGATGCTATGTTTGAATTTATCGGAGAGTCAAGGAAAAGAACCGGGAAATTCTTATCGACTCCCAAAGCACAGAAGATGTTAGACAAGGGATACACTGGATTTCTAGCACATGTGGTCGACGCAAGTCAAACGAAGGACCAGAAGCTAGAAGAGGCCAGGATTATATACAATGACCCAGAGAAGTTTCTTGGAGCTAAAAAGGAGGCTTACAAGTGCTCCAAAATTCTTACCCTTCCGGAAAGTAATCAGAGTTTCGATATGTACAGTGATGCCTCCAAACTAGGATTGGAGCTGTACTTATGCAGAGTGGTAAGGTCATTGCTTATGCCTCTAGGCAACTCAAGGAACATGAGCAGAACTACCCCACTCATGATCCAGAACTGGCCGGGGTGGTCTCCGCTCTTAAGATATGGAGGCATTATCTGTACGGAGCACAGTGTCGAATTTATACAGACCACCAGAGTCTGCGATATTTCTTCACTCAGAAAGACCTGAATATGAGACAACGCCGATGGCTTGAGTTGGTGAAGGACTGTGACTGCGAGATCTTCTACCATCCAGGGAAGGCAAACAAAGTGGCCGATGCACTCAGCCGGAAGTCAAGTGCCACCTTGATGTCCATATCTAAATTACCCCGACCACTCGAAAGAGAACTTATGAATTTTGGGGTCGAGATCATCTTCGGACGACTTTCCACCATGACAATATCACCCACGCTATTTGAGGACATATTGGAAAAAACAAAATGGTGATCTGAGTCTTCAGAAAATAAAACAGGAGATCCTAGAAGGAAAGGGTGATGGTTTTCGTATCGCCGAAGGGGGGGTACTATACCTTAGGGATCGTCTATGTATCCCTAATGATCCAGAGCTTCGAAGGAAAATACTGACGGAAGCTCACGAAACCCCTTATTCGATGCATCCAGGATCCACCAAGATGTATCAGGATCTGAAGAGAAGTTTTGGTGGTCCGGTATGAAGAGGGATGTGGCTCAGCATGTTAGTACTTGCAGGTAAAAGCAGAACACCAGCGACCCGGAGGAGTTCTGCAGCCACTAACGATTCCGGAGTGGAAATGGGAAGACATCTCTATGGATTTCATTTCAGGGCTTCCCAGGACTACGAATGGATATGATGCAATATGAGTAATTGTGGACAGGCTGACAAAGTCTGCTCACTTCTTGGCGATCAAGATGACTTATTCGATTGAGCAACTGGCTCAATTATATGTCAAGGAAGTAATTAGGCTTCATGGAGTTCCCAAGACCATCATCTCAGATAGGATGGTCGCTTTACTTCGCATTTTTGGGAATGCGTTCAGAAGTCTCTCGGTACTAAATTGCGATTTAGCACCGCCTTTCACCCTCAGACGGACGGGCAAACTGAACGGGTGAATCAAATACTAGAAGACATGTTGAGAGCTTGTGCCCTGGATTTCAAGGGAAGTTGGTGTCGATATCTATGCTTAGCGGAATTCGCTTACAATAATAGCTACCAAGCTACTATTGGAATGGCACCTTATGAAGCCTTGTATGGAAGGAGATGTAGGTCTCCGATTTGTTGGTACGAGGGTGGTGAAAAGAAGAAATGGGGCTCACAACGGATGTTATTGACAGCGCCACCCGAGCTATACAGAATATTCGACAACGGATAGAAACTGCTCAGAGCCGGCAGAAGAGTTATGCCGATGTCCGGCGTAGACCACTGGAATTTAATGTTGGAGATGTGGTGTTTCTCAAAGTGGCTCCTATGAAAGGGGTGACCAGATTCGGGAAGAAAGGAAAACTAAGTCCGAGCTATGTGGGGCCGTATCTGATTCTAAAGAGAGTCGGTAAAGTGGCATATGAGCTGGAGCTGCCTCCAGAGATGTCAGCTATCCATAACGTATTCCATATGTCCCTGCTTAAAAAGTGTATCCCGAATATGGACCAAGTGATCAAGCCGCAGACAGTACAAGTACAAGAGGACCTAAGTTATGAGAGCACACCCATCCAGATTTTGGATAGGGAAGTCAAGAAGCTGAGGAATAAGGAGTACCTCTAGTCAAGGTCTATGGCAAAGTCAACGGTTCGAAGAAGCTACCTGGGAACGCGAGGACGAAATGAGGCGCAAGTACCCGGAGTTATTCTAAGTTCGAGGACGAACTTTCACGAGGTATGGGGGATTGTAACGACCCGAAAAATTCTCTTAATATTTTCTTAAAATATTGAGCATGTATAAATAATTTTCCGAGGGACCTAGAAATAATTATATAAAATTTGGCCTAGAAATCCATATTTTCTCAATTAAATTGAGAAAACTAAGTACTAATGGGTCTTATATGGGCTTTTTAGTACCATGATTATTGGTGAATTTTAGGTGAAAATTTATAGAAATATGAAGGGATTTTAATAAGAAATATTAACATAATTATGGGAGAATTTTTTAGGATTTTCGAAAATTACTAGGAAAATAAAATAAAATAAGTGGAAAAAAAATTGTACATTTACCAAGGATTGAAGCTTGGACCTCTTGTACAACCATGTAGGCTCTAACCAACTCATCTAGCAAGGGAATGTATGAGGAAATGAAGTGGATATTGGTTAAGGCTTAGAAGAAGATGAAGGGTCATGGAGAGACTCTTCATTTACCTCCTTAATGGGTGATAAATAGGGGGGTTTGGGAGTTACTTCTTTCTTCCATTACTTGCATTTTCTTCCTCCCTCCTCCCTCATCCTAGCCGAACACCACAAGGGTGGTTCTCCCTTGGAAAAGCTCCACAAGAAGGTCCTATCACCAAGATCTAAGGATTTTCCAAGGATACAAAGGCAAGGGGGTTCAAGGGTCCAAAGAAATTACAATTTTCTTCTCTTTCAAGGTTCGAAAATTCAAGAAACCCAAGGTAAGACTCCCTCAGCTGTGGTATAATGGCTTTTCTTGAAGATTAACATGATATGAAAGTTGTATATGATGTTTATGTTGGAAAAACCAAAGGAAACCCATGAATCTAACCTTATAGGTTTCGGCCCATGGGATTCTTGGTCTAAAATGATGATAAAAATCCAAATCATGTTGTTTAATGTACTCTCATGATGTCTAGAGATTTAATACAATTTTTGAGAATTTTTGGGGTACCCTAGAGACCCTATAAGTTTCGGCCAACCTCAAGGACCCAAAGGTTAGGGTTGAGTCCTAAACTTCAAGTATATATTTTATATGTTGTCATGATATAAGGGTGATGGAGGGTGATTATGTGAATTTTCACATGGCCTAGAGACTCTATAAGTTTCGGCCAAGAAGGGTTAATAGGGTAAAAGTTATGATTTATTTCAAGTAAGGGCTCCAATGGCTCTATGGTAAGATGTGATTACGTGTTTTATGATTGATTGGGGATTTTAATGGAATTTTTCCATACCCCCATGGCCTTATAAGTTTCGGCCAACCCTAGGAAAGTGGCCTAAAGGTTAGGGTTAACCCTAATCATGAGCCCCAAGGACTTCCTATGGTCTTATAAATAATGTATGGTTGTTCCTTTACCTTATGCTATATTACATGTTTATGGAATTGATGGAACTCCACCTTAGAAGTTTCAGCCAAGCCTTGGATCTAGGGTTTGGGAGTGAGTTAGGGTTCAAAGAATGATGGTTCATGTTTACCATAAAGTATTTATATGTATAGGATCAAGCATGTGGTAGGAATCATGTTAACCATGACCCTAAAGTTTAAGCACCATGCTTTATGTTTCATGTTCAGGTTATGACTGGATGCCATGCTTAATAGGGTTACCGTGAATGTTTATGTTTTAGGCCATGTATTTGAATGGTAGGTAGAATGTTATGGAAATCCTACCTATATATGCTTATGTGATGTAGAGAACCATGCTAAGTTATATGCTCATGTTATGTTAAGAACCATGTTAAGTTATTGTGTATGTTCATGATATGAATGATGTCATGATAAGTATGATAGGTTTATGTTCATAATATGAATGATGCCATGATAAGTATGATAGGGTTAGGTTCACTATAAGAATGATGCTATGATCGGTATGTTATGTTAGGCTCATGATAAGAACGATGCCATGATAAGTATGTTATGTTTATGTTCATGATAAGAATGATGCATGCCATGTTGTATGAATAAAGATGCATGTCATGCTATGAAAGAAGATGCATACCATGTTTATGAATGAAGATAATGCTCATGCCTTACAGGCATCATGATGTTATGCAATAAGAATGAACAATGAAAGGACAAGCATGTGTTAAGTCATGCTTTATGTAACATGGTTATGCTATGAATGTCTTATGAATGATGAACCATGAAAAGTATTTTATTTTATGTATGGGCTTGTACCGGACCGAAGTATGGGTCCAAGGGATGGGCACCTTAAGAACACCCCGATTTTGGACTACCGATGCTGTCCACGGTTCTGGCACTACCGGAGCTGTGCAACAGGGATGGGCACCTTATGAACGCCTCGGTTCGGGGACTACCGACTATGCTGTCCTTACCCTAGTAGGTCGGGGCTCGCGACCTCGGACTTGCTAGGGATGCGCGCTATGATGTATGTATGTGGTACAAGCCGGGGACCCCAAATGATGTTATGATGATTATGTTTAAACATTTAAAAGTATGTTTTTAAAAAGTTAAGCATCCTTATGTGTATGCATTCCACTCATGCATCCATTCATGTTATGCATTATGCTATGTGATAAGATTTTATGCTTACGCGTCATGTTAAGAAGTATGCATGAGAATGAATGAACTATGTCATGATTATGTTAAGAAGATGTTCATATGATATGATAGGTATTATGCCATGTATTATGCCATGCTTAGAATGTTCACTATGTGTATGTTTATGCCATGTATCATGTCATGCTTAGAATGTTTACTATGTTTATGTTTATGCCATGTATCATGCCATGTTTAGAATGTTTACTATGTTTATGTTAATGCCATGCTATGTATACAATAAGTGATGTAAGATGTTATGTTCTAAGTAGAGCACCAAGTATGTTAATGTTTCATGTGCTCATTATGAGATGATGAATGATGAATGGTTTTTGTGAGTAGGAAAGAGTCTTACTAAGCCTGTGTGCTTATAGTCTTATTTCCTTATACCGCAGATCATTCAAGGGGACAATGATGGAAGCAGCAGGAGGGCAAGAACGCATGTGTGTAGTAGTGACTTGGCCCAGGAAACTATATGTTTACTGTTTATGCTAAAACTTCACCTTGGTTACTTATATGTTGAATAATGACTTCTGGAACCTTATGATATGATGTTATGTATGACATGATATGATGCTTAAATTCAAAGTTAATATGCTAAGGTATGCTAAGGTTCCCATGTCATTAAGTTAAGAATGGTAATAGGGCATGTATAAGTTAAAGTTATCCCGCTGCCTTATGATGTCTACATGCCCTAAGCATGTTAACGTAACGCCGCTGATGGAAAAAAAAAGCGGGCGTTACAACTTCAACATTCATTCCTGCAACCAGGGTTAGTTCCAAAACACAGGTAATAGATAAGTTAGGTTTAATTAACAGCCTGCGCTGTCTTGGTTCTGACTTTGGGCTTCCCAAATGGAACGCTAGGTCTAACCGATGCCTAGTGTTCCCTCCTACGGGGAATGTGTCCTTGCCTACTCCTCTCAGGAGAATTTACCTTTTGCCAACCTACTCCTCCGGTTGGACTTTTGCCCTCCAGATCAGGACTTCATGCCCAATTCACGACCAGGACTTATTGCCTAACTCTAGGTCAGGTCTTCGGTGCCCAGCCCTCGGCCAGGACTTATTTCCCAATTCCTCGAATCAGGACTTTGTGCTCAGTCCACGACCAGGACTTATTGCCCAACCCTCGGTCAGGACTTAGGTGCTCAGCCCTCGGCCATGACTTATTGCCCAATTCTACAAACCAGGACTTCGTGCCTAGCTTACCTAGGACTTTTCCTACACACTTCAACAGATACATTAGATCACCATATAACCTTAACTTGTGAACCCTTTGCCATTATCAAAACCCAGGTTCGATTTTGGTGCTTTCGGCACCAACAAATATATATATATATATATATATATATATATATATATATATATATATATATATATATATATATATATAAGTTCAAAGTAATCAAAAGACGAATTATTCTTTTGATTGAGACTCCTCCTAAGCCTGACATAATCTTAGGAATCCTTGCATATCATAAGGAAAATTTCCTATGTGTCTTTTGAGTTTATCCAAATCATAATAACAATTAATGCATTTTTAGAAAAATATAACAATTTTGGAGAAATATTTTTCAAAAATATTTAATAGACATAAATTTTTAAAGGAATATTTTTCAAAAAATTATTTTGAAAGAGATAATAATTTTTTAAACGAATAGTTTTTCAAAAATAAAATTTCAACAAAAATGTTTGAGACCACGATAAACATTGACTCCTCCTAAACCTGACACCATCTGACTACCCTTGTTAACTACACGGACCACTACCTAAGTGTCTTAAGGGACTTTAGTATTGACCTAGAAGGTATGTGTCTATGTGTAGGTCAAACAATTTTCAAAAAGATATATAATTTTTGAAATTTATTTATAAGTACACACAATAATGCATGAAGTTCATTAAAACATTATTATGTTTAGTCACTATTTTTAAAATAGTTTTTAAAGAAAATATTCTAAAGATTTTGAAAACATTTATCAATTGATTAGTCCTTATCATCTCACCCGTTGTAAGTGTCGCAGTACAGACAAGCATGGTTGTCTTATGGGTGTTGTGAGATGCTTGATTAATTTTTCTTAATTTAATTTTATAGATTGTTCGACCTTGAGATAGATTCAAGCTTAACAATTAGTAACTTAAAAGTAAATTTCAATAATTGGCTTCCAGGTCATGGCGAGGCACAGGGGCCTTCTTAGTTATCGGAACAACGACTCTTTCCTTAGACAATACCTTTTAAAGAAATGATACTTTCAATTTACTTTTTGAGAAACTCTGGTCTAACTATTCTAGGATGTGGCGAGGTAGCTTCAGCTAGTTCCACTTAGCTAGGTCGACCAGGTCGAGTACTCCTTACCCTTATTGACTTCCCTGACTAAGCTTCCCTAACGTACTATTATCTCGCCCCACCCTGGTACTATGTTAGGTAAGTGTCAACCAATCTTATTCCTATCTATCCATTCTAGATTAAGCAAGAAATAAACTAGCACGAATAACATGCCAGATATATGGAAGAAAACATAAACAGATGCATGAGCATGGTAGTTATGCAAGTGTCAATCAAGTCGAAGAAATTTAATTTGATTTCTAATAAAGTATCAAATTCTCGATTTGATATAGAACATGCGAACCCACAAATATGTCAACCCACTTTGAAATATTTATTATTATTAAGTTGATTGTTCTAGTTGCATAGAATTTTATTTAGTTTCATAATCGAAGGCAATTAATTTAAATTTAGTTCATGTATTTGAATTTTGAATTAAAGATTGAGTTTCTAATTAAAGTTGAATTGTAAATTTAAGTTTTATTAGATTTATGATTATTTAAGATTTAAGATTTTAAGATTTGAATTAAGATTTTAGATTTGGATTAATTAAGATTTATGTTTTTAGATTTGTGATTAATTGAGAATTAAGATTTTAAGATTTAATTGAAGGTAATTAATTTAAATTTACTTCATAGATTTGAATTTTAAATTAAAGATTGAGTTTCTAATTAAAGTTGAATTGTTAATTAATATTTAAGTTTTATTAGATTTGTGATTAATTAAGATTTAAGTTTTTAAGATTTGAATTAAGATTTAAGATTTGGATTAATTAAGATTTAAGATTTTAAGATTTGAATTAAGAGTTAAGATTTGGATTAATTAAGATTTAAGTTTTTAAGATTTGAATTAAGATTTATTTGAGGGTAATTATTTTAAATTTAATATTTAATTATGATTTAAGATTTGGATAAATTAAGATTTAAGTTTTTAAGATTAGAATAATAATTTTGGATATAATTACATCACTTCCATTAATTCAAAGAATTCTGATTCATCTAATATTTCTTTCGTTTTTATGTTTTCAATTTTATTTAATACTTCTATTTTATTTGAATTCTTATAAGTGCTTTTAATTATAGATTCAATTTTAATAAATTTATTTTCATCTTCAAAATCATCTTCATAATTGATAAAAGTTGTATCATTATCTTCAAAATAAGTAGAATAATTTTTAGGATTATTAATTAAAGTTGCATTATCGTATTCAAAATTAGTAGAATTATTAATTAAGGTTTTATAATTATCTTCAATATCATTAGGATTATCCTGAGAATTATTAATTAATGATTCATTATTATCTTAAAAATATTAATTGAGGGTTGAGTATTATTATCAGAATTATCAAGATTGTCTTCAGTATTAATAGAATTATTTTCAATATTATTAATTAAAGGTTGTGAATTATCTTCAAAATTATGAAAATTATCTTCAAAATCATTATAATTATCTTCAGTATTATTAGGATTGTTTGAAAAAAGTTAGAATTAATTTCTAAGATTACAATATTAATATTAAAATTAAAAAGTTAATATTTAATATTTAATATTTTAATATTATCAATATTTGATTTGGGTCCATTACTCGCTAATTTATCATGCAATACATTAAGTTTACTATACAAAAAATCTAATTTATCAGAAAAATTAATATTGTTATCTAAATTACCAGAAAGATTATACAACTGTGCAGGATTTTAAAAAATATTATTGCGAAAATTAAATTTTTGTACCTCCTTTACTATCGTCGCATTTCTTGGCATTGTTGACCTGTTGATCCTCCAGTCTGGATATTGGTTCTTATAGTGCCCTTGCTTTTGGCACTTGAAACAACTGATATGGTTCTTGTCCCTCCGGACTCCTGATGTCGATACCTTCATTGTTGCCGGTGGTGACGTATGAGTCTTATGAGTAGGACACTTATTTTTGTAGTGTCCTCTCTCACTGCACTTAAACAAATTATATGAATATAAAATCAGACATAATTAAAATATACCTTATTCACCCTTGGCCTCCCCCTCAATTTCTGGCCTTCTTGCTCCTTCGGCGGTGAATCTGATCAGAGCCACCTGCTCTGATACCAATTATAGGATCGATATTGAGCAATAGGGGGGTGAATATCGCTTAACAAAACCGTCCTCGAATCTTTGTTGATTGTTCGCTTAATATCAGAGTTGTTAGTAGCAGCGGAATATTAAAAGTAAAAGCAAACACAACAAGAACACGCGGGATTTACATGGTTCCTAACCCCCAGGATCAGTACATCCAAGGTCTAATTACGGATAGTGCCCATTCACTAGTGGTCTCCTTTCTAGAATTTTCGGAGGCGGAAAAACTCGTCTTACAGTTGAGAGTACAAGCAAAATAATGATAAAGAATTACAAGTTATAACTAAATGCAAACCAACCGGAAGATGATGATCCTGACCAATCTGGAACTCCGAAGCATCGCGCACTTCCTCCTAGAGCCTCCTTGGTCACAAAGCTTCATCTCAGCACTTTTTCTTTGCACAGAATGAGTAAGCGGATTTGAGAATTGATTCATTCAGAATTGCTGCACTCGATCCCTTTTTATAGTACTTACTTAGGCACCTGAATGGCCTTTCAGGTGCCCTAGCTCATTGTTGTCAAAACTTGATCCGAACTGGCGTACTCGATGCAGAGATAAGACTTGCATCCCAAGTGCCTGGGAGCTATTCAGGCGCCTGGGAGCTATTCACGCACCCAGGAAGCCCTTTCCCAGGTTAATATTTTCATGCGTTTGCTCTCCTATCTTTCCTCCAACTCCAGATTCTTGCAAGACAAACAAACACAAGACAAGACAAAATAAATAATCCTAAGCATTAATGATAGACAGCCAGAGCTATCTGGTTTTGACTTTGGATTTCAAATGAAATCCTAGGTCGAACCGATGCTTATTGTTCCCTTTCTCGTGGAATGCGTCCTCGCCTACTCTATTCTTGAGAAGTTATCTTTTGCCAACCAGGATCTCCAGTTGGACTTTTGCTCGACCTCCGAGAATCCAAAACTCGACGAGGTTCGACATCGACCTGTCTCAACTCCTGTCCGCGATCCCCGCTTGACAAAGTCTTTTACTCAGTCCCCCGAACCAAGTCTTCGGGCTCAGCTTCACTTGCCAAGTCTTTGTTTCCCGATCCCCGACCAAGACTTCGTGCTCAACCCTACAGGTCAAGACTTCGTGTCCAATTCCCTGAACCAGGACTTCGTGGCATGATAAGAACTTCTTTGCTAGTCATCTTAATTCTGACGAGACTTCTTTCTGCCAAACATCAAGTCATGTTTGGCTTAATCCAAATATACTTTATTACTCTTCCAAACATCAAGTCCTGCTTGGCTTATCTCTTGGTCAAACTGACCAACCCTAGGTGCTCTTCCAAACATCAGATCTTGTTTAACTAACCCTTATTCTAACTGATCAAACCTTGGTATACTGTCAATCATATCATATCAGGTTTGATCACCCTGCGAAACATCAGGTCATGTTTGGCTAACCCTTTTGTCAACCTGATCAAGCTTGGGTTTACCCTACCAAACATTAGGTCTTGTTTGGCTTAACCCTTGAAAACTTTGACCAGACCTTAGTATTTTTTCAAACATCGAAACACTAGAGGTTAACTGTTCAAATGAAACATCAGGCCCCTGATAGCAGGCTGCTAGTATCCTTAGCCTACAATCAAAGTTAGTCCAAGAACACAATAATATATAATAAATGCATGAATGATTGACAGCTAGAGTTGTCTGGTTCTGACTTTGGATTTCAAATGAAATCCTAGGTCGAATCGACACCTACTGTTCTCTCTTCCGAGGAAAACGTCCTTACCCACTCCACTCTGGAGAAGTTACATTTTTCCAACTGGCCCCTCTGGTTGAACTTTTTCTCAACCTCCGAAACTCCCGGATCTCGAGACGTCTGTCCTCGACCCATCTCTACTTCTGTCTGTAGTCCTCGCTTTAGCTAAGTCTTCTGCCCGATCTTCCGAATCAGGTTTTCGTGCCCAGTCCTCGACCAAGACTTCATGCTCAATTTCTCGAACCAAATCTTCGTGCACAACTCTTGGTCAACTCTTCAGTGCCCAACCCTTAGCTAGGACTTTGTACCTAGTCCTCGATCAGGACTTCGTGCTCAACCCTGTAGGTCAAGACTTTGTGCCTAGGTGAACTAGTACTTTCCTGCGCACTTAGCAAATTCATTAGATCACAATACAAACTTAATATTGAACCCTTTTCCATTATCAAAATCAGGTTCGATCATGTGCTTCCGGCACCAACATTGGGCACTAGTTGAGATAAGGGGATATGGAAGTGTTTATAGATATCTACAATGAAGGGATGTATGAAAAATCGTAGACTTGCTAAGATTTAATCTTTGAAGACGGTTATATATCTTGGTGGGGGTAAATGGGGATGCTCTATCACACTGGCGATAAGCATCAAATGATCATAAAGGATTTATATAGGTGTTTTTTGAACTATCACTACTAAATTTAATTCAAAAGGTATTAAGAACAAACCGATGCATAAAATGCAAGTTTATCTTGCTAAGGTCTAAGCAAATACAAATCCTTAACATAAAAAAATCTTGACATCAGTAGACCTGTAATCTAAAGAAAAAAGGACTAAGGATTAGATGATGATGGTGGTCCTTCATTTTGGGGTTCATGACTAGCCTCGGAAGAGCGCCTTGCTTCTAATGGTGAGCCTATGTATATTGACTGAAATTAGATAAAACGTCAATATTAAAAGTATGATCCTGTAAAAGATGTTATAAAAATAAAGATGTTATATTAGACAAAACTTAATTGCAAGAAGAGACATACTACCTACACAAATAATTATATGATGAAATGCATACAACAAATATAAAATGAGTACTTTTGACCTAATAGAATGGAAGTGTAAAAAAGTTAAAGATTGTACTGGCATTATGCCTGATGCAAATTCTCTAGGATTAGTTATATCGATCAAACATTGGAATCTATCGAAATTCCTTACATATTTAGACCATATTAGATTCTAAAATAGAAAATTCTAATAAATAATACCAGTACAAAAATTACTCACTCAAGATAGGATTGACTACTGGGCAGTTGATTAACACATGCCTATGAGTTTGCATCTTCTCTATCGAGGTCAGAGTAAAATATGCAGATCCACCAACCGACTTCCCTATTCGAGGGAATAGTTTAGATACTCATGATTTGGGCTCTATTTTGTCATGCTCATCATCCACACAACTAGGTCGATTCCATCTTGTCTCGATATTGTACCTTGAACAAAAAGTAAAAATCTCTTGAGCAAGATAGCCTTTAGCTATAGAGCCTTCTGGTCTTTCCTTATTACGTACATATGATTTCAGTTGTCCTAAGTACCTATTAAATCAAAATTGACCATAAGAAGTATAAATAATAATCCAATATAGCATCAATAAAATGATATTTATCTCTAACCTTTCTATAGGATACATCCATCGGTAAGAGACAGGACCTCCAAGCTTAACTTCTTCAACAAGGTGAACAACTAGGTGAACCATAATTGTGAAAAATGATGGAGGGAATAACATTTCCATGTGGCATAAAGTGAGTACAATTTAATTTTGCAATTTGTCAAAGTCCTTAATCAATAACACTGCCCCATATAAGCTCCTAAAGAATGAGCACAACTCAATCAACACTGCTGAAACGTCTTCTGGCAAACTTGTTCGCAAGGCTAGGGGTAGAAATTGCTCCATCAGTATATGATTATCATGACTTTTCAACATCCCACATATCTTAAGATTATCCACATCAATGCACCTAGAAATATTGCTTGAATAATCATCTAGAACACTAATGTTCCTTAAAGTTGTTAGAAATCATTTCTTCCCTTGATTAGTCAAGGGGAAGATAGCTGGAGGATACTTCCCATTATCATCTGGCCAAAGGTCACGTTTACAACCCATATCCTTAAGGTCGCTTCGAGCATTGACATGATTCTTTGACTTTGCTTTATCATTTAGCAAAGTGTAGGTCACATTATCACAAACATTCTTCTCAATATGCATTACATCAAGATTGTGATGCAACAAGTTATGCTTCCAATATGGAAGCTCAAAGAAAATGTTTTTCATCTTCCATTGTTGAGTACCTTGTGTGGCTTGTCCATTATGTTTTCTTTTTCCCTTTTCTTCTATTGCAAGTTTTCGACCAAATGTGACATTAATGTCCTTGATTTGTTCAAGAATATCAAGACCAGATAATTTCTTTGGTGGATTCCAAAATTCTTGTGCTCCATTAAATCGAGCCTTGTTCAATCTAAATTTGTGCCTTTGATAAAGAAAATGATAATGACCCATAAAACACTATTTCCTACTATGAGGAAGACGGTAGGGAATGGAGTCAAAGTTGCAAGATGGACAAGTAAGTCCAGTGTATGTATTCCACCCAGAGAGAGTTCCTAGCCCAGGGAAGTCACTAATTGTCCACATCAAAGCTGCATGCATTTTGAACATCTCTCACTTGAAAGCATCATATGCATCCACACCATCATTCCATAACTCCTTCAACTCTTTGATTAAAGGCTGTAAGTACGCATCTATATCATTTTCCGGCATTCTTTTACCAGGAATTATCATTGAAAGAATAAAAGAAGTCTGCTTCATACATACCCAAGGAGGATTGTTATAAGGAATGAGAATAACCAGCCAAGTGTTGTAATTTACATTCATACTACCAAAGGGATTAAAACCATCAGTAGCTAATCCCAAACGAACATTTCGTGGATCCTTTGCGAATGAACTGTTTGTTAAATCAAACATCTTCCAAGCTTCTGAATCTCTAGGATGTCTCATCATGCCATCATTCTTAGTATCCATGGCATGCCATATCATATCTTCAACATTTTTTGAAGACAAAAATAATCTTTACAGGTGAGGTTTCAGTGGAAAGTAACGAAGAACTTTTGCAAGCACCATTTTCCTTGTATTGCCATCACTAGATGCTTGAGTCTCACCACCCTTTGTTCTTGATTTCCATCTAGACTTGTTACAAACTTTATATATTTCCTTATCATCATCTTCACCCCAATAGAGCATAAAATTATTTGGGCATGCATGTATCCTTTCATAGTTCAAACTAAGTTTGGAGATAGTTTTCTTTGCCTCATAAAATGGACTTGGAATCTTAGCATGTTCAAATGCATCATGTAAGAGTTCTAATATCATTGTCATCGCCTAGTCACTCATCCCACATAGGCATTTAATATGGTACAACATAACCAAAAAAGAGAGTTTTGAATACTTAGTACACCCTACATATAAGGGTTGTTCTCCATCTATTGCTAACTCCTCAAATTCTATAGCTTGATGTGGTTTGTGAGGTATGTTTGATGTCTGTCTTTTTGCTCTGTCAATTTCTTCATTTGATGCCAATGGTACTTCACTTGTGCGTTGCCTATCAACCCCAAAAGCATCCTCTATCATGTTGCGAATTGGATCTTCATTAAGCACAGCATCTTGAATGAGATCCAAAGCATCACTGTTTGATATATTACTTGTTTCCCCGCTACTTGACTCTCCATGGCAAAACCAAATTGTGTACCCCTTTGGAAATTGAGTACAGATTAAGTGATCGTACACTACTTCCCTAGATTGTCATTTTTTAAAACCACAATGTGCACAAGGGCATATTATTTTGCCATCAACTGAACTATATTCAAAGGCAAAATCAATAAAACCCCTAATCTCTTGTTCATACTCAATTGAATTTCGTGGCTTAATAATCCATGACTTATCCATTTTATTGCTGCTAGAATCGTCCTATTGAATTCAAAAAAAATTATTCAATGAAATACTTGTATATAAACTATTACTACTTTGATAAGAATAGGTATTGGTGAGTCTTATAAAAGGAGATTATAACAAAAAATTATATAATCTAACACTTGTGTGAACACACCAAAATATCAACCTCCCCAACTCCAGACACTATAAAATTTAGAAATGCATATAAAGAACTCAAAATTGTGTCAAGACAATTGAAAAAAAAAATTATAATCAAAACAATGAAAACTGTAAAAAAAATTGAGTTTTAATTATTAATAGGTGCACAAGGATTTTTGGCATCCTGAGATAAGTTCTCTATTTTCATTTCCAAATGATTAATGAGGCTTTTCTAACCTCGAGCGACCGGCCCGACCTCACGGAAGTTTCCCACCTGCCGCCAGGATAAATCGGGAAGCGCTCGTGGTGGGCGGTCTAAAAGTCCAGTGTCCCAGGGTTCACGCCCCATTTAGAAGAAATATTCCTGCAAATACGTCGTAGCTGGGGATCGAACCGCGGATGTCTGGGATAGCGACTAGTCACCCTACCGCTGCACCATAGCCCCGGAGGCAAAAAATGATTAATGAGGTTTTTCCAACCTTAGGCGACCGGTCCTGTTAAAATACGGAAAGTTTAGAGGCTAAAAGGCAAAGATTCCTAAACTTAGGGGATTTTACATAAATATCCAAAATTTGATGGGGCTGGTTGCAAAATGGTCAACCCTTTTATTAATTTCCCTGTGGCCGAATGTAATGGGGAGCCCTAGCCTCGCGTTCGACTCCTTCCTCTATCGCAGCCAAGCCGATTCTTCATCTTCTCCTTTCACTCTTCTCGCGAGCCCTAGATCGTAGCCAAGCCATCCATTGTAAGCCGCTCCTCCTTCCACCCCCTTCACGCGAGGAGTTGCGACGCTAAGCTTTGGTCCGAGGTGGGTTCGCAACGGCGGGAGACCTAGCTTCTTCTTCTTCTCTTCTTCGCTGCGACCAAGAAGGAGACACCCGATCTTCTCTTCTCCTCCGTGATGCCCTAGTTGCAGCCTCTTCACTCGACGCCACAGCTCGCCGAGTAGCAGCTAAGCCACACCTCCTGGTTCTCCCCGATGGCTTACTCTCTTTTTTTTCGGTCGTGATATCAGCGCGACCATCACTGACATTGGGGCTGAGTAGGATTTTGGTACAGGTCTCAAATGAAGGTAAGTTTTATTCTGGTTCTGGATTCTTAAAGAGTAATCGGATTTAGGTTTGGGGATCGATCTCGTTGGTTGATTTGGGATTGTTTCATTTGATCCGAGAATTGGGTTTTCGAAGCTCTGTTCCTGGTTGGTATTCCATCTGTGGTTTGCTGAGTTCTGTCGTGAGATGTATGAGTTGGGTTGATGAGGCTGGATCGGTGGAATAGTTGTTACTTGGGTTTGTGATTGTTGTAATGGTGTTGATCTTTGAATCTCATGAGATATTTTCTTCCATTTTCTCTAATCAGTGGTGGTCGAAGGAGTTGTATCAATTTCGTGGTTGCATTGCTCTGTTATGATTCTGTGTTCGTGCGCGTGGAGATGGTGTTTGATCATATGTTTGAATGAGGTGATGTTAGATCAGTTGATACCGTGAGCTTTAGGAGGGTTGGTTATTGTATTTGGATTCATAACAGGTAGAACCTGTGATGTGTCACTACCATAAGCTTGGTGAGTTGGAGTTGTCGTGAGTTCGAAGGTATAGACCATCCTTGTATCCTTGAATGGCAATCCTTGGAGTTAGCAGTGCCTCGGAGTAATTAGGATTAACCCTAATACGAATTAGGGATTTGTTTAATTACTTAATAGTTGTAATGATAGCTAAATTATATCATTTGATACAGGTCATTGACTTGGCTATTTGGACTCCACTTGCGGCGGATATTATTTTGGACGGGGGGTTCTCGACGCCTGGACTTCTTCATATCGAGGCGGGTACCTCTTTTTATGCATAGCTAGACATAGTTAGCAGTAGGGATATCTGATATCTTTATCTCTGTGCTCTTGCTTCGGTAGTTGTATCCGTTAGCTTTACTGCTTACTGTTTATGTATGGATTGATGCTGCACAGTTTACCTTATACCTTATGTTAGGATTTAGGTATTGGTGCATACCGGTTATTTGGACTACTGCATATCATGTAGATGACAACAGGGATAGATAGTGGATGATGCATGGGATAGAGACATGTATCATTGATTGCACGTAGCATAGGGGACGACCTTTGACTCCCTGGAGGTTGAGATGGGCCGTCGTACTTGCTACTCGTGTAGGGGCATATGTAGGCGACCTTTGACTCCCCTAGTGGTTGAGATGGGTCGTCAGACCTGCCACATGACCTGTCGTGTAGCCCCGTTGGCAGACCCGACGCTGCAGCAGGTCCCCTACCTATCCGATGATAGTGAGGGACATTTAGAGCGTTACTCCACCCGATGGTGGGGTACGTTTATGGTCTCCGACCCTACCCATTCGGTCTCGCGTGTACCGCCTTATAGACCGTCTGTTCGTGCAGGGAAGACCAGGTCAAAGCCCTACCCACTCGGTTCGCGTGCTTCCGCGACCTATACCGACTGGTGTCAGGGGTGACCCATGTTGCATCATGAGCATGCTCTGCATCTCTGCACTTGGTTGTGTTTGCTGCACTTGATTGTTGCACTTGGTTGACATGCATACTACCGGGTTTGGATTGACGCAGGTAGGTATGTAGTTCGTTTACTGTTTATGGTTCAGTTCTGCATTTCTTTTTACTGCAGTTATCTTCAGTATTGTGATAGATAGATAGACGGTGACTTACTGCTATTATTTCTTCCTGTGCATATTAGACCGTATTCGCTGAGTTCTTAGGACTCATCCCGTTGGCTCTGTTTTTTTTCTTTTTCAGGATGATCGTCTGGATTGTCCAACAGCCTGTCCCAGTTCATGTGTCTCCGAGACGATTTCCGCGGTTGTTCTGTGTTTTGGTGTGGTACATGTTGGTACCCTTTTCTTTTATTCATTTTGTTACTTTTCCCTTCCGCTGTCATATGTTGTGCTCTGTTGTGTCGTTCATTTTACGACAGTATAGTTGTACTTTTGTGTGCCATGGAGGCCTCGATTTCGTTTTGGTTTTGTCGTAAGTCGTACCGGTACGCAGCTTTGTCGTCGTTTCGTTCTCGCTTTATACAGTCGCTTGTTCCAGCCCAATAGGCTGCGGTACAAGCAGGCTGAGGTAGTCGGGGTAATCTGGTTTTTGGATTGTCCGCCGGGACGAGGGAGTAGTTGTCCGGTCGGTATCGGACGAGCGGCTCCTCGAGGCGTGACAATTTATTTGGAATCAGAGCTCAGGTTCTCGAGATACCTTGTGGTCTTGTGGGTGCTTTTCCGGATTTTGTGTCGGAGTCGTTTTCTTGATAGACATGATTGGGACATGGCGACGATGGGACATCTCCAGGCGACACGAGGTATATGTCATGATTCATTTACCTCTTCTGTTATTCACTGTCTAGTGTAGGGTTCGACATTTTATTATTTTGGTGGGATTGTATATCGACTTATATTCTTGACCGATAGGTACTCGTAGATATGTTTTGGCTGGAAGACATGTAGTCGATATGTTTTATTTGCGACCATGTTGGGAGTCGATTATAGGTGACTGGTTGACATGTTGCCGACTCGTCTAGGATGCAGAGAATGTTGATTCTCGAGTAGCACCGATATATGGTCGGAAGACGAGGGTCGAACCTGTCAATAACCTATCAGAGGTTAAGGAATTCAAGTTATAGAATTCCTGTCCCATACCAGTTGTATACTAGTATCAGTTGTTATCGACTGTGTGAGACATTGAGACTGCATATCGATACAGTGATGATTTCTCCTATATCGGGGAGTTTTAGACTTCTGGTTTGCTCGTGCTGAGTTAGGTGACCTAGAGGGTACGAGTGAGTACACGACCTGCATTGATGTAGGAAGTGTAGTACTAGCTATATACTATAACTGATAGTAAAAGATCGATATAGCTGGAATATGAGTATGACTTTCATAGATATATATCTTTGTGGTATTTTGGAGTATATCATAGTAGATATATACCTCTTGAGTATCGCTTATACTTTTGTATACTCTACCTTGGATAGGTTGGATGGATATTTCCCGAGAGGGATTGGATATCGATTCCCATAATGTTAGGGTGGGTATCCATTGACTTGGAGGTAGCTCGATTGACACCTAGTCAAGCTTTTCCAAATCACCATTATGGTCAAGGTTGACTAAGGAGATGATCGGATGACACGTTGTGAATTCGATTGTATAGTGGAGAATATTGATTCTTCAATGGTGCCGACTGATGTGTTGGGAAGCTAGGGTTACATCGGACGACAACCTATTGGAGCTTGTGTATCGTAGTTGGCTCGACCGACATAGGATCGATCCACTTTAGCTCATGGAACTATGGGCGGTTAGGGTTGTTTATTTCTGTTCAGATATCTTAGATGGCATGTTATGACGATCCTGACCTGCACACAGTGTCATACGTGAGTAGTGGCTATCGGAGGGTGCTCACAGATGCCCTTTCGAGACTCTGCACGGTCACCCCTGAGGAGTGAGTCTGATGCCTTGTAGCAGTCAGGGATCCCTCCGGGTGTGTGCAGTTGTTCTGTTATGTCTCCGGTCGGTCACTCATGGGTAGTGATGGTGGTGCGTGGTAGCAGCAGAGATGGTATTGGTTGTTTATCATGTCAATTGTTAGAGGATAGCGATATCCTATTCCCGTGAGGCTTTTGAGCTCGGATTCATTATACTTGGTTAGATAACCTAAATAGTACAGTCAAATGTAACTTGTACCGATCCGGAGGAGTGTAGAGCTAGTTGCTTGACACTTACGAGATTATTGCTCGTACTTGGTTTAGATAACCAAGAAGGTACCTTTGGACTTCTGGTTTCTGCAGCGATGCAAATCACTTACGAGACTGAGTTACCTTTACGTGAAGACACTAAGGACGGTACTTAGGAAACAAATAATTACTTTTCGATTACTTTGGGATACTCCTAAGAGATTGTGTCTCTATCACCTGTTGGAGCGGAGTTGGAGTATATCGGGTTACGAGACGACGGTTAGTCGACTGATTTGACGCTGTTCTAGCCTATGAGGTATCTTGACTCATAGACATGTCATACGTGTTAAATATTCTCGATGATACATCGAGAATTTAGGAACGGATGTGGTGCGGTGAATTTGGTGTTGCTGCGTAACACCTAAGAAATTCGACCGTAATCGGTAGAGGTTATCGAGGACGGGCTTTGAGGGGTAGACCGTTGGTTGTCAAGCAAGGGTGGTTACGATCTGACCCCCAAACCAGTCCATGTGGTGATTTATTGGCACCAGAGACGACGAGATTCCAGTTACCTCCTCGTCTCGGGCCCAGAGGTTCTGGCATGTGAACGTTAGAGATTCCTATTGTCACTGGGCCGTACTGAGGACAGTGGTACCCCTGGGCTCTGGGATGTTCTCGTAGTCCGAGAATTTTCGGACGTATGTCCAAAAGAGTGTAGTAGCGTTTTCTATGATGTGAAAATTTTCTGACCTATTTACGGAGGAGCTTCCTTGATTGTCTCACTTAAAAGGCAAGTGAGGCTCCCTGTTCTGGGCTTGTGTGTTTTGCAGGTAATACGGAAGATATAGAGACTTGAGGCGTTTCCGTTGGTGGACCGATATGGGGAAAGATATCGTGGATGTGGTAGTTAGATGTTTGGTAGGTTAGTAGATGAAGGTTGAACCTTAGGGATCCATTGGGTTATATTAGACGTTTCCAATTTATGATTGGAAATGAGAATATGTATTAAGGACCTTGTCGGGGATTTACTTAGGACTCGGGGAGGGTTTGAGGTGAATTGGGTGATCGGGGGTTGACTGACCCCAATTTGCGTAGTTCCCCGGGTTTGGCTGGCAATTACCGATGTTTGGTTGAGAGTTCTCCAACATTTCATCAGCACTTACACGCCTGATCAGGAAAGGCGTGAAGTTTGTATGGACTGAAGCCAGCAAGACCAGCTTTCAGGGGCTGAATCGGAGGCTTGTATCTGTGACAGTTCTAGTACTGCCTTCTGGAGAGGATGGTTTCATTATGTATCCTGATATCTCTCGCCTGGGACTGGGCGCAGTACTCATGTAGCATGGACGGATGGTTGCTTATGTTTCTCGGCAGTTGAAGGAGCATGAGAAGAACTACCCTGTTCACGACTTAGAGTTGGCCGTTATCATTTGTGCGCTGAAGATCTGGAGGCATCATCTTTACGGGATCACTTTCAAGATCTTCACAAGCCACAGGAGTCTTTAGTATCTATTCACTCAGCGAGAGCTGAATCTTCGACAGAAGAGATGGATAGAGTTTCTGAAGGATTATGCCTGCACCATTAGCTATCATCCTGGGAAACCTAATGTAGTCGCCGACGCCCTCGGTCGGAAGTCCAGAGCTGTTTTGGCTTGCCACAGAGTGATGGTCATCGATTTGATTTAGAGTTTCTCTGAGCTGGGATTAGTGGAGCAGTCTCGGACAGAGAGAGGATTGCTAGTCACTTTGATGGCTCAGTCAGAGATTCGGACGTGGATCAGAGAAGCTCAGGCTAGTGACCAGCACATTCGGTTTCTGGGCAGTCAGGCGATTTCAGGAGAGCAACCGGATTTTACACGTGATGAGGAGGGTGTTCTGTACTTCCGAGGGAGGTTGTGTGTACCCGAGGCACACCCTGTCTTGGAGGAGTTGCTGCAGGAGGCCCACCGATCACGTTTTGCTATTCATCCTGGTAGCACTCGTATGTATCGAGAGTGGAGACGTTTCCTATTGGTGGAACGACATGAAGAGGGACATCGCGGATTTTATTTCTAGATGTCTCGTTGTCAGCAGATTAAGACAGAGCACCAGAGACCTGCTGGACTCCTCCAGAGGATCCCCATTCCCGAGTGGAAGTGGGAACATATCACCATAGATTTCGTGCGGGTTTGCCGAGGACTAGGAGATGTCATGATGCGATTTGGGTAGTTGTGGACCGACTGACCAAATCTGCTCACTTCTTAGCTATCCAGAGGATAGATTCTCTGGATAGATTGGCAGAATTGTGCGGTCGGAAGATAGTCAGATTGCACGGAGTGTCTTTGAGTATTATTTCTGATAGAGATCCTCGCTTTACATCACAGTTCTGGCAGAGTTTGCCGAGGGCTATGGGTACGGAGCTTCGTCTCAGCACAGCTTTTCATCCCCAGACAGACGGACAGTCAGAGCGTACTATCCAGATTTTGGAGGACTTGCTGCCCTTGTGTGTGATGGACTTTGGGGGCAGTTGGGAGGACCATTTGCAGATGGTGGGGTTCGCCTACAACAACGGCTTTCATTCGGCGATACAGATGGTACCGTTTGAGGCGTTGTACGGTAGGGCGTGCAGGACACCCACCCTCTGGGATGAGGTCGGTGAGACTCAGCTGCTGGGACCCCAGAGAGTTCAGCACGAGGCAGAGATAGTACGAACTGTCAGACAGAGATTATTAGCAGTGCAGGATTGTTAGAAAAGCTAAGATGACCGGAGGCGCAGACCATTAGAGTTTGCTGCGGGTGATCATGTTTTCCTTCGAGTTTCACCCACGAAAAGGGGTGAAACGTTTTTGTCTCAGAGGTGAGCTAGCTCCACGGTATACCGGTCCGTTTCAGATTCTGGAGTTGTAGCTTATCGCCTAGCACATTCACCGTCTTTGACCGGCATCCACGACGTGATGTATGCATCCATGCTGAGAGGTCATGTGCTAGATTTCACACTCATATTATTCGAGGCGCCTGTTCCACTCCAGTTTGACAGTACCTAAGAGGAGGTATCTATATGGATTTTGGGTTTCCAGGAGCGTCGGTTGCGGAACAAGGCAATCCGATTAGTTAAAGTCGGATGACAGCACCATTCAGATATCGAGACAATCTGGGAGCTCGAGGATATTATCCGAGCTCGCTACCTCCACTTGTTTGATTGAGGTACGTGTGAGAGATTCGTTCAGTGTTTTATACTGTATGTTCTTACATGGTGCATGTAGATCATAAATTTGGGGACCAAATTTTTATTAGTGGGGGAGAATGTGAGAATCTGGGAAATTTGAGGGTTAAAACGCAAAGTTGTCGAATTTAAGGGCTTCTGCGAGAGTTCAGAAATCGAAGGGGCTGGATACAAATATCCCTTGTATATTTATTCTTTTCCTCCCCTCGTTTTTGGCCGAAACTGACCTAAGCCGATTTCATTTCCTCCCCTCTTCTTCTTCTCTCCTCGGTTCGCCGCCACTGCGAGCTCATGACATCGTCTCCGGTCGCTCGGCGAGGCTCACCGATCTAGGCTAAGCTTCTTCTCGGGGAGGAGATCGCAGATCCGGAGTTGTTTCACCCTTCATCTGCTTCCTCTCGAGCGGGCGACGACTGCACCACCGCCGGAGACACGAGGAGGTGAGGAGTTTGTTTTGTAACCTAGTTTTCTATCTCGGGTTTCCAATCGTTCGATGGACCATGATTTGAGTTGGATTTCCGATCTCTAGATCTTGCATTTGTCTTGATCGATCTCAGATTAGGGATATTAATTCTCTTCTTGATCGGGATTCTGAAATTGATTCGTGAATTCAATTCTTTTCGCTGAGCTTGGATGGGTTGAGATAGTGGTGTTCGTTTCTTGGATTTCTATTTGTTCAATCTGAATTCGATTGATGGGTTTCTGGTTCTTGTGGTTCCAGAACAACGAATTTGGGAAAGACTCCGTTGGATTAGGGTTTGGAGCCGAGTGCCTAGCTTCGACTGTGAGAGCTTGTGGCTATTTCGTGTGTTGGGCTTGTTCTGGGTTACCTGAGCAGAGGAACTTGTGTATACCAGTTTAAGGTAAGTTCCATCTCTATTTGGATAAGTAATGGTGAATTTGGTGAATTCTGTTCTTTGGATCAGTGTTGATCTGAGTTGTTTGATTAGGTTTTGGGCTGGTATTAGGTTCGGTGATCAGTGAGTTGAATTGTATCTTTGGATCTGTTTGTTTATGTGATCTCTGCCAAATTCATATTTATCACAGGATGGTTATTTTGGTCTGTGGATTGTATTAGATCATGAATTGGGATTAATTATTCTAATTAACCCCTAATTAATTTAGATGGTATGTTGGTTAGGAAGTTAGGGTTTAATTTGGGATTAATTAATTATAATTCACCCTAATTAATCCAATGGGAGTTTAATTAGGATTAATTGATTAGGATTAATCCTAATTAAATTAGAGGTTATATTTGGCTAAGTGATTGTGTATTTGATGCAGGATATTGAGTGTCGCGGCTATCTTCGTCGCGGCTATTAGTTCTAGACGGGGAGTTCTCGACGCTTGGACTTCTTCATATCGAGGCGGGTACCTCTGGTTATGCATAGCTAGACATAGTTAGCAGTAGGGATATCTGATATCTTTATCTCTGTGCTTTTGCTTCGGTAGTTGTATCTGTTAGCTTTACTGCTTACTATATCTGTATGGATTGGTGATGCACAGTTTACCTTATACCTTACGCTAGGATTTAGGTATTGGTGCATACCGGTTATCTGGACTACTGCATATCATGTAGATGACAGCAGGGTGTTGGGACCGGGTGCATGTTGACAAGGATACGAGTTCGTAAAATTTTAAATTTTTACGTGCAGCGGAAGAATTTGCATAAAATAATTTCCTAAATTATTTTAACTTCGTATCTAGCATGCAACCTTATAGTGTGTTGACATAATCATAAAATAAAACTTTGCGGAAAAGTAAACTAATTTACCAAGTACCTCGCGTAACTCGAAGTAAGGGACGAGATCTAACCGTAGCGTCCCTTGGAAGCTCCGCCTCTATTCGCGTCCACGCCGAGTTCTCTTCGGGATGACTTCGCAAAGTCACGAGTTTTGTGCCGACGAGAACTACTAGATTCTCTATAGGTACAACAAGAAAGATCAAGAGAGGAAAGGGAAACTAACTACCAAGAAAACGGAATCGAATTCCGGGAAGAGAGGAGTCGCTATCCGCTTCTTCTTCTTCTTGTTTGGTTTCTCCTTCTTGTTGAAGCTCACGACAACTTACAAGGGGAGGAGAGGGTTGCGCCGGCCCTAGTTCTTCAAGAGGGCGCCGGCCCTAAAACTCCAAGAGGGCGCCGGCCCTAGGTGGGGAGAAGAGAAAGGAGAAGAGAAAGAGAGGGAGAGAGGGAGCTACTTCTCTTGACAACTCAATTGGAATTAAGGGCTTGCCTTTGGTTCCTTTATATAGTAGCATCTCCCTTGCCAAGTCTCCCTCTTAACGGAATTAACGGAATTAGTTATAAGAAATTTATCTTATAAATTCTTTTATTAATTATTCCGTTTAAGCCGAGTCTTATTATAACTAATTTATAATAAAACAAATTCTTCTTCTCTTTAAATTATGGAATAAATTTTATAGGAAATTTATAAACTTTCTTATTATGGAAAAATTAATTCATAATTGATTTTATAAAATTAAAATAAACCAATTCATGGATTATTTTAACTTCCATAAAAAGAATAAATTTCTACAAATTTATTTATATAAATTTCTTTATACAAATTTATTTATCCATAATTTATAAAACAAATCACACTAGATTTATTTTATTAATTAAACCAATTAAATTGGTTTTTCTTCCCTTTAATGGCCGGCCACCACAAGGAGGGTTAGCACCCTCTTTGGCCGGCCAAACCAACCCGAACCGGTCGCGAATTAAACTCATTTAATTCGCCCAATAAGCCTTCAAAAGACTTAGCCATTTTTAGCTTCCATTGCTCCTCTGATTAACTCAGATTCGACTTATTTCTCTTGATCGGAAAATCCAATTTTCAACTCGTTTTAAATCCCTCGGATTACTCGTATTGCGTGTGACTAAATAGGCTTTCGATTTATGTTGGCCATCTATAATCAACTAATTATAGAACGATCATGAGTGGCACCTAGTAGTACATCATGATCCCCAATTAATCGAAAGATCAACGGTTTGACCTCAGAAGAAATTATTCTGAAACCCTTCAGCAGCTCTAATGAATCGTGCCCCATTCCCTTCACCACCTTATACCCACTTGGTTCAGGACACGGTCTATGGTGTCAGTCCCCACTAGGCTGACTACGTCACACCTAGCCCAAGTAGTGTCTTTCTCGTCCATTGGATTTCTAATTACTCTCATGTATTTTAGAGACTCGCACTCTAAACATGATATACTCTGGCCAGAGATTTCTGAGTAACAATCCGACGATAGGCCTGGGTATACATCTCCTCGCAAGGAGTGGTGAATCCTTTGTAGGCTGTTCGAACATCTTCGGGCACTTCGGCTTATACCCAATCATCCTGGGTCCACACCTCCTTGGAGATGCTTGCTTAAGATGTTAAAGTATAAGTCTCCATGACCAAAATGACTTGAACACCGCAAGTCAAAGGAACATCGCACTTAAGCTGCAGTAAGAACTTCATTGACATATCTATATAGATAACCATATGAAGTTTTACAGCTAGTCACTCCAATGAACTAGTTCCCTTAACTAGCATCCATGTTTATCTCCGGACATCCCAATGTCACCAGCCAGTGAGAATCAGCTGATTAGAGAATAACCCATGCTAGTCTCAACAGAATTGATAGTGTCCGTTTTTATCAATTCATCGACTAGGGATATTTTCAATACTTCACATTTGCACATATAGAGATAATCACAAGTTGTGATCCCATCACAAATTCTCTTATGCTGTGAGTTGTATTGCGGACATTCAGTAGATGAGTTTAAGATCCCAATCAAATACACAAACATGTATACTCAAATAGTGAATTATCATTTATTAAAATAAATGTTTACAATCATAAGGCGATTGCCTTAGGACACTTCTCTCATATCACTAACAAACTCCCACTTGGCCTAATGCCAATCGCTACGGTATCCAATACCACAGGCTCTAACATGACCCTCAAACTTGCTTTGAGGCAAGGCCTTAGTTAAAGGATCCGCTATATTCCTTTCAGTGGGAACTCTCTCAATTTGTATGTCATTCCTACTTATAATCTCTCTGATCAGATGATAGCGTCGAAGCACGTGTTTGGATCGCTGATGAGACCTTGGTTCCTTCACTTGTGCAATAGCTCCATTGTTGTCGCAGTATACCGGCACTGCTTCATCAATGGTTGGAACCACGCCAAGTTTGGAGACAAACTTCTTGATCCAGACTGCTTCCTTTGCTGCTTCCGAAGCTGCGATATATTCCGCTTCCGTGTTAGAATCCGCTACGGTGTCTTGTTTGGAACTCTTCCAACTTACTGCGCCTCCATTCAAAGTAAATACGTATCCAGACTGTGATTTGGAGTCATCCTTATCTGTCTGGAAACTGGCATCTGTATACCCACGTATTATCAAATCTCCTTCTCCATATATTAGAAATACATCCTTAGTTCTTCTTAAGTACTTAAGGATTGTCTTAACAGCCGCCCAATGATCCATTCCTGGATCAGACTGGTATCTGCTCGTGACGCTCAGAGCATACGATACATCGGGCCTAGTACATAACATAGCATACATGATAGATCCTATTGCGGATGCATAGGGAATCTTATTCATGCTAATCCTCTCGTCTTCTATGCGCGGACACATAGACTTCGAAAGGTTGATCCCATGCCTGATGGGAAGGTAACCTTTCTTGGATTCCGACATGCTAAACCTTTTTAGCACTCGGTCTATATATGTAGACTGCGAAAGACCAAGCAACCGTTTTGATCTATCTCTATAGATTCTAATCCCAAGGATATAGGTTGCTTCTCCCAGGTCTTTCATGGAGAAAGGTTTGGACAACCAAATCTTAACTGTCTGTAAAACTGATATATCGTTTCCTATAAGTAAGATGTCATCGACATATAATACTAGGAATACGACTGCACTCCCACTAACCTTCTTGTACACACAAGGTTCGTCAGGATTTTGTGAGAAATCAAACTTTTTGATTGTCTCATCAAAACGGATGTTCCAGCTCCTAGATGCTTGCTTCAGTCCATATATGGATCGTCGAAGCTTGTATACCTTGGTTTTATCAACCGATGTGAAACCTTCAGGTTGTATCATGTATACATCCTCAAGCAGGTTTCCATTAAGGAAAGCTGCTTTCACATCCATTTGCCATATCTCATAATCATAATGAGCTGCTATGGCTAGGAGCATCCGAATGGATTTAAGCATAGCTACTGGCGAATAGGTTTCGTCATAATCAATTCCTTGTTTTTGACGATATCCTTTTGCCACTAATCTAGCCTTAAAGGTAACTACATTACCTTCCATGTCGGTTTTCTTCTTGAAAACCCACTTGCACCCTATGGGTTTGATCCCTTCAGGTGGGTTAACCAAGTCCCATACTTGATTTTCGTACATGGAATCCATTTCCGACTTCATGGCTTCAAGCCATTTGTCCCTTTCTGAACTTTTTCAGAACATCTTCATAACTGATAGGTTCGTCATCGCCAATGAGCAACACGTCGTTCNGTTAGGGAAGCCAATTTGGCGGAACTAGCCGAAGCTACCGATCCAAGACCCAAGCTAGTTAGACCAGAAAATGACCTAATTTAATTTGAAAATGAAATTTCATTAAAAGGCTTTGTCAAGGAAAGGGTGGATGATCCCATAAGGCTTCGGCCAAAGAAGGCCTAGTGCCTCGCCAAGACCTGGAAGCCAATTTCTGAAATTCAAATTCAAGTTAACTTTTGTCAAATTCGAATCTAACTCAAATTTCAAATAATTATAGATCCTAATCTATTTTTCAAACTTCTACTTCTCAAACTTATATCCTTTTGCAAAACACTTAATCTGTTTTCAAATTTCTTTTTTTTTTTAAAAAGTAAATAACTTTTTCAAAATAAATGAAAATTCCCTTTCAAAATTAATTTTTACCTTCAAACCTGTCTCACAAAAAACCTTAAGGTTAACGTGTTTGAAAACCCTAGATTCAGTGAGACAGAAAATTAAGCTCAAATTAAACCACCTTGCTTGTGCCTTATAATCATGGTTAAACTGTGGTCAACATAGTCAAACTATGATTAACATAATCAAACTATGATTAACATAGTCAAAAATGGTCAAACACAGTCAAACGGAGTCAAACAGTCAAAACTGGTCAAAGCAGTCAAAAGGCTGCTACTGAGGGCGACCGTAGCCTGTCGGGCGCCCCCGACAACACTGACAAGGTACCAGCTCCAGTCAAAGCAGCAATAGCTGCATTTGACCGATTTGACATGGGCGCCCGTGACCCGTCGGGCGCCCCTATACACTTCTGTCCCCCACGCTAGATTAAAGCAGCCAAAGGCTGCAATCAACTACTCTTTCCCCGTGACCTATCGGCGCCCGTGACCTATCGGGCGCCCCTATCGACAAACCTGTCGTCCACACCAGTCAAAGCAGCAAAAGCTGCAGTTGACCAGCCTTGGCCAGGGCGCCCGTGACCTGTCGGGCGCCCCCACAGACCGTTTCCCTGCCCGAGGCAAAACGACCTGTAGAGGGCGCCCGGAACCTCACGGGCGCCCCCCCTCAAACCCCTATAAAAGGGACCCGAGACTCCCTCATTTCCCACACTTCAAACACACCACATCTCACACTCCTTCTTCCCCTTGCCTCATTCTTGTGGATCAAGTGAATCTAAGCCCTCCCTTGCCTCAACCATGCCTCCAAGGTATGAAATTTAGTTGTGCAATTAATTTTTCTTAAATTACATATTTTTTGCAAATTCCTTAAGTCTCTTCTTTATCCTTAATCACTTATTTTTTCTACACTTAGAAAACGCCGAGCCGTTCAGTCGAACCCCGGTAACGAGCCCAGTCCCGACCCTAGGTTTCCTAACCTAGCACTGTGTAACAAATTCGCCCAAACCTCGTACATTCCGATTAAAACAAGTTACCTTAACCGTCATTTCTTCGCCCAATCCTGTCCAGTTGCAATGTCCGCAATTAACTTCTATCAACTGGATAACCTCGTATTCTGCACACATTCGATCAACAACACCCTATGTGCAGAATTCTATAACAACATAGTTAGGCAAGACCACTTGAGCTTCGTCACTACCGTTCAAGGAATGCCCTTGAGCATCACTCCTACCCTACTGAACCGATTTTTGGGACTCCGACCATCTCAGTCCATCTTCTGTTGCTACCCTCCAAGGAACCTGCCCTTCGATGCCCCCTACTCTCATATTGACCTGAACACTTTGTACAACTATTTCTTTGGGGAGGCCATGGACCCTGCAGGAGGGCAGTTCCACTCTACCCAACTCCCAATTCAGGACTACGCTCTCTACAGAGTAATTGTCCGTTGCATCCTTCCCTTGTCCACTAGGGACACAGCCACCATGAAACCCTTTCACACTTTTTTTCTCTATGCCCTTATCCACCACTTGGACATAGATATAGGCCTTCACCTCTTCCACTGTATCCTACATGCCTCTAGTGTATCCACTAAGGGGCGGGTCCGCACCCCCTTCTGCCACGTCATCACCTCTATCCTCCACTACCACGGCCGAAACATCGCTGACGGCGAAATTACCACGATGACCGAATTCGATGAGATAGGATTTAGGAACTTTTCTTTAGCCGGTATAGAGGTCTCGGGCACCGGGGTTCTGACTTGGCGACGCCGACCAGCCGCACAGGACATTGCCGACGAGGAGGTCGAGGTCGACGTTGCCGACTTAGCAACAGAGGTAGATCAGCCCGCTCCACCGACCTTGTATGAGAGAGTTACACGACTCGAGGCGCACGTCCAGAGCTTCAGAGAAGAAGTAGAAGCGAACCATATTGAAGACCAAGAGACAAACTTAGGCTACTACAACAACATTATGAGTACACTCACGGCCGATAGAGAAGCCTGGAATGCACAGTACCATGAGATCATGGCACGATTTGATGCATGGCAGCCGGGCCCATTTGATCCTCCTGGTCCCTCCTCTTAGATGACTTGGACATGTACCCATTTGACTACCCCTACTGAGTAGGGTTGACTTCTGTTGACTTGTACTAGACTGCTGCTTGAACTATGCTAATCTTAGCTTGGCTTGGTTACTTGTTATGCTTAGTAGAATAGAATCATTCGGTTTTTGACTTTTGATTTTATATTGATCTTGAAATGTCTTTTAAAAATTTTTTTTGAAAAAGGTTCTTTTCAAAAAATTTTTAGTTTTATTTCAAAAACTACCCCCTTCAAAACTAAGGCCTCTTTTCGAAATGGACTTAGCCTAGGCTCTAACCCTAGAACTGCATGCACCTATAGATCTAGAAGCCAGCATCTCACAAACACCTTAGGGTACTTTTGAATGATAACCTAGAAAGGGTTGAGATGCTTAGGTCTTTGCCTTAACTCAAGATGCTTTAAGTCAGTGCATCTGCAGTAGTTGGGGCACTAAATACAAACTGAACAGCAATCAAGTTAAGTGTCAAGTTTAGACAATCTAACTTGAACAACTCACTTAACTTGACTAACCCTAGCCAAAACTACTGTTTATAACAGTTAGTAAGTAGCTAATTGGGTTAGACAGGTCCCTAAAGAGTTAACCAGACCTAGGTCTTGTTTTGATTCAGTACAGCCAATGCTTTATTCAACTATTGCAAAATTTATTTTTTTCTGCATTTTTTGATATATGTCAAAGGGGGAGAGTTGGAAAAGAAACAGAAAGTTGGAAAAGAAACAGGGAACAAAATTTTTTAAAATTTTTTTTCATAATCTTCTTCAAAAGGGTTGAACTGAAAAATTAGTAAATCATTTCTAGCTTTAGTTCTAAACTCTGAACTATTTCGAAACTTAATGTTTTTTGCTTAAAATGATTTTTGCTTAATATTTTCTAAAGTCTGAAATTTTTTTTTCAAAAACTGAAAATTTTCTAAGTTTCCCAAACTAAGAATGTTTTTTCAAAAAACTTAGCAAAAACTTTAGAGATTTCCTAACTTATTATCAAAACATGAAATCTTCTAAGTACTTCACTTACACCACCTATTTTTAAAAAACCTAGGGGGAGATTTCTTCCAGGGGGAGGGAATCTAACTTAGGATTTTTAATTTCAGCATTTTTCCTTAACTTTTTGAACTAGGTTGCCATATATCAAAAAGGGGGAGATTGTTGGTGCAGTATGCACCCAAGTCAAACCTGTGTTTTGATATTGACAAAAGGGTTCAAAAGTTAAGGGTTAGTCGTTGTCTAACAAAGTTTCTTGAGTGTACAGGAAAAGCCCTAGCGAAGGAATGCTAGGCACTGGCGAAGGACTGCCAGACAGGAAAAGCCCTAGCAAAGGGCTGCTAGGCTCTGGCGAAGGACTGCCAGAATGGACAAGCCCTAGCGAAGGAATGCTAGGCACTGGCGAAAGGCTGCCAGAAGAAAAGACCTAGCGAAGGGCTGCTAGGCACCAAGCGAAGGGAAGCTTGGCAACTCAAGACCTGGCGAAGGACTGCCGGGCAAAAGTCCAACTGGAGGATCCGGTTGGCATCAGGTAAACTCTCCTGAGAGGAGTAGGTGAGGACGCATTCCCCTAGAGGGAACATTAGGCGTCGGTTCGACCTAGGGCTCCATTTTGGAGACCCAAAGTCAGAACCAAGACAGCCAAGGCTGTGTAAAATTAATTTATTAATTGCTATTTTGGACTAACCCTGGATGCAGGACCAAAGGACTGTGTTTCTGCAGCTCAGAGAGCCTCAAAGGAGTGAGGCAGTAGCTGAGCAGGGCGCCCCGGATGTTTCGGGCGCCCCAGAGTCAACCCAAAGTCAGCAGAGCAAGTAAACGCCCCGACAGCAGCACATTTGGGGGCGCCCCGGATGTTTCGGGCGCCCCGCGCGCATCGGGCGCCCCGCGTGTCGCGGGCGCCCACTGTGCCACGCCACTGGCAGCTGCAGCAGCTCACCCTCGCGAAGAAGATGAAGCCTTGACCGGTCAACCCGGGCGCCCCGCGCGCGTCGGGCGCCCCAGTCAAATGTGATCCCGAAGAAGCAGAGATCAGCCTTGACCAGAGGGCTCGCCGGATCGAAAGCCATGTGGGGGGGGGCGCCCCGAGCATCCCGGGCGCCCCCAGCCCTATAAAAGGGACCCTCGACCCTCTTCTTCAACAATCAATAACTGCGACTTTCATACGCTCTTCTGCTTCCACGAGACGCTCCAGAAATCTTCCAACTCGAGCTCTGACGACGTCCTGCTGCATCAATACTCCGATCTACACCGGACGTCGGTAACGAAATATTCATTTAAGTTTACGAAGCTATTCTGTAATACTTGTGATTGTAAACTTTCTCGAACGTATAGAATTGCCCGCAGAAAACGGTCAACGACCGTGGGCCTTGGAGTAGGAGTCGACACAGGCTCCGAACCAAGTAAAACGATCGTGTTAGCATTGTTGTTGTGTCTTATTTCCGCTGCGCACTAACTCTTTCAAATCCGAACGAATTGCGACATTCACCCCCCCTCTCTCGCAACTCTCGATCCAACATCATTGCTACCCAAGTTACAAGAATGTTGAGATCCAACATCACCAATGTGACTACTAATTATGACTTTCATAATATGTAACAATGTCCTTCTATCGTCGATATCTAGATTGATCTTCTATGAAGCATAGACCGTGTCATCCTCCAATCAATCTATGTGTCTTGAACTCCAAGTAGACTCACTATAATCAAATAAGCTCAATATCTCATATTGCCTTATTTGGGCATGACCATGCACTTAGTGATCTCACTCTATCAAGACTATGATATCTCTCCCGTCATATAGGAGGGATAGATCCCATCTACATCACTCACATCCCTCCGCATAGTTTGTTACATACCCAGTAATCGCCTTTATAGTCCACCCAGTTACGGGTGACGTTTGACGAAACCAAAGTACATAACTCCTTATGTAGGGAACTATGATGACTTCAGGTCTAAGGACTAATAGTCATACTAATAGTCACATGAGAAAGTATATGACACTCATATAACGATCCATGATACTTTCTCATGGTGGATCATTCAGTATACATTCTCCAATGCATACTCATGTGTCAACTTGATATCTCATATCCATGACTTGTGAGATCAAGTCATCGTGTTGACCTACATGCTAGTCTCTATGCATTAACATTGTCCCTGAATGTTAATATTTGACTAGGAATAATTAAGAGTAGTGTTCTCTATATCATCTCACTATCGATTCAACCAATCGATTGATATAGATATGAACCTACTACCAAGGACGTTATTACACTTAGTTATTTGGCACCAATACAAGTAAGTATAATAACCATAATCAAATGCCTTTATATATATATATGAAATATGATACAATGAGTCCATACAACAACCATCACATAATTGGCTCTAGGGCTCTCACTAACAAGAGGAATATTCTATTATGAGCATAGACATTTTGGATGGATTGATTGATACAGGCACAGAGGCTGAGAGGGTTTCACATGAATTCTGGAGGAGTTATTTCTGCAGAGGGGGCTGAGGATGTGTTTGCCACAGAGGCTGAGGATATTTCAGAGTTTATTTCGGATTCACTTTCAGTTGATGAGGATATTCTATGTGTAGGGGATTGTGTTGATGCAGTCTGACCCTGATTATTATTTTGGTGTTAACACCGATTTTAGTTTAGGTTGATGATTATGATTAAGTCTTGATCGTGGATCGGGCATGTTATGGAAAATCCCTAGCTTGGAGGGCTAGGTGTTGTAAAATCCTAACCTGGATGGTTAGGTGTGGTAAATCCTAGCTTGGAGGGCTAGGTATTGAAAAGTCCTAATTCGGAAGAGGTGAGTGAAAAGTCCTAGCTTGGAGGGCTAGGTGAAAAGTTCTAACTTGGAGGGTTAGATGCAAATTCCCATCTTGGAGAGTTAGATGAAAAAGTCCTGGCTTGGAGGGTCAGGTCCTAGCTTGGAGGGCTAGGTTTGGAAATGTCCTAATTCGGAAGAGTTGGGTGAAAAGTCCTAGCTTGATGGGCTAGGTGAAAAGTCCTAACTTGGAGGGCTAGGTGCAAATTCCCAACTTGGAGGGTTAGGTGAAAAATCCTTAGCTTGGAGGGCTAAGGTGGATGAAAACTTAGCTTGGAGGGCTAGGTTTGAGTCCCTGGATCAGTCTGGTGATCGATCAGGGAAGTTGGCAAGCTACTCCATCGTGGATCGGTCTGGTGACTGATCCAGCAATGACTAATCGGTCGGGTGACCGATCAGGGAGCACACAGTGAGGTTGGGAACCTACTGTGCGGCTCCTGATCGATCTGGTGACCGATCAGGGAGTATGCGTTTCACCCACTGCTTGGCTCCTGATCGGTTTGGTGACCGATCAGGGAGCACTCGGTGAGGTTGAGTCCCCTGCTAATCTACTCCTGATCGGTCTGGTGACCGATCTGGCTCACTGTGCAGATCGTTCTGGAGAACGATCCAGCTTCGCGAGTTCCTCACTAAGATCGATCAGGACAGAGCCTGATCGGTCTGGTCATGATCTGATCGGTCTGGTGACCGATCAGGAGGCTCCCTGATCGGTTCGGCAACCAATCAGGAGGTTTGGACTGCGAAACTCAGAAATTGCCTGGAATAGGGGTGGGTCAGTCCGGTGATCGATCCACAATCTGGGATCGGTCTGGTGATCGGTCTAGGAGAGTCCCAAAGAAATCGCGATTTCTGATTGAGCGTTGGGGATCGATCAGGACGAAGCCTGATCAGTCTGAACCCATCCTGATCGGTCTGTTGACCGATCAGGAGACACTCTGATCAGTCCGGTGACCGATCACTTTAATTCAAAATGCACTGTCAGACGCTCTGATCGCGTCTGAACATATCCGATTCTCTGCGCTTAATCTCTGATGCTTGATTTTCTATTTAATATGCTGCTCTAATGATCTGATGAAGCTGCAGGTGATAGGGATGAATTCAAACACTCAAGGAGAAGTCAGTGGAGGCTTTCCTTGGAGCAGGTTTGTCTGTTTTCCATTCCAGGTTGCAACGGGCGCTGGCGCTGGTTAGAGCTGCTGTCTGGGGCTGGTTTGAGGGGAGCTCAGGAGGTCCAGAAGGGCTCAGTGGTGGCTGGTGGTTGCAGGAGAGTAGCTGGAGGCTGCTGTGGGATGGTGACCTGAAGCTATGTGGAGGAGACTTAAGCGCCGGGTGCGAGTAGTCTTCAACAACAACTCTGCGAATCAGTATTGCTGCTAAGTTTTTTTTTCTTGCTACATGCTTGTGTTCTTGCTGTTCCATCGTACCTTGAGCAAGCCATTGAGATCTAAGAAGCAACCAGCCCTTGCTTGAGCACTTGAAGGAAGGAACAAGAAGCTTTTAGTCCAACAGCGAGAAGACACGAGGAGAAGGCTCTTGCGTGAGATCGTCGCTGGGTGGAGCTCTGAGGGAGCTTGCTGTGTACTTGTCTTTGCTAAGTGCTAAGTAAGATCTGTCTTGTTGTTTGATTGTGCTTAAACATATATCTGTGATTGAAACGCTGTGGAGAGATTTCTCCACCGAGAAGGAGGTTGCTTTCGATCCGGTGATAACCGGGGCTTGATCTGCCGATGATCAAGAGATCGCCCACCTTAAGGGCACGCCAAAGAGTAAGGGCAAGTTATCCCCAAACCTTGTAAACCCTCTTTGTTAGCGATCTTGCTAGTTGTGTTTGTTTGCCTTCGTTTTCTGTTTTCTATTTTCTGCTTACTCTGTGTTTGCTACTTCCGCTGTGCTACTGATAAGTTTGAGTGCAGAAATTCAATTAAAGCTTAAGCTCAAAGTGTTTGGCTATATTCACCCCCCCCTCTAGTCATCCGGTTCCAAGAAGTGGTATCAGAGCTTTAGGCTCTGTTTTTGTAGATTAACAACCGAGAGCTACATCCATGGCATTGAGGGAAGGCTTCTCCACCGCCCGACCTCCATTCTTCGATGGCGCAGATTTCCAATATTGGAGATCGAAGATGAAATATTACTTGAAGATAGACATCAACACTTGGTTCGCGGTGGAGGGATTCACCCCTCCAAAGGATGATGAAGGCAAAGAACTTGAATCGTGGCGGTGGACAGCCGAACAAACTAGTAAGAGTGAAGCCGACGCGAAGGTGGTAGTTACTCTACAATGCGGCATGAAAAAAGACCAACTCATCAAGGTTGGTCCTTTCACAAGTGCGAAGGACTTGTGGAATATGCTCATCGAACTCCATGAGGGCACCCGAGATTCAAGAATCGCCAAGAGGGATTTGTTTCTCAACCAATTACAAAACCTTTCCATGAAGGAAAATGAATCAGTAAGTGAGCTACATAGCCAGTTCAAGGAAGTCCTCAATGGGCTTCATTTGATTGATGAAAAGGTCGAGAATCACGGCCTTGTGAGGTATGAACTAAAACCATTTCCAAGCAATGCTTTGTGGTCATCCATGGTGGATGCCTACAAAGTATCCAAGGATTTGTCAATTGTTAAGTTAGATGATTTGTTTTGTGAGATGGAATTGCATGAAATGGCTAACAAAGGCCCCAAGGAGAAGGGGATTGCCTTAGTTGCAGGGGATCCATCCAACAAGAAGAAGAAGAAGGAGAAGGAGGTCTCTTCATCTTCATCCTCTTCCGAATCCGAGTCCGATTCCGAGGAAGATGGCAGCGACTCCTCATCCTCCGAGATGGCGAACTTTGTGAGAAGGATGATGAGAAGGGGTCGACGCTTCAAGGGTAAAGGTAATCCTAGTGAAGCCAAACTTGATAAGACTAATGCCTCTTGCATTGAGTGTGGTAGGAAAGGGCATTTCAAGAATGAATGTCCAAAGCTAAAGAAGAAGGAGGAGAAACCCAAAAAGAAAGAAGAAAAATCAAAGAAGAAGAAGAAGGTTTTGAAGGCCACTTGGGATGAGTCATCCTCAAGCTCATCGGATGAAGAAGAGGAGAAGAGCACAAGACATGTGACACTCATGGCTCTTGGAGAGGAAAGCAGTGATGAATCATCCAATTCCTCAAACGCGGCTTCATCATCTTCGGATGATGAAGAGGTAACTTCTCCTGAACTTGAAAAGTGTTATAGAGCTATTGCATGTTTAACCAATATGCTTAAGAAGTCAAAAAATAAGGTTAAAGTATTACAATTAGAAATTGAACAATTGAAAGCATCTAGGGATGATAACATTGATGATTTGCATGTTGAATTGTTAGAATATGAGATTAAGTCATTAAAACATGAGGTTGAAAATTTGAAATCCTCTAAGGTTGAGGATGTAGATAATTTGCATGATGACTTGCTAGAAGAAGAAAATAAATCATTGAAGAGTGAAGTTGAGAGACTCAAGAATATTCTTGGGAAGTTCTCAACTAGCTCTAAAACCCTAGACATGATCTTGAATGCCCAAAGGGCAGTCTACAATAGGGCCGGTATTGGTTACCAACCCAAAGAATCCTCATTTGTGTCTCTTATGTCTAGGACTGATATGAGACATTCTAGGACACCCAAGGGTCGTCAAGGCATGGGTGCCTAAGTCTTGTTTAGTTGATGCTTTAGGTCCCAAGGTTTGGGTACCTAAAACTTCTATTTTTCGAATTGTGTAGGTTATGATTGAGGGGGAGCATCTATCAACTTGGTTCGTTGATAGTGGATGCTCCAAACACATGACTGGGGATAGATCATTGTTTACCACACTTCACAAGAAGAGTAGAGGTAATGTTTCATTTGGTAACAATGGTAGTCTTAAGGTCATAGGAATAGGAGACATTCAAATATTCGAATGTCTTAGAATTTCAAATGTCCTTCTAGTCAAGGGGATGATATTTAATCTCCTAAGTGTCAGTCAATTGTGTGACACGGGTTACACAATTGATTTTCAACCAAGTCAATGTCTAGTTAGACAACATGACACCTTGGACACGGTACTAGTAGGAACAAGAGTAGACAATATTTAAAAGTGCTACTAATGCTCTTGCTAAGTGTTTCATGTCAAAAGAAGAAGAATCCACCCTTTGGCACCAGAGGCTAGCACATGTGAGCATGATGAACATCCGGAAGTTGGCCAACAAGGGATTAGTTCGTGGCTTACCAAGCATCAAGTACGAAAAAGACAAACTTTGTGATGCATGTCAAATGGGTAAGCAAACAAAATTTGCACAAAAAGGTAAAAGCGCTGTAAGGACTTCTACTGCATTAGATTTACTTCACATGGATTTATTTGATTGTAGTACTATCATATCATTGAATGGTAGTAGATATTGCTTTGTGATCATTGATGATTTCACTAGATATACATGGACTTACTTTTTAAAATATAAGGACCAAACCTTAGATACCTTCATTTCCTTTTGTAGAAGAGTTGAAAATGAAAAATCATCAACCATTAAGACAATTAGAAGTGATCATGGAGGTGAATTTCAAAATCAACGATTTTTAGAATTTTGTCAAGATAAAGGGTATAGACATGAGTTCTCTACTCCTAGAACATCATAACAAAATGGTGTTGTAGAGAGAAAGAACCGTGTTCTACAAGAGGCTGCACGAAGCATGCTTAATGAGTACACACTCTTGAGTTACTTATGGGTTGAAGCTGTAAATACAGCTTGCTATGTGCAAAACTGAGTCCTCATTCATAGGTTCTTAGGAAAGACTCCCCATGAACTTTGGTTTAGGAAACCACCTACAGTTAAACATCTTAGGGTGTTTGGTTGTAAGGTGTTCATCATAAACACCAAGGACCACCTTGGAAAGTTCACGACAAAAGTTGATGAAGGGATATTAGTCGGGTATTCCTTAATTAGCAAAGCCTATCGAGTCTACAACAAGATGTCTAGATTAGTTGAAGAATCTTCTGATGTTGTCTTTGAAGAAATTCCAAAAGTCAATGGTCAACCAGAAGATGAAGTCCAATTCGAGCTTAGGAGACTAAGCTTGAATGAGAGTCCAAATGTTGTTGATGGTGATGAATCCGATGACGGTGAGCCTAGACAAACCATTGACCAGTCGGATTCTGAGGCTGAGCTTGTGTCTAGTGAACCCATTCAAGAAGCACCACCAACACCGAGGCAAACTAGATTAGCCTCTAGTCATCCCCAAGATCAAATTGTTGGAGACATCCATCATGGGGTTAGGACTAGATCATTCTTTAGAAATTAGGCTAATGAAGTTGTTCTAATTTTCGAAATTGAACCTAGAAAAATTGATGAAGCATTAAATGATCCCGATTAGATCATTGCAATGCAAGATGAACTAGGTCAATTTGAAAGGAGCCAAGTTTGGCACTTAGTCCCTAGACCTAAGAAGACCACCATCATTGGAACCAAATGGGTCTTCAAAAACAAATTGAACCATAAGGGAGAAATCATTAGGAACAAGGCACGCTTGGTAGTCAAGAGCTATAGTCAAGTTGAAGACCTTGATTATGATGAGACCTATGCTCCCGTGGCACGATTAGAATCCATTCGATTGATGCTTGCATTTGCAACACATCGTGGCTTCAAGCTATACCAAATGGATGTCAAATCGGCCTTTCTAAATGGTTTGATTAGAGAAGAGATCTACGTTGAACAACCACCGGGGTTTGAGAATTCCGAATTTCCAAATCACGTGTTTAAGCTCAAAAAGATACTTTATGGCCTTAAACAAGCATCCCGGGCTTGGTATGACCGATTGTCGACATTCTTAATCGAGAAAGGCTTTGTAAGAGGCCAAATAGACCCTACACTATTTCTACGAAGAGATGGTGACAATATCTTTGTAGCCCAAGTGTATGTCGATGACATAATTTGTGGCTCAAATAATAAGAGCTATTTAAATGAATTCATTGAACACATGGAGAGTGAATTTGAAATGAGTCTAGTGGGAGAGTTAACTTTCTTCCTTGGTCTCGAAATCAAGCAAATTCGTGATGGAATCCATGTGCATCAATCAAAGTATACACAAGAAATGCTTCGAAAATTCAACATGAGTGATTCAAAAGAGGTAACTGTTGGGACCGGGTGCATGTAGACATGGATGCGGGTTCGTAATTTTAAATTTAATTACGTGCAGCGGAAGGTTTAGCATAAATAATTTCACAAATTATTTAATCACACATCTAAGCATGCAACCTTATATTGTGTAGACATGATCATAAATTAAAATTTTTGCAGAAAGTAAACTAATTTACTTGATACCTCGCGTCAATCGAAGTAAGGGACGAGATCCAACCGTAGCATCCCTTGGAAGCTCCGCCTCTATTCGCGTCCACGCCGAGTTTTTTTCGAGATGACTTCACAAAGCCACGAGTTTCGTGCCGACAAAAACTACTAGATTCTTCAAAGGCACGACAAGAATACCAAGAGAGGGATGGAAAACTAACCACCAAACGAAGAACGAAATCAAGATTCCGGGAGGAAGGAAGGAGTTGCGCCCGCTTCTTCTTCTTCTTCGGCCTCTTCTTGGTGGTGGAAGCTCACGGCAAAGGGGAGGGCCTCTAGGGCCGGCGGCACTAGAAGAGGGAGAGGGAGAGAAGGAGAGGGAGAGAGGCTAGGCAAGAATCCTTGATCTCTTGAATTGATTTCCAAGCCTTGCCTTGGTTCCTTTATATAGTAGCCTCTCAATTGCCAAGTCTCCCTTTAACGGAATAAATTTTCATAAGAAATTTATCTTATAAATTTTTCTATGAATTATTCCGTTATGCCAAGTTTTTATTATAACTTAATTTATAATAAAAACAACCATGTGTCCCCTTTTATTATGGAAAGAAATTTCTTTATATAAATTTCTTTATCATGGTAAATCAATCCATTATTGATTTTATAAAATAAAATAAACCAATCTAAGGTTCATTTTAATTTCCATGACAAATAAATCCCTTTATATAAATTTCTTTATATAAATGTCTTTATATAAATTTCTTTATCCATAATTTTATAAAACAAACCACGCTCGGTTTATTTTATAATTTGAACCAAACAATTTGGTTCTCCCCTTTTATTGTGGCCGGACAAACAAAGAGGGTGGGGACCCTCTTTGGCTGGCCAAACCCAAGCCATGACCTCACGAATTAAACTCATTTAATTCGTCCAATAAGTCTTCAAAAGACTTAGCCATTTTATGCTTCTGATGCGTCTCTGAAAAATTCAGATTCGACTTATCTCTCTTGATCGAAAAATCCAATTTTCAACTCATTTTAAATCCCTCGGATCACTCGTAGTGCGTGTGACCAAATAGACTTTCGATTTATGTTGGCCGTCTATAATCAACCAATTATAGAACGATCATGAGTGGAACCTAATAGTACATCATGATCCCCAATTAATCGAAAGATCAACGGTTGACCTCAGATATAATTCTGAAGCCCTTCAGCAGCTTTAATGAATCGTGCCTCATTCCCTTCACCATCTTATACCCACTTGGTTCAGGACATGGTCTATGTGTGTCAGTCCCCACTAGGCTGACTACGTCACACCTAGCCCAAGTAAAGTTCTCTCGTCCTACGGATTCTAATTACTCTCATGTATTTAAGAGATTCATACTCTTAACATGTCATGCTCTGGCCAGAGGCTTCGAGTAACAATCCGACGATAGGCCTTGGGTATACATCTCCTCGCAAGGAGTGGTGAATCCTTTGTAGGTTGTTCAAACATCTTCGGGCACTTCGGCTTATACCCAATCATCCTGGGTCCACACCTCCTTGGAGATGCTTGCTTAAGATGTCAAAGTATAAGTCTTCATGACCAAGATGACTTGAACACCGCAAGTCAAAGGAACATCGCACTTAAGCTGCAGTATGAACTTCATTGGCATATCTATATGTAGATTACCATATGAAGTTTTACAGCTAGTCACTCCAATGAACTAGTTCCCTTAACTAGCATTCATGTTTATCTCCTGACATCCCAATGTCACCAGCCAGTGAGAATCAGCTGATTAGAGAATAACCCATGCTAGTCTCAACAGAATTGATAGTGTCCGTATTTATCAATTTATCGACTAGGGATAATTTCAATACTTCACAATTGCACATGTAGAGATAATCACTAGTTGTGAATTCATCACAAATTCTTTCATGCTGTGAATTGTATTGCGGACATTCAGTAAATGAGTTTAAGTTCTCAATCAAATACATGAACATGTATACTCAAATAGTGAATATTCATTTATTAAAGTAAATGATTACAATCACAAGGCGATTGCCTTAGGACACTTCTCTCATATTACTAACAGTAACCACTCCCATGGCCACAAACACGAGATTAGACAATGATGAGAGTGGTAAATCCGTTGATTTGACTCAATACCGAAGCATGATAGGTAGCTTGCTATACCTCACAACTAGTCGACCGGATATTCTATTTGTTGTAGGTATGTGCGCTAGGTATCAAGTTTGTGCCAAGGAATCTCACATAATCGCTGTTAAGCGAATTTTGAGATATCTCAAAGGCACAATTGGAGTCGGTCTTTGGTATCCCCGTACCGAATCATTTGATTTAATTGGCTATACGGATTCTGACTACGTTGGATGTAAGTTGGACCGGAAGAGCACAAGTGGGGTTGCCAATTCTTAGGTTCGTCACTAGTAAGTTGGTCAAGTCGGAAGCAACATTGTGTTGCTCTCTCCACGACCGAGGCAGAGTATATCGCCATGGGAGAGAGCGTATCACAATTGTTATGGATGATACATACTTTAGATGACTATGGATTGAGTTACAAGGGTGTGCAAGTGTTATGTGATAACATTAGCACAATTAACCTAACTAAAAATCCAGTCCATCATTCTAGGACTAAACATATTGAGGTGCGTCACCACTTCATTAGGGATCATGTAGTTAGGGGAGATATTGTACTCTCACATGTGGAGTCCAAATCAAACATAGCTGACATTTTCACTAAACCACTCCCCGAAAATGAATTTAGCTTCCTAAGACGGGAGTTGGGAATGTGTCACGCTTCATAGTTTTCCTAAATGCATTCAAAACCCCTCATGATTATTTTGAATTAATGGAAAACAATTGGGTAACTTTGGGGGCATATCACACATACTATAAGGTTTACCAAAATATTTTTGTTTGCTAGATATGGGGTGAGATGCTAGGATCAACTCAATTTTTCAAAATGTCAATGCATCCCTTGAGAAATTACGTTGACGAGATAATAATCACTTTGGTGACCAAGTATGGGGAAAACCAATGCATAACACATGTGTATTTGGCTCCATGATCATACTTGGACATTCGAATCAAGGGAACTTGATTGGAAACTTGATTTTGTTACAATCTTGGGTAAAACTTGTTTGAATGATTGTTGATTGAGTTTGACTCCACTTGGGTGGAGCAAAGTGATTGGTGAACCATAAGGATTCTTGATCCTTGTTTAGGGATCTGTCTTTAGTCAAGGAATCACTTCCAAGTTCGATATCTTTCACCAGATTCCTTCAAAAATCATGGGAAGTCTGAAACTGAAAGTTTCAAATCGTATCAGGGAATTTCAGGAACCCTGATCGATCACTAGACCGATCAGGCATAGAGCTGATCGGTCCCCGGACCGATCTGGCTACCTACTGGGTTGATCGGTCCACAGACCGATCAGAGGGGTTAGCAGAGACTTTGCGAACTCTCGGCTAAATACTCTGTGCTAATCTGGATCGGTCCCCGGACCGATCTGGCACCCTGATTGGGATCGGTCCACAGACCGATCAGGGGGCTCACAGGTTTCTCTACGAACCCTACTGTTCGTGTCCTGATCGATCAGCCGATCGATCAGGAGCACGCCTGATCGGTCACCCGACTGATCAGGCCCAGGTCAATCCGATCAGGCTATATCTTGATCAGTCTGGGCGCTATCGGATCGAACGGTGATCCGTTCAATTGCATTAAATTGCGGTTGGTGGACCGATCCACCAACCGATTAACTTCGCGAAAAACCTCTCATTGCTAAACCCTAGCGCCGAAACCTCCCACTTGCGCGACCTTGTGTGTGCGAGAGCTTTCCCAGTGCCTTCGTCTTCCTCTCGTGAGTGTGCGCGTGCAGTTCTAAGAGGGTTCTTTCGAGCTCTGTCTTCTTCCTGCGAGTTTCTCTCTTGCTAAAGGGCCTTGCGATCACCTCTTGTGCCGGAAGTTTCTCCTGCGGAAGCCTTTTCCCTTCCAGACTTCAAGAACCTCACCAATGGCACCTAAGTAAGTTTTGTCTCAGTTTTCTCTTCAAATCAGTTCTTAGATTATGTTTTGAGGCTAACCATGTTTTGTGTTATGCCGTGACCTCTTGTTTTGGCCGTGACCCATCTGTGTCATATCCTACCCTTGATCAATTCTACCTTATGTTTAAATTGTGTTCTTATGATCATGTCTACCTTGTGTTTTTGATTAAACTGTGCTCTTTTAATCATTGTGTCTTGATCACGTTCACTGATTGGGTCTTACCTTATCTTGATCAAATCTTATTCTTGTGATTGGTGTCCTGATTTGGTTTACCTATCTTGATCAAATTTTTCTATTCCAATCTTTAGAAAGTCTTCTAAGGGTAAAGAAATCGCAGAGGGTAGCTCAAAGGGCAAAGGCCCCTCTTCATCTACACCTTCGTCGGGACCTCCACCACCTCCACATACAAGATTTCAGAGTATTAGTCTTGCTCTAAAATTTCTATGGCACAATTTCAAACTTATGCCATGTCGGACAGTGGACCAAACTTTTATCTACGAACATTGTCCATTAGTTCGACAAAGTATTGAATACTATAATCTTCAATCCATTCTGTACCTTGAGAGGCCAATCAACCTTGACCTGGTCTCTGAATTCTATAACAACATGGTCTGTGGGGAGGGTACGGGATGGAAACCCCGAGTTGCCAGTGTCGACCTTAATTTTAATCGATCTATTTTCACTGATTTTCTTGGCTGTCGCCGGTCAAAAAATAATTTCTTTCTCTACCCTTATCCTCCTAATCCTCTTTCGGTTCCCTTTGATGGAGTCACTCATGATTCCATCTACGAGTACTTTCTAGGCCATCCCAGGCCAAGGGGTTCCCAATTGTCTTCTACCAACTACTTCGAAGCACCTAGATGAGATTCGCCCATTCCACTGCTTGATGCTCTACGGGATGCATCAGCAGTTAGATTTTGACCCGGTGGCCTCGGTCTATTTCTCCATCATCGTCTACAGTATGCAGTCCGCCCAGACAGTCTACATGCCATTTGGCCATATCATCACTGCTTGGCTAGAGTCAGTTGGTATTGATGTTTCACAGGGATGCCTTATACTCATGGTTCGACAGGATTGTCGAATTGATCGTCGTATGATGGCCCAATCTGGCGTTGTTGTCGGATCACGAGGGCTGCAGTGGAAGGTTCGACGACATGAGGGGGAGTTACCGAGAGCAGTCCCTAACCAGGAGTCGTCGGCTGATGCTGAGGATTATGATGAGTGGGCTCCTGATTTACGCCGGCAGGTTGCAGAGTTAGAGCAGTTGATGCAGCGCGAGCTGCATATTTCTGAGCTCTGGCAGCAGGAGGTCAGCTCGGAATTTCAGACTTTCGATCGCCGTCTCGATGCTCTAGCATCTGATGTCTCTGACATCAGTTCACGACAGGACTCATGGTATGAGGAGTGGTATCATCATATGTTTCCTGATGGTGCGTCCCCGAGCAGCCCTTCACCAAAAGATGTTATATACATTGATGATTCTTCAGATGATGACCATGTGGGGAATTGCTGACGTTGACTGTTATTTTGTGTGTCAAATTTGATTGTACTCAGTAACTTTGTTGGCATTTTGACTTTGCTGCGTTATTTTGCATGTATGTCTTACTTGTCTTATCATGCCTCGGATGTTGGCGTATATATGTTCACATGATTACTAGCTGATTATATGCCTCATTCATGCTTATGATGCCTTGCTTCATATGTTACATGTGCCCATTTTGCCATGACTTATCCTTGTCATATGTATTCATACGGTTTTCAAAATTCAATCAAATCATTATTGTTTTGGGATACCCCTAGGGTTGAGGGGGAGTGTGGATTAAACTTAACCCCTTTTCGGTGTTCGACAAAGGGGGAGAGTGTTGGTTGGTTAAGTTTAGGATGATTATATTGTAGAGGGAGGATCTTGATTCCCCTATCATTCTGAAAGTTGAGAAATTGATTGAGAATCCCTAAACTTAAAATCGGATTGTCAAACAACAAAAAGGGGGAGATTGTTGATGCAGTCTGACCCTGATTGTTGTTTTGGTGTTGACACCGATTTTAGTTTAGGTTGATGATTATGATGATTATGATTAAGTTCTGATCGTGGATCAGGCATGTTATGGAAAATCCCTAGCTTGGAGGGCTAGGTGTTGTAAAATCCTAACCTGGATGGTTAGGTGTGGTAAATCCTAGCTTGGAGGGCTAGGTATTGAAAAGTCCTAATTCGGAAGAAGTGGGTGAAAATGTTAGTAATATGAGAGAAGTGTCCTAAGGCAATCGCCTTATGATTGTAAACATTTATTTTAATAAATGAATATTCACTATTTGAGTATACATGTCTGTGTATTTGATTGAGATCTTAAACTCATTTACTGAATGTCCGCAATACAATTCACAGCATGAGAGAATTTGTGATGAATTCACAACTAGTAATTATCTCTACATGTGCAATTGTGAAGTATTGAAATTATCCCTAGTCGATGAATTGATAAATACATGACACTATCAATTCTGTTGAGACTAGCATGGGTTATTCTCTAATCAGCTGATTCTCACTGGCTAGTGACATTGGGATGTCCGGAGATAAACATGAATGCTAGTTAAGGGAACTAGTTCATTGGAGTGACTAGCTGTAAAACTTCATATGGTAATCTAAATATAGATATGTCAATGAAGTTCTTACTGCAGCTTAAGTGCGATGTTCCTTTGACTTGCGGTGTTCAAGTCATATTGGTCATGAAGACTTATACGTTGACATCTTAAGCAAGCATCTCCAAGGAGGTGTGGACCCAGGATGATTGGTTATAAGCCGAAGTGCCCGAAAATGTTTGAACAGCCTACAAAGGATTCACCACTCCTTGCGAGGAGATGTATACCCAAGGCCTATCGTCGGATTGTTACTCGAAGCCTCAGGCCAGAGCATGACATGTTCAGAGTATGAATCTCTGAAATACATGAGAGTAATTAGAATCCATTAGACGAGAAAGACATTGTTGGTGCAGAATGTACCAAAGTCAAACCTGTGTTTTGATAATGGCAACAGAGATCAAAAGTTAAGTCTTACTTGTTGTCTAACAAGTTACTCTAGTGTACAGGGTAAAAAGCCCTACCGAAGGACTGCTAGGCACTGGCGAAGGAATGCCAGGGTAAAAAGCCATAGCGAAGGACTGCTAGGCACTGGCGAAGGAATGCCAGAGTCAAAAGCCCTAGCGAAGGAATGCGAGGCACCTGGCGAAGGAATGCCATGGTAAAAAGCCCTAGCGAAGGACTGCTAGGCACCGGGCGAAGGACAGCTCGGCATCCAATCCCTCGCAATGGACCGCCAGGCAAAAGTCCAACCAAAGGAGCGGTTGGCATCAGGTAAACTCTCCCGAGAGGAGTAGGTGAGGACGCGTTCCCCGTCGAGGGAACAGTAGGCGTCGGTTCGACCTAGGGCTCCATTTTGGAGACCAAAGTCAGAACCAAGACAGCTAAGGCTGTATAAACTAATTGTTTTATTGTGTTTTGGACTAACCCTGGATGCAGGACCGAAGGAACGTGTGTCTGCAACTCAGAGAGCCTCAAAGGAGTGAGGCAGCAGCTGAGCAGGGCGCCCTGAGTGTCCAGGGCGCCCTCAAGGTGAACCAGAACCAAGCGAAGCAAAAAGGGCTTCGGCTGCTTACTGGGCAGGGCGCCCTCAGCAGCCAGGGCACCCTCGTCAGCCATGGCGCCCTCAGCAGCCAGGGCGCCTCCGCGCCCAAGACTGCGAAGCTTAATCTTTATCCACAGCAGAGATTTCTGCACGGAAGAAGTCAGCCAAGGCGCCCTCTGCGACCAGGGCGCCTCCAGAGTCAAACTTATCCCTATTCGGATGGGGTAACGTCTGACCGAGCTAAAAGCGGATCGCTTGACACGTGGCAGGGCGCCCCCGACGTCCAGGGCGCCCCGGGGTGCTATAAATAGCACCCAACGCCCAAGCCTTTAAAACAACCTTGATCCAAAGCTTCCACGCTCTTCTGTGCTCACGCCTTATTCCGGAAACTGCCCAACTCGAGCGACGACGTCCCACTGCTCCGGAAAGTCAACCTACAACCGGACGTCGGTAAAAGAAGAGATTTTTTATTAAAAGTTTATAGTGCTATACTTGTAAATCTATTTTTGTAAACTGATTTTGCGCGTATATAGAATTGCCCATAGTAAACGGTCAACGACCGTGGGCCTTGGAGTAGGAGTCGACACAGGCTCCGAACCAAGTAAATCGACTGTGTCTTTGTGCTGTGTGCTTTTAATTTTATTTTTCCGCTGCGTACGTGCTCTTTACGAAAATCCGAACGATTTTCGATATTCACCCCCCCTCTATCGGTTTTCTCGATCCAACAAGTGGTATCAGAGCGGGGAAGTTCAAACTTGGTGCAACCACCAGTTTGAAAATTTCTTTTCGAATTTTCTTTATTATTTTCGATTTTTTTTAAATATTTTTTTTTCATTCGAATTTTTCTTTTTTCTCTCGTTAATCGAGGTTGGTGCAACACCCCTCGATATTTTATTTCCCTTATCCACCACTACTAATCCAAGACCTAGTCTTGGAAAATTTATTTTTCTGTTAGTTTTTCTATTACAGATTAAAATGACCATGCAAGAGGGATTCAGCACCGCCAGACCTCCACTTTTCAGTGGAGAAGACTTTTCTTACTGGAAAAGTCATATGGAGGTCCACCTGAAAACTCAGGTGGATATGTGGATCATCATCCAGTCCGGTCTGGAGATCCCCAAAGACGCCGAAGGACAACCACAAAGCTACTCGGAGTGGGACAACACCCTAAAACGCAAAATAGAAGCCGATGCAAAAGCAACACAAACCTTACAATGCGGGCTGACAAAGGAAGAGCTGAACCGAGTAGGCCCCTTCAACAGTGCCAAAGAGCTATGGGCAAAATTGATTGAGCTACACGAAGGAACGTCAGACACTAGGATCAGCAAGAGGGATCTGCTCCTGAACAAATTGTACACTATCAAGATGGCCGACAACGAAACAGCAGCCCAACTCCATGCACGCATCCAAGAATTATTGAACGGTCTTCACATGATAGGTCACAAGGTCGAAAACCGTGACCTAATAAGGTATGCCCTAAACGCTTTCCCTAGAAATACCTTGTGGGCATCTATGGTAGATGCATACAAGGTTTCAAGGGATCTCTCCAAAATTAAATTAGATGAATTATTTTCTGAGTTAGAACTTCATGAGCAGACTAACTACAATATGGCCGAGAAGAGTATTGCCTTTTTTGCAGGAAAAACTGGAAAATCGACAAAAAAGAAACCTCAACCTCAATCCGAGCCCAACTCTGATTCAGATAAAGAAGATGAAGAAGGAGATCAATCTGAGCTGGTCCGATTGGCCCGAAGCTACTACAAAAAATTGAAAAATCAAGCCAACACACGGAGGACAAGCCGAAGAAAGGACGAACCAGCTGAACCATCAAATGACAAACACAAGCCCAACGTAACCTGCTACGAGTGCAAGAAGAAGGGTCACTACAAGACAGAATGTCCAAATCTGAAGGAGTCCAAGACGACAAGAAGGAAAAAGGCACTCCAAGCAACCTGGGACGAATCTTCCTCAGAAGAAGAAGAGGAAGCCCCCAGTCAAACCTACTAGCCCTGACCGCCTCAGAAAAAGTCGAGACTGAGTCAGAATCAGAACAGGACGACGGCGAGCTAACTTTTATAGAAGACGGCGAAATTAAGGTAACTGGTTTTAATAGATGTCAATTAAGTGAATTAATTTCGTTTCTTTCTCGAGATTTGGCAAAAGCCAAACTCCGAGTCGAGTCCCTCCGACAGGAAGTAAAACTCCTGAAAGAGGGAGCTGACTCTAAACCCTTAACCGAGAAGGATCAGGAAGGAACTCCTACTCAAGTTGAAAAACTTGAAAAGGAAAACTCCTCCCTGAAAACTCAGGTTAAGGATCTTAGATCAGTCTTAGAACGATTTACTTCTGGTTCCAAAAATCTTGACATGATTCTTGGGAAACAGAAGTCCGTTCTAAATCGATCCGGACTTGGCTACCGAACCAAATCCCGACAAAGATCATATTTGGCTGTACTGAATCAGTCCAGAGGAAAAATTCAGGCATGGGTACCTAAACTGTGCCTGAACCAACCAACTGGATCAAATCAGTATTGGATCCCCAAGGATAAGATTCACATCTTGCCTAACCATCACCTTGGCTTTAGTCCAGGGGGAGCCAAACTGAAAACAATATTTATAGTTTATTAAAATTTAATTCCTTTTGATTGCAAATTGTTTGATTGATTGTTTATTTAAAATTTCTGCAATTTACCATGCTTAAAATTAGAAATGGTTAGTATAAGGACTGAACACACTTAACTGAAACTTGACAATATAGTATTGGGTGGAGGTGAGATGATAGTACGTTAGGGAAGCCAATTTGGCGGAACTAGCCGAAGCTACCGATCCAAGACCCAAACTAGTTAGACCAAAAATTTTTCAAAGAATAATTTTGAAAATGAAATTTCATTAAAAGGCTTTGTCAAGGAAAGGGTGGATGATCCCATAAGGCTACGGCCAAAGAAGGCCTAGTGCCTCGCCAAGACCTGGAAGCCAATTTTTGAAATTCAAATTCAAATTAATTTTTGTCAAATTCGAATCTAACACAAAAATTCAGTTATTTGTAGATTTAAACTTCTTTTAAAAAATTTAATTGTTTTCAAAATTAAGTTTTTAAAAAATTTAATCGTTTTCAAAATTAATTAAGTTTTCAAAATTTAATTATTTTTAAAATAAACTTTCAACTTTCAAAATTATCAAAACCTGTCTCACAAAACCTATAAGGTTAACGTGATTGAAAATCCTAGATTTGGGTGAGACAGTAAAATTAAGACTCAATTATGATTCCTTTAATACCTGTGTTGCAGTAAAATTCTATATTTCTAACCATGGTCAACATAGTCAAACCATGGTCAACATAGTCAAACCAGGTCAAATCTGGTCAAATGCACTCCCTTAGGGCTAAAAGCTAGTCCTTAGGGCGCCCCAATCTGTGTGGGCGCCCCAAAGCTGGTCAAAAAGCTCCTCTGCCACTGCACGCTAACCAGGGCGCCCTGGAGCTTCAGGGCGCCTTCGTATACCCCTTCATTGGTCAAAAGCTGCCAAAAGGCAGCTACAACTCTGTTTAGGGCGCCCTCGTCAGGTGGGGCGCCCTCCCACAGTCCTTCAACGACAGAAAGCTGCCGAAAGGTAATTGCATGCCTGGTCAAGGCGCCCTCACCGGTCGGGGCGCCCTCGCCAGTCAGGGCGCCCTCCCGAGAAAGGGCACCCGAAACTGCCTATAAAAAGGGGCTCCCTTCCCCTTCTTCTCTTCACACCAAAAACACTTCTCCTCCTCAACTTTCTACCTTCCAAGAGATCTTGCAACCCTCTCAATCTCTCAAGCCCTCATCTTCAACAATGCCTCCCCGAGCAAACCGGTATAATTTTTTTTTAATTTCTTTTCAATTTTTCATTAAATGCATACTTTCTTTAAGTATACATTCTTTCTCTTAGAAGACGCCGACCTAATCAGGCAGAACCCGGTACTCAACCTAGTCCTGATCCTAGGTTTCCCAATTTAGAATTGTGTAATAAGTTCTCTCGTACCACCTATAAACCTATCAAGACAAGCTACTTGAATAGACTATTCTTCACCCAATCCTGTCCCCTAGCTATGAACGTCATAAACCTCTACCAATTGGACAATCTCGTATTCTGCACCCACCCAATCAATACTTCCTTATGTGCAAAATTTTATAATAATATCATTAGACAGGATAATCTCGTGTTCTCCACCATGGTTCAAGGTATTCCATTAACTATGACACCAGCATTACTGAACCGATTTCTAGGACTACGACCCTCGCAGTCCACCTTCTGTTGTTATCCTCCTAGGGAGCCTCCCTTTGATGCTCCCTACTCTCACATCACCTTAGATACGTTACACTCATATTTCTTTAGGCAACCAGTGGCCAGATGATTTTAGTCAGTCGATTTAGAGGTCCAGGACTACGCCCTATATAGGGTCTTAGACCAATGTATTCTGCCATTATCCACCAGGGACGTCACCACTATGCAACCATTCCATACCTTTCTCCTATACGCCCTGATTCACCAGCTAGATATTGATATAGGACTTCATATGTTTCACACTATCCTACACGCATCCAGTGTGACCACGCAAGGGCGGGTACGCACACCCTACTGCCACATTATCACGTCCCTATTACATCACCATGGTAGGAACATTACCGAGGGAGAAATGGCCGATCTGACCGACTACGATGAAATAGGCTATAGAAACTTCGCCCTAGCAGGTATAGAGGTGTCCGGTACCGGGGTCCTGTCCTGGAGACGTCGGAGAGCAGCTCCCCAGATCGATTCGGACGAGGAAGTCGAATACGACGTCGCAGATATAGCAGCAGAAGCCCGAGCCCATATAGACGAGCCCGCTCCACCGACACTCTACGAGAGAGTGACCCGTATGGAGACACAGATACAGAGTCTCCGAGAGGAGGTCGAGGCCTATCACATAGAGCAGATGGACGCTCGCCGAGCTGATAGAGAAGTAGCTGATGCACGATTCTTAGAGATGATGGCACGATTCGATTCATGGCAGCCGGGTCCATCTGATCATCCCGGTCCTTCGTCTTAGATTTACTTCACATTGTACTCGTAACTATCTGACTGCCCCTACTCAGTAGGGTTGACTTATGTTTTGACTATTTGACTGTATTGACTAGCCCTTGACTACTTGATTCCATTCCATTCAGAGTTAGGATTGTGCTCTGTAGAATAGAGTAACTCAATTTTTTTTGCTCTACTTGATTTCAAAAATCAGTTTTCTAAAAATAAAATTTGAAAAACTGTTTTACTTAATTTCAAAATCAGTTTTCACTTTCGACTTAGTTTTATTTTTTCAAAACTACCCCTTTTCAAAACTAGGGCTTTTTCGAAAATGGACTTAGCCTAGGCCCTAACTCTAGAACTGCATGCACCTATAGACTTAGAAGCCAGCATCTCACAAGCACCTTAGGATACTTTTGATTGATAACCTAGAAAGGGTTGAGATGCTTAGGTCTTTGCCTTAATTCAAGATGCTTTAAGCCAGTGCATCTGCAGTAATTGGGGCACTAAATACAACCTACAAAGCAATCAAGTTAAGTGTCAAGTTTAGAAAATCTAACAGAAACACTTAACTTGACTAACCCTAGCAAAAACTACTGTTTATAACAGTTAGTAAGTAGCTAATTGGGTTAGATAGGTCCCTACAGAGAAAATTGACTGAGTTAATTTAAGTCAAAATTAGAAATTGATTCAGTACAGCAAAATCTTACTTACTTCTTTTATGCAATCTTATTTTTGCTATACTTATCTGTTTTGATATATGGCAAAGGGGCAGAGATAGGAAAAGAGAGAGTAAAATTAATTTTCGTTATTCAAAAAGTTTACAAAAAATTTAATTTTACTCATTCAAAAAGTTTTCAAAAAAAAAAAGGGTGTTAAACATTTTCTTACTTAAGAGCTTTCAAAAAAAATTTTTGCTTTCAAAATTTTGCTAAATATTCTAAGCTTTTCAAAATGTTCTTACTTAAGCTATTCTTAAAGCTTTCAAAATCTTTACTTAAGCTTTCAAAATTTCTGCTAAGTACTCTAACCTTTCAAGCGTGTCAAAATTTTTATAAGTACAATGTTACAAAGAACTTAGTTTTTTTTAAGTACATAAAGTTTTCCAAAATGCACTTTATTAAGTACTTAAAGTTTTTCAAATGTACTTTATACTTAAGTTTTTCAGATATACTAAAGTGTTTCAAAGCCTACTAAGTACTTAAGCCTTTTAAATCCTACTAAGTACTTAAGCTAGCATTTTCAAAACTTTTGAGTACCTTAAAAACTTAAAGATCTCAAAGTACTCAAAAATCATGCTTCAAAAACTTTCTCATGTACTTTTAACTTAAGTTATTAAAAGATTTCTAAGTACCTAAAACTTAAGCTTTCAAAGCATAAATTCACTCCAAGTAATGTTTTTCTTAAAACCCACGAATTTTTGAAAAATCTAGGGGGAGATTCCTTCCAGGGGGAGGGAACAAAATTTAACCTTTTTCATGCTTATTTAAACTTAACTTTTTGAACTAGGGTTGCCATAAATCAAAAAGGGGGAGATTGTTGGTGCAGAATGCACCAAAGTCAAACCTGTGTTTTGATAATGGCAACAGAGATTAAAAGTTAAGTCTTACTTGTTGTCTAATAAGTTACTCTAGTGTACAGGGTAAAAAGCCCTAGCGAAGGACTACTAGGCACTGGCGAAGGAATGCCAGGGTAAAAAGCCCTAGTGAAGGACTGCTAGGCACTGGCGAAGGAATGCCAGGGTAAAAAACCCTAGCGAAGGACTGCTAGGCACTGGCGAAGGAATGCCAGAGTCAAAAGCCCTAGCGAAGGAATGCTAGGCACCTGGCGAAGGAATGCCAGGGTAAAAAGCCCTAGCGAAGGACTGCTAGGCACCGGGCGATGGACAGCTCGGCATCCAATCCCTGGCAATAGACCGCCAGGCAAAAGTCCAACCAAAGGAGCGGTTGGCATCAGGTAAACTCTCCCGAGAGGAGTAGGTGAGGACGCGTTCCCCGTCGAGGGAACCGTAGGCGTCGGTTCGACCTAGGGCTCCATTTTGGAGACCAATGTCAGAACCAAGACAGCTAAGGCTGTATAAACTAATTGTTTTATTATGTTTTTGGACTAACCCTGGATGCAGGACCGAAGGAACGTGTGTCTGCAACTCAGAGAGCCTCAAAGGAGTGAGGCAGCAGCTGAGCAGGGCGCCCTGAGTGTCCAGGGCGCCCTCAAGGTGAACCAGAACCAAGCGAAGCAAAAAGGGCTTCGGCTGCTTACTGGGCAGGGCGCCCTCAGCAGCCAGGGCGCCCTCAGTAGCCAGGGCGCCCTCGTCAGCCAGGGCGCCCTCAGCAGCCAGGGCGCCTCCGCGCCCAAGACTGCGAAGCTTCATCTTTATCCACAGCCGAGATTTCTGTGCGGAAGAAGTCAGCCAAGGCGCCCTTTGCGACCAGGGCGCCTCCAGAGTCAAACTTATCCCTATTCGGATGGGATAACGTCTGACCGAGCTAAAAGCGGATCGCTTGACACGTGGCAGGGCGCCCCCGACGTCCAGGGCGCCCCGGGGTGCTATAAATAGCACCCAACGCCCAAGCCTTTGACAACAACCTTGATCCAAAGCTTCCACGCTCTTCTGTGCTCACGCCTTGTTCCAGAAACTGCCCAACTCGAGCGACGACGTCCCACTGCTCCGGAAAGTCAACCTACAACCGGACGTCGGTAAATGAAGAGATTTTTTATTAAAAGTTTATAGTGCTATACTTGTAAATCTATTTTTGTAAACTGATTTTGCGCGTATATAGAATTGCCCATAGTAAACGGTCAAAATAGTAAACGGTCAACGACCGTGGGCCTTGAAGTAGGAGTCAACACAGGCTCCGAACCAAGTAAATCGACTGTGTCTTTGTGCTGTGTGCTTTTAATTTTATTTTTCCGCTGCGTACGTGCTCTTTACGAAAATTCGAACGATTTCCGATATTCACCCCCCCTCTATCGGTTTTCTCAATCCAACACTTAGGACTACAAATTAAGCAAACCAGGGATGGTAACTATGTTCACCAGTCAAAATATGCTAAAGAGTTAATAAAAAATTTAAAATGGATAACTCCAAAAGCATAAGTACCCCTATGGCCACAAATGTCAAAATTGATAGTGACCCTGAAGGTAAACCTGTAGATCTTAAGCTATACCGAAGTATGATTGGAAGTCTACTTTACCTTACAGCTAGCAGACCTAATAACCTATATTCTTTGTAGGAATGTGTGCTAAATACCAAACCTATGCTAAGGAAACGCACTTAGCAACCCTAAAAAGAGTACTTAGATACATTAAGGGCACCCTAAATGTAGGGATTTGGTATCCTAGGACTTCCACCTTTGAATTGTCAGGATATTATGATTCTGACTATGCTGGATGCAAATTAGATAGAAAAAGTACAAGTGAAAGCTGCTAACTTTTAGGAAATAGTCTAGTCAGTTGGTGCAGTAGAAAGCAACACTGCGTAGCCCTATCGACAACTGAAGCAGAATATGTTGCTTTAGGAGAGTGTGTGTCACAACTCTTATGGATGATGCACACTCTTAAGGACTTTCAGCTTGATTACACTCAAACCCAAGTCTACATTGATAACATAAGCTCAATCAATCTAACAAAAAACTCAATTCAACACTCAAAAACAAAACATATAGAAGTCAAACATCACTTTGTAAGGGATCATGTAGCCAGGGTTGAAATAGTCCTTAAACATGTGGACTCAAAGTCAAACCTAGCTAATATCTTTACCAAACCCTTACCTGAACCTGAGTTTAGCTCACTAAGAAGGCAGTTAGGTTTATACTTAGTAGAATAGGACTGCTCTACATTTTTTTCAAAAAATTATTTTATTTCTTATCTGTTAATTAATGTTTTGTGAAAAAATATTTTTTTTGTTTTTAAATTTAAAATGATTTTCTGACTTAGTTGTTTTTCAAAACTTACCCCCTTCAAAACTAGGGCTTTTTCGCAAATGGACTTAGCTTAGGCCCTAACCCTAGAACTGCATGCACCTATAGATCTAGAAGCCAGCATCTCACAAGCACCTTAGGGTACTTTTGATTGATAACCTAGACTGGGTTGAGATGCTTAGGTCTATGCCTTGATTCAAGATGCTTTAAGTCATTGCATATGTAGTAATTGGGGCAATAAATACCAATTGAACAGCAATCAGGTTATGTGTCAAGCTTAAAAAATCTAACTTGAACAGATCACTTAACTTGACTAACCCTAGCGAAAGCTACTGTTTATGACAGTTAGTAAGTAGCTAACCGGGTTAGATAGGACCCGAACAAGAATAATTTAATTTAGTTTGGTCCAGTTTATGCCTATTAGAGTTGGTTCAATACAGAACTTCACTTTCTTTTCCTCTAATTTTTTGCTATAATTAGTTTTTTGATATATGGGAAAGGGGCAGGGAAGGAAAGGATAAATTTTTTCAAAAATTAAAAATATATCTCTTTTTCAAAAAGTAAAGTAAATAACCAAGTGCAGTGCGTTAAAATACTTTTTCAATCATCTCAAAGCTAAGGATGTTGCTGGAAAATCCTTTTGAAAATTTTCTAAGTGTTAATTGCTTCAAAATCCTTTTGAAAATTTTCTAAGTGTTAATTGCTTGAAAATCCTTTTGAAAATTTTCTAAGTGTTAATTGCTTGAAAATCCTTTTGAAAATTTTCTAAGTGTTAATTGCTTGAAAATCCTTTTGAAAATTTTCTAAGTGTTTAACTTAAAAATCCTTTTGAAAATTTTCTAAGTGTTTAACTTAAAAATTCTTCCGAAAATTTTCAAAGTATGAAAAATGTGTAAAACCTTTTCTGAAAATTTTCTAAGTATAATGTGAAAAACTTTTTCTGAAAATTTTTTAAGTATGGAAAACTTTTTGAAATTTTACTAAGTATGCAAAAACCTTCTGGAAATCTTTGCTAAGCACGAACACCTTGCAAAAATCTAAGGTTTACAAACCCCACATAACTTTGAAACACTCAGGGGGAGAATTTTCGTTTCAGGGGGAGGAAATTGAATATTGTTAACTCGTATCCGTTTTTTACTTAACTTTTTGAACCATGTTGCCATAAATCAAAAAGGGGGAGATTGTTGGTGTAGGAAGCACCTAAGTCAAACCTGGGTTTTGATAATGGCAAAGGATTCAGAAGTTAAGGTGTTATTGTGATCTAACAAGTCTACTAAGTGTGCAGGAAAAGTCCTAGGTACACTAGGCAAGAATTCCTGGCAAAGGGCTGGGCAAGAAGTCCTGGTCATGGACAGGGCAAGAAGATCTGACCGAATGTTGGGCAAAGACATCCTGGTCGAGGACTGGGCAAGAACTCTTGGCAAAGGGCTGGGCACCGAAGACCTGATCGGAAGTTGGGCAAGAAGACATGACCGTAAGTTGGGCACGAAGACCTGGTCAGGTGGATTGGGCAAAAGTCCAGCCGAAGAAGCCAGTTGGCAAAAGGTAAACTCTCCTGAGAGGAGTAGGTGAGGACGCGTTCTCCGTTGAGGGAACAGTAGCCGTTGGTTCGACCTAGGGTTCCATTTGGGAGACCCAAAGTCAGAACCAAGACAACTTAGGCTGTCAATAATGGCTAACATATTTGCTTCTTTTTGTTTTGGGACTAACCTTGGTTGTAGGGATCGAAGGACTAGTTTTCTGCAGCTAAGGCACCTCAATGGAGTGAGGTGCCTCACTGGGGCTAGGCGCCCGGATGGACACGGGCGCCCGTATGGATATGGGCGGCCCAGTACAAAGGCAAAACAGAAGCAAGCAAAGCAAACTGCCACGAAGCCTCTGGACGTACTTAGCTCAGGCGCCCGGGACCATACGGGCGCCCCCATCAGCTCAGGTGCCCCAGTGAAGTTGGATAAGCGCTGACCGAGCCTGCAGATAAGAGATCGCGCAGGGAAGGCGATAAGTACCATTTTATTGATTATTTGAGTTGCTAAAATCCATGTTTGACCTATGTTTTTATTGCTTAATTGTGAAATTGCCCTAGGTTTTAGAACTTACTCTTATTTTGGACTTAATTGCAAATTTACACATATTTGGATTATTTGGCCACTAAATTTTTGATCTATTTTTGTAGGCATGAAAGGTTCATGGACCTAGGGCATATTGGGTCAAACTTGAGTCGGAAGTGACCCGGATCGAGTTATCAAGCTTAGGATTAATCTGGGCCGTCCGATTAAAGAGCGGCTAGATCTAAGCCATCTGGGACCATCTGAAGCCATCCAAGCTAGGGTTAGGGCTGATCAAGTACTGTGATCAAGATCTGAAGGTTTCATCCCAATCAGAGCTGATTCGACCGTTGGATCAAGCTCAGAGGGTTCTAGATCGTCCGTTCAAAGATTAGGTTGATCTGGACCATCCGTTGCACATCTGGAGGATCCGAGCTACCACGAGGTAGATCCTGACCCCAGATCATCATCATCAAAGTTTGGATCAAATCAGAGCAAGATCAGCCGTTGGATCTCCTCAAATCAATCTGAGCCGTCCAATGTTAATTACTTAAGGAAAAATCTGCACAGACTTCTCCTCGTCGCGTCTTCGCCAAGTTCTTCACCGCAGCTCGATTTCTTCAGTAGTTCTTCATCGTCTCTTCCAGTTTTCTCCATTTCAAGGGCGCGGCCACTCGATTTCTTCATTTGATCGGATTCTAGATCATCGGGATGAAGACTCTGTGAAGGTTCCAGCTCCAAACTGCCCAGAAACAGAGTTATAGTTGGATCGAATTGCAGAGTTTGATTGCCGGCAATCTGTGAAGCTTACGGGTTCGAGGCTTACTCTTGTGTGACGACAAGAAGAATCTGAGCTCAAGAAGGGATTGAGGATTAGTTTTTGTAGCTAATTCCCTTAGTTTCAGTTGTAATTCCATTTCTGAAATCTGCCGTTACTGAAATTCGTATCAGATGTTTGATCGTTTCTTTAAGTTGTTTCAGCTTATGTTAGATTTAATTTCTGCAAGTTAAGTAGATCTAGTGCTTGTTGAATGAACAACTGAATCAAATTCAGTTATCTCCTATTTAGTTTGCCTGCGTGCCATTTCTTGTTCAGTTTACCCTGTTACGTGCCAGATTCCATTTCTGCAAGTCTTAGGTGTAGCATCTGTAGTTTGTTTCAAGTAAACTTAGATCATTCTGAATCTTATTTGAAAATTAGAATTGTGACTTGATTCCAAATTGCTTGTTGTTTTGCGTTTAATGGCTGTTTTCATTACCGCATTCTGTTTTTCAGCTTAGCTAGCACTGCATTTCTACAAATCTGCTTTCATTTCTGCATTTTTGTGTTTCTCAAGTTTCTAATTTCAGCTCTTAATTCCTTCACTTAGACTTGCATAGTTCATCCCTAGTAGCCTTATTTCCAAAATTGAATCAATCAGGTTGAAATTCTGAGTTGAAAGTTTACACTTTCTGAAAGTAGTATTAGTTTTTGGCACACAAGGATCTCCCTTGCGTGCCAAGTTGTTTGGGGTATTAACTTGCATCAATTTTTCACTTATCCCTTGGTTTATGATAGTGTTTGAATTCAATTGGTATCGAATTTATCCATTTCTGAGTTTTCTTTGCAATTGTGACTTCCAAAATTTGTTGTTAGTTTGAGTTAAGATTTGTTGCTTGTTTAATTTCCTAATTTCGTAGTTAGCCATTGCTTTAAGCTTGAATTGCTTTCTGAAAACTTTCATCACTACCTCTACTTCTTAGCATCAGCATTTGTTTGCATTTGAAATTAAACTTGCTGTCTAATTTTAGTTAAGATCTTTGGGTTGATTCGGTTTCCATCATTTGCTATTGCTTGTTTAGTTAATTACTTTTGTTCCTTTATTTTTATTGCTCCCTCATTTCTAAATTTCCAACAACCCCAGATCTTATTTGAAACCCAAAAATCAACGACACATAACTACGAGCTCGAATCAAACAACTATCAACTAGTCCCGAGGAAAAATACGACCTGTGACCCCTTTACTACATTTTCATATTTTGATTGCAAAAAGGGTTTCCATCCAGCTTCATTCACATTCTAAATTTTGAGGACCCATACATTTCTTGACAACTTAATCTAGTATTTCGGGTCTATCAGAAGGTCACGTGTAGGCGCCCCCATCGACACAGGCGCTCCTATGGGTGCTATAAAAGGGGGTTCACCCCGAAGGCTTCGAAGTACATCGCTCTCAACACTCCAAGCACCTTCGTTCAAGCGCTACGCTCCGACAAGCTTCGACTTCGAGATTCCAGCACTGACGACGACCCTCTGCTCCGAAATTTGATCCACCTCGGGCGTCGGTAACGAAAGTATTGCAAGTTTAACTTTCAATTCTATTTCTGTACTAAATTTGTAAAACTATTTTTACGACTATAGAATTTCCCAAAGTAAATGGTCAAGGACCATGGGCCTTGGAGTAGGAGCCGACCGCGACTCCGAACCAAGTAAAACCAACCCGTGTTCGCGATTGATTTATTACTTTCCGCTACGTATTTTATCTATTCTTCCGAAAAGATTTGATCTCGATATTCACCCCCCCCTCTATCGAGTTTCTACGATCCAACATCTACTACGCCCGTATTCTGTCCCTTTCCGTTTTCCGACCACCTTTCTTATCCCGGCGAGATGTCTACCGCATCCTCATAGGAACTATTCTCCCTCAAAAGGTCACACAGAGTTGTGTTTTTGCAGGGATATCACCATACTAAGGACTTACACCTCTCGGATCAGATCGTTAATTTGGAGCGTTCAGTGCGTGAAGCCCGGGACCTCGAGAGGCAAGCCAACACCAAACTAGTCAAAGTCAAGGCACAGCTCTTGGAAGCTAGCCAAGCAGTCTCCGCCCTTCGTGCTGACCTAGAGCTTAAAGAAGTGTAGCGGGTCGCATGCTCGGCAGAGCTTCTTAAACTTAGGCAAGGCATGAAGTCTAGGAGTCGGTGCTGAAGGTGACTCAACGGCGATTACAGAACATGAAAGTGTACGCCGAGTCCCTGCGCCAAGACACGTCTCAAAGGGAGACCCGCCGAGCACCATGAATCACGAACAACTGTCGATGAGAACATTTTCTTTGTCTTCTTTTCCTTGAGTAGGGGTCACCCCCGTTTTTGTATTGGCACCATTATGAATACCCACTATTTTCTTTGCTGCTCTGTACTCGTATGCCTTTGTATTTGCATGTTTATCATTTACGTGTGCATGCTGGGATATCTGCCCGACCTCCTTGGATGAATGAGTACCTGTGACTCCCAAGTGCCACGAATGTCGAGTATCAGTCACTCAGGAGAATGACTGAGCCGTTCAGCTTCTGTGAGTGGGTAAGACACTTGAGTATAGAAATCTCGAAGTGCAAGGTACTCGAACCCGATCGATAAAGTATTTGTAGTCTCGCGCGAGGCCGTTAGGTTGAAACTGCCAGCCCGAGCAACTTGGAGTGCTTTCATTAAGTTGGCTCGACTTAGTTTTTGGTCACGCCCGAGCCGATACGCGCAAAGGCGGGGAATATGCTTCTCGGTAAATTCATGCTAAGGAAGTGTGGATCGCCCTGCTTCCGACCAAGTGCACGATCAAGGCATTATTAGAAGCAGATCCTGACCTTAACCCTTGAAGGGATAGGAATTCACTGTAGGACAAGACCCAGGGAGCATGAGCCGCCCTGCGTCCAGTTAAGCGCAGCCCCGACGAATGCGCGGGAGCTCAGCCCAGATTATAACTTTCTCGGCGACGAGAGTTTTTGCGCACACGGTCGGGCAAGACTCAGGGAGCGTGGGCCGCTACACGTCAGACTGTGAGCCGATCCATAGGATAATAGCTCATTTGGAGACGAGAATCTAGACACTGATTCAGGCCGAATCTCAGGAGCGTGGGCCGCCACGCGTCCGATCGGAGACACTGAATCAAGTGGGGTGTGGAACCTAGTCCACTTATAACTTGCTGGCGAGGCAAGAGTTTTGCGCACATGGTCGGGCAAGACTGAGGGAGCGTGGGCCGCCACGCGTCCGGCTGAGAGCCGATCCGCAGGATAGATGGAACATTTGCGCACACAGTCAGGCAAGACTCAGGGAGCATGGGCCGCCACGCATCTGATTGAGAGCCGATCCGTGGGATAATAGCTTGTTCAGAGACGAGCATCTGGAAACTGATTCAGGCTAATTCTCTGGAGCGTGGGCCACCACGTGTCTGATCAGAGACACTGAATTGAGGAGGGCATGGAAGCTGGTCCACTTATAACTTGGTGGAGAGGCAAGTGTTTTGCGCACACGGTCAGGCAAGACTCAGGGAGCGTTGGCCACCACGCGTCCACCTGAGAGCCGATCCGCGGGATAGATGTAACTTATGCGCACACGGTTGGGCAAAACTCAGGGAGCGTGGGCCGTCACGCGTCTGACTGAGAGCTGATTCGCGGCATAGTAGCTCATTCGGAGACGAGAATCTGGACACTGATTCAGGACGATTCTCAGGACCGTGGGCCGCCACGCTTCCGATCGGTGACACTGAATTGAGTGGGGCGTGGAAGCTGGTCCACTTATAACTTGTTGGCGAGGCAAGAGTTTTGCGCACACGGTCGGGCAAGACTCAGGGAGCGTGGGTCGCCACGCGTCCACCTGAGAGCCGATCCGCGGGATAGATGTAACTTTTGCGCGCACAGTCGGGCAAGACTCAAGGAGCGTGGGTCGCCACGTGTCTTACTAAGAGCTTATCCGCGGGATAGTAGCTCGTTCGGAGACAAGAATCTAGACACTGATTCTGGCCGATTCTCAGATGCGTGGGCCGCCACACGTCCGATCGGAGACACTAAATCGAGTGGGGGGTGGAAGCTAGTCCACTTATAACTTGCTGGCGAGGCAAGAGTTTTGCGCACACGGTCGGGCAAGACTCAGGGAGCGTGGGCTGCCACGCGTCCGCCTGAGAGCCGATCCGCGGGATAGATGGGAGCGGATCCTAGTTATAACTCGTGCGGAGACGAGTGTTTGGACACTAATTCTGGCCAATTCTCAGGAGCATGGGCCGCCACACGTCCGATCGGTGACACTGAATCGAGTGGGGCGTGGAAGCTGGTCCACATATAACTTGCTGGCGAGGTAAGAGTTTTGCGCACACGATCAAGCAAGACTCTGGGAGCGTGGGCCGCCACGCATCCTCCTAAGAGCGATCCGCAGGATAATAGCTCATTCAAAGACGAGAATCTGGAGTACCTGCAAGTGGAGTGAGGTTTATGTTTTTCCACTATCATGAGTGTTTTACATTCACATTACAGCTTCTCATTCAGCAGCCCGGTATGGCTGGAGGTGAATCGCACTCCATGGTCGATCCAGCCTTTTTCCTTTCTCATTTTCTAAGTAATAAGCCCCCGAGGCGAGCTTCTGAATAACTTTGAAGGGTCCTCCTCACTGTGGCTCCAGCTTGCTTACGTCTCCAACGGGCTTGACTCTCGTCCAGACCAGGTCCCCCACTTAGAACGTCCTCGGTATTACCTTCCGATCATATTTTTGTTTCATCATCTGCCGGTACGCAAACATCCGAGCAGCTGCTTTGTCTCGGATTTCGTCGACCAGGTCCAGCTCCAGCCGCCTCCTTTCCGAGTTATCCTCGTCATAGGCCGCCCGTCTATCCGATTCACACCCGACCTCGACCGGGATCACCGCCTCACTTCCATAGACTAGTTGAAAAGGTGTGCACCCCGTGGTTTCTTTGTGCGTAGTCCGCAGGGCCCACAGGATGCTCAAGAGCTCATCTGCCCGTGTTCCACCAACATGATCCAGCTTAGTCTTTAATCCTTTAAGGATCTCTCAGTTGGCCACTTCTGCCTGGCCATTGCTTTGGGGATAGGCTACCGAGGTGAAGGCTTGCTTGATACCATACTTTGCGCACCACTCTTGTATCCTCCGACCTTGGAACTGCCTTTCGTTGTCTGAGACAATTTTGTGCGGGATCCCATATCGACATAAAATGTCCCGCCATAGAAACTTTATCACTGCCTGCTCGGTGATACGTGCTAGGGCCTCTGCCTCTATCCATTTGGATAAGTAGTCGACGACCACTAGCAAATACTTCTTCTGAGCGGCGGCAATTGGGAACGACCCCACAATGTCCATGCCCCACTGATCAAAGGGGCAAGAGACCGCCGATGCTTTCATTGTCTCTGTTGGTCGATGTGGTAGGCAGTGATGCTTTTGGCAAGATAGGCAGGTGGCGACCAGCTCGTTGGCGTCTTTCTGTAAGGTTGGCCAATAATAGCCTAACATTAGTGCCTTCCGAGCCGTCACACGAGCTCCTGCGTGGATTCCACAGATCCCCATGTGAATTTCTCATAGCACATAGTCTGCATCTTCGTCGCCCAGGCACCTGAGTACAGGTCGAGAGAACGCTCTTTTATATAACACATCTCCAACCATGATGTACCGAGCTGCATGCTTCTTGAGCCACCGAGCTTCATCTCGATCGGCCAGCAAGACTCCCTTCGTGAGGTAGGTAATGACTGGGGTCCGCCAGTCGGATTCTAACTCCAAGTCAACTTGCCTGTCTATCTGCATGACCAGCAGCGCCGGGCCGCCTGGTTGAGGAAGCACCCAAGTGCTGACTAAACTGGCTAACTTAGCCAATTCATCTGCCTTGAAGTTATCCTCCCTTGGAATCTTCCGCACCTGCACTTCTTGGAACTCGACCTTTAGCTTCTCATAGGCCTCGATGAAGGCCTACAGCCGGTCACTATTGACCTTAAATCACCCGACCACTTGCTATGTGACTAATTGGGAGTCGAAATAAAGCATCACCCGGGTTGCTTCAACATGCTTGGTAGCCTGCAGTCCGGATATAAGGGCCTCATACTTAGCCTCATTATTCGTGGCCCGATACTCCAGCCGGACTGACAAGTGCATCTGCTCTCCTTTCGGAGAGATCATCAGGATACCGATCCCACTACCCGATCGTTCTACTAAGTCATCCACATATATCTTCCACACTGCTTCAACCTCGTCCGCATGCAGCTCACTTAGGAAATCAGCAAGGGCCTGAGCCTTGATGGTGGGCCGAGGTTGATACTGGATATTGTACTCGCTTATTTTAGTGGTCCACTTGATCAGCAGCCTGGACGCTTCAGGATTAGAGGCCACTCGACCCAAGTTACTGTTTGTCAACACCACGATGGGGAGTGCCAAGAAGTAAGGCCGGAGCCTCCGAGCACCCAACAATAACACATACATCAATCTCTCGGGTGTCGTATAGCGGCACTCGGCTCCCTTTAGTATATGAGCAAAGAAATACACGGGATGCTGCTCGGTTGCTTTCTACTTGACTAAGACCATGCTAACCGAGTCAGCTGATGCGGCCAGATAGACATACAAGACTTCCCTGACCTCCGGTTTAGCTAGCACAGGCAACTCAGCGAGGTAGGCCTTCAATTCTACAAACGCCTTGTCACAGTCAGCATCCCACTGGAATTTGGTGGCCTTGCGGAGGGGTTTGAAGAAAGGCAACCCTCGCTCAGCCGATCGGGAGATGAACCGAGACAAAGCTATGATTCGCCCAGTGACCCGCTGAGCTTCTCGGGGATTTCGGGGCGGGGGCATTTCTAGCAAAGCTTTAACCTTGCCGGGATTGACTTCAATACCCAGCTTGGTCACAATGTATCCCAGGAATTTTCCACTCCGGGCGCCGAAGAGACACTTGGCCAGATTCAACTTGAGTTCATACCTGCAGAGTGTCTGGCACATCTCCTCGACATCAGCTATCAAGACTCCAGCTCGGGCGGACTTGATAAGGATGTCGTCCACGTATACTTCAACACTACGTTCAGGCAGGCCTTGTTGAGGTCTCTGAAGTCAATGCAGATCCTCCACTTATTATCTGGCTTAGGAACCAACACTACGTTGGCTATCCAAGCCGGGAACTGCACCTCCCAAATGTGACCGGCCTCCAGCAGCTTCTCGACTTCAGCCCGGATCGCTTTATTTTGCTCAGTGTTGTAGTCCCGTTTCCTCTACTTCACGGGTCGAGCATGAGGGTAAGCGTGGAGGCAGTGCTCCGCCACCTCCAGTCGAATGCCTTTCAGTTCTTTGAATGACCAGACGAATACGTCTTGGTTCCTAGCCAAGCACTCCAGCAGGGGCTTCTTCAGTTCCTTGGGCAACCCTGTCGTAACCTTGACTCAAGATTCCTCCCGATCTGGAAGGAGCTGCACCTCCTCCTTATCTTCATACAACTCTGACCAAGGGGAGGCTTGAACCATGTTGCAATCGGGGAAGGGGTGCGGAGCCTTGCGACTCTCTACCTGGACGTCGTCCACGTAGCATCTCCAAGCAACTCTTTGGTCGCCCTTGACTTCTCCCACCTTGTCCCTGACTGGGAACTTAACCTTCAGGTAAAAGGTGGAGGCAACAGTCTGGAATTCGTTGAGGGCCGGTCGGCCCAATATGGCGTTATAGGACGAAGGAGCGTCCACCACCAAGAAAGTGGACCATCGAGTCCTCTTCAGTGGCTCCTCGCCAAAGGAAATGGCCAGTCATATCTGACCAATAGGCTGCACCTGGTTCCCCGTGAACCCGAACAACAGGGTTGCTACCAGGTCCAGCTGGGACCTCTCGATCTGGAGCTGGTCGAACGCTCTCTTGTAGAGTATGTTGACCGAGCTGCCGGTGTCCACTATGGTGCGGTGGACTTGATAGTTGGCGATGACGGCTGTAATGACCAGCGTGTCATCGTGTGGGACCTCCAGCCCCTGTAGATCCTGAGGCCCAAAACTGATCTGTGGCTCCTCCACCTGGGCCGCACTGGTGCTGACCTGATGAATCTTCAGTCGGCACACCTCCGCCTTCCTGGCTCGATTGGAGTCTCCTCCCGTTGGTCCACCCGAGATGATGTTTATGCCTCCTCGGATGGCATTCTGCTGGTTGGCCTGCTCCTCTTCCACTTCGTCGTCCCCAACCCATTTCCCCTGAGGAAAGAGATTGCGGGCGGCTGGGGGGTTCCCTCGTAGTTCCTCGGCCGCTGGGTCGACATTCAGGTCGCCTCAGCCTGCTCCTCGCCCAGGAGGTGTCTGTCGTCCTCGTCCGTTGGGGGCAGGGGCTAGACCCCGACCAGCTTGGCGGCACTCCTCGGTGGTGTGGTCGTGGCTCTGATGGAAGGTGCAGTATGGCCTCCATCGGGCGGGGAAACACCCTTGGGCCACCTGCTGTACATGCTGTCGCTCCATACCTACATGCTCGGCGGGCCCACGTGGCCTGTGAATAGGCTCCCCTGGGGCCCTAGCACCCTGAACGGGATTGGGATGGTAAAGAAACGGAGGTGACGGGGAACTGGGTCCTCCAAAACCCAAGGGCAAAGGGACTGCGTACCCGGGCTACTGAAGCAGGGTCAGCCGGGGCCTTTCCCTTGTTTAGTCGCCTTCCACGCATTGGGTTGGACATTGAGGCTTCTGCTGACACAGAATGGGCCTCATCACCTTGGCCTCGGGGGACGACTGCAGGGGGAGGTGCAGAGCCGCCCTCAGGCCGAGCGGGCCTTCCTTGTCCTCCAGAAGGTCGATGCGCCACTGGTTTCGGGACCTGAGGCCCTTGACTGGCCGCTTGTCAGGGCCTTTGAGAAGCCCTTTGAGCTCGCGTAGCCATTAGGACCTCGTACTCCTCGCGGGAGACCTCCATCACTAACGGGTTGGGGTCTGCCATCGTCGCTTCCGATCAGGCTGCCGGGTCCCTTCTTCTAGCGCCAAATTTTATCCTGTCACAAAGCGAGATGGATGCCCCTACAGTTGGATGGACCTCCGGGGAGCGCGAGATCGCCGAGGTGGTCCACTCAGCTGGATCACCTCTAGCCTGCAAGAAACATACAGTTAGAACCCGCCAGGAAAAGTCCCCGGCCAGGCACTCCGACGGTCAAGTCAGTACTCGACGGTGGCAATGGAAAGCAATAGAACAGTATGGAATTGCACTATTGTGCGTACCTGAGAGATGCGGAGTGTGGAGGCTTATATAGCCGGGGAAGCTGACAGCTCCTGCCCCGCCTGCCACCTGCTGCCATATAGCGAGGACAAAGTGATGCATGCCCAGAGGTGGCAGGATGAAGTAGTGCATACTGGGTTAAGGAAAGGGGCACTGTCAACTTAATGGTTGGCATCTTTTGGCGTCGCTCGACCTGACACCAGTGTAGGTGGTCGCGGTACGGGGGGACAGGGTATGGCAGGAAGATCAATACCGCAGTGTGATATCCGTCGTTTGAGACCAGGATGACCTCAGTCCTGCGCCGACCCCGTACAACTTCTGGTAGTCTGGTGCCAGGGAGTGGTTGTGTTGCTTGCTAGGACCGACTGAGGGCCCGTGAAGGTGGCTACTGGGGCACTGAATGACGAGGCCGGCTGAGGGCCTATGAGGGTGCCGACTGGGGCACTGAATGACGAGGGCGGCTGAGGGCCTATGGGGGTGCCGGCTGGGGTACTGAATATCAATATATCGAGTAACTCCCCCTCTAGTTCAGGCTTACCCCCGGAGCGTGATCTGCCACGCTTCGGCGCAGAGCCAAACCTAGAGGGGTATCTGGGCATGAGCGTTTACGCCTGGGTCAGACCGATCTTGAGGAGCGTGGGCCGCCACGCGTCCTACTAGGGACCTTGACCCGTGTGACGCCTATCCAACAGGCCTTTCCAGCCCACTAACCACTTTCCTTCTGACTAGGCGCCAGGCTGCCGGGCCAGGCTACATGCAAGCTGGCCCGGGATCATATTCCATAATTTAATATCTTGCTACTATTATCTATATAATACAAATTTGGAGTGGACTTTCTTGATTGCTCTCTAATTTTTGACTTTTTAAAAGAATAGTAGATTAATAGTAAAGAAGTTTTAACGCAAATTAGGTTGCTATGGCATTGTTTTCCCTATTTTGAATACAATTTATCGCAAAATTTTGATATTCTAGTTTTATGATTGCACAAGGAAGAAAGATGTATTTTTTATTATTGAATTCTTAAAGTAGGAGTTTTTATTTTGTTTTAAATTTTCTGATATCTGATCGAGTTGATGCTGTTCCATGCATAGGTTGAGTTGGTGTTGTTCCCTATTTTAGAATTACACTAATTCTGAAGCATATCTGCTTGCTAATCCATAGTAATTCTACACATTTATTGTTGCTGAAATTTCGACCTCATGATGTGATAAATTTATTGCTATCATGTTAAATTCGACCTTATGATAATTCAAACAATCGTTCCACATGCAATGTGATGGCATTCCACTAGTGGTTTCTTACGTATATATCTAGTTACACGATAAGATACATAGCGTGAACTTTGCTTGTAATTATAATTCTGAATGCATCTACCTGTAGCAAAAATATGCTCAGAAAAGAACAGAAGAGACTCTCGAGCGTAGTGTGTGAGCAAACATTCCCTGTGTTCAGAAATGAATAGTCATGGCACAGGAAACATCTAATTAATAGGATGCCATTGAGGTTTTAAAGGATTAGATCCTGAAGTGGTCCAGGAAGCAATTATTTCACAGCATCATGATCGGCATTTAAGAGGCACCTTACTACTGCCCTCTGTGTTCTTATAATCTTGCATGCTTTTAAGCACTTGGCTGGTTATCCTATTAGAGTAAGAGAAGTAGAGAGAGAAGAGAGGTAGAGAGAGAAAAGAGAAAAGGTAACAAAATAATTTTCTTAATTGAAAAAATTTATTCATGAGATACAAAATTTATAGAGGTCTTAGAATACTTAATCAATTGAAAAATTAACAAGGAAACTGTTAATTAATAGATTCATAAAAAAACTGTCAATTAACAGATTAATAAAGAAAATATCTAATATAAAAATATAAATTTAATAAGAAACTGTTAATTAACAGATTCATTAAGAAACTGTCAATTAACAGATTACTAAGAAAAATATTTAATAATATTTGACTCGGTCAATAATTTATTCTCTTTTACCCCTCGACAAACTTAACGGAAGATCTCTGACGTTGAGTTTGAATGATAATATGCTAAAACATTATCTGAATAATGGCTTGGTAAAGATATCAACAATTTAATCTTTTGCAGAGATATAAGAAACAAATAATTATTTGCTTGCCACGCGTTCTCAAACAAAATGAAAATGAATTTCAACTTGTTTTGTACGAGCATGAAATATTGGATTTGATGTAAGATATGTTGCTCCAATATTATCACACCAAATTTGTGGTGCAATATGTGATGCAAGATGAAGTTCCGAAAAAAGAGATTGAAGCCAAATAATTTCTGACGTTGCATTAGCTATAGTTTTATATTTAGCTTCAGTGCTTGAACAAGATAATGTAGGTTGCTTTTTTGAATTCCAAGAGATAAGATTTCGTCCAAGAAATATTGCATATCCACTAGTAGAGTGTCTATCCTTAAAAGAACCTGCCCAATCCACATCACTATAAGCATGTAAATCTCGAGATGAGTGTCGATATAAAAGAAGACCATGTAGAGTAGTGCCTTTGAGATAATGAATAATTCTTTTCACACCTTCCCAATTTTATTTAGTGGGAGTATGCATAAACTGACAAGCACGATTTACTGCAAACGTAATATCAAGGCGCGTGATAGTAACATACTATAAAGCTCCAACAATACTACGATAAACCTGGGGATCAACCATCACCGAAGAGGAAGAAAGTGTAGAGACATTATTTGGAGCAATTGGTGTAGAGACCGGGCGTACTTCATCCATTTTAGCTCTTTGAAGAATCCCAATAATATATTTGCTTTGAGAGAGGATATAACCTTCATCATGTGGAGTAAGTTCAATACCAAGAAAAAAATGAGCATTTCCTAAATCTCGAATAGGAAATTCTTGATTGAGAAGGCTTAATAAATTTGTTATGCCCTTTTGATCATTGCCAGTTAATAAAACGTCATCCATATAAATAAGAAAAAATATCATAGATCCATCATTATGTTTGTAGAATAAAGAGGAGTCAGTTTTTAATCCAAAATATCCTTGAGCCTGTAACCATTTAGATAATCAATGAAACCATGCACGAGGAGCTTACCGAAGACCATATAAAGATTTCTTGAGGTGACAAACATGAGAAGAAAATTATGGACGAATAAACCCAGGTGGTTACTTCATAAATACCGTTTCCTTAAGAATACCATGAAGAAATGCATTATAAATGTCTAATTGTCGGATAGATCAATTAAAACTAATAGCTATTGATAACAATAATATGACAGATGTAGTTTTGATGACTGGGCTGAAGGTATCATTGAAATCAATACCTGGTTGTTGACTAAATCCTTTGGCTATAAGTCGAACTTTATACCGTTCAAGAGAACCATCAGCTCGATGCTTAAAACAGAATATCCATTTCGAGCCCACAATATTCATGGACGGAGTGCACAAAACTAGGCTCCATATTCCATTGCGAAGAAGTGCATTAAATTCTGTAGTCATTGCATAACGCTAGATTAGATCCTTGTTTGCCTATGTAAAGAAAGTTGGTTCAATAGTTTTTAAGGAAACCACTAAAGCTCGAGGAAGAGTATATCGAGTAGCCATTGGTGGGCATCATGCATATATGCCACTTAGGGAAAGCATGCAATGAGGAGCATTATCATCTGAATCACTTGTTGATGGTGATGAGGAAGTGGGTTGGCATGGTGAGTTTGTTGCCGAATTTGTATTATCCAAGAATCCAGAGCTAGAGAGCATATTATCTTTGGCTGGTGAGATTTCTAAGTTTGGAGCAACAACTTGAGGCGATTCTGATGGTATAGGAGAGTCATTAGGGAGCTCCAAAGCAGGGCCTAGGATTCCATCTCTTCTGATAATGTTGGGTGACATCAAGAAAGTACCACATGTATCTGGAGGAGAGATTGAAGAGACTGCCGAAAAAGGGAATAGAGATTCTTCAAAAATAACATGTTGTGATGTATATATCTGTCCAGTTGGTATATGTAAGCACGATACCCATGATGCATATTACTATAACCAAGAAAAACACATAATAATGAACAAGAGTCAAGTTTGTGTTGGAAACGGTTGGCTAGAGAGGGGGGGGTGAATATAGCCAATCACTTCGACTTTAAACACTTATGAAGTTTCAACAACTCAGATATTAATAGCACAGCGAAAAGAGTAGAAAACAGAGTGTGCAGAAAACTAAAAACAGAAATGAAAGAAAAACAAACACAACTAGCAAGATCGCTAACAAGGAGGGTTTACAAGGTTCAGGGATATCTTGCCCCTACTCCTTGGCGTGCCCTTAAGGTGGGCGATCCCTTGATCGTCAGCAGATCAAGCCCCGGTTAACACCGGATAGAAGACAACCTCCTTCTCGGTAGAGAAACCTCTCCACAGCGTTTCAATCACAAATATATGTTTAAGCACAATGAAACAATAGGAAGGATCTTAGTCAAGCACTTAGCAAAGATAAGAACCCAGCAAGCTTTCCCGAGCTCCACCCAGCGGCGATCTCACGCAAGGAACCCTTCCTCGTGTCTTCCCGCTGTCGGACCCCAAGCCTCTTGTTCTCTCCTTCAAGCGCTAAAGTAATGGTTGCTTCAAGAACGCAGTAGCTTGCTCAAGGTGATGAGAACTTCAGAAACACAGCAAGCAAGTTGTGGAGAACTCAAGGCACGGCAAGAAACTCAGTTCGCAAAGACAGCAGTCTCCTCTACTCCACGAAGCCTTCTCTGCCCTTTTTGTTTCTCCACTCAGCATCAGGTGACAGCATCTCCTGCAGCCTCCAGCTACCTCACTACCAACGCCAGCTACCACTGAGCCTTCCCTGGACTTCCTGAGCTCCCTCGGCCAAGCTCCAGTCAGCGGCTCCAGTCTGCAGCTCCGGCCATTGCAACCTGAGATGGAAAACGAACAAACCTGCTCCAAGGAAAGCCTCCATTGACTTCTCCTTGAGTGTTTGAATCCTCCCCTGTCACCTGCAGCTTAATCAGAGTGTTAGAGCAGCATATCAAGCAGTAAATCAAGATTCAGAAGTGAAGCGCAGAGAATCGGATACGATCAGACGCTCTGATCATGTCTGACAGTGCAATTTGAATTAAAATGATCGGTCACCGGACCGATCCAGGGCTTGTGGATCGGTCACCGGACCGATCCAGGGCTTGTGGATCGGTCACCAGACCGATCAACCTCTGTGCTGGGATTCCTAGCTCTCACAGCAACACAGCCTGATCGGTCACCGGACCGATCAGAGTGAAGCCTGATGAAGCCTGATTGGTCACTCAGATCGATCAGGACATATGAACAGTAATTCTGTAATCAGATCCTAAGTCCATGATCAGTCACCGGACCGATCCAGGGTCTAATCTGGAGGAGAACTCACTCACTGTTCGCTCCCTGATCGGTCACCAGACCGATCAGGAACAAGTCAGTGAGGAAGCTGCTTGCTCCCTGATCGGTCACCGGACCGATCAGATATCACTGGATCGGTCTCCAGACCGATCCCCGAAGGAGCAGCGTGCCAATATCCCTGATCGGTCACCAGACCGATCCTGGGAGTCAAACCCAGCCCTCCAAGCTCGGGTTTCATCCACCGTAGCCCTCCAAGCTAAGGATTTTTCCATCTAACTCTCCAAGTTGGGAATTTGCACCTAACCCTCCAAGTTAGGACTTTTCACCTAGCCCTCCAAGCTAGGACTTTTCACCTAGCCCTCCAAGATAGGACTTTTCACCCA